>JAUJYZ010000228.1:167500-582500 GCA_033675265.1 Actinostola sp. cb2023
GTCAGTCAGACAGACAGTTAGTCAATCAGACATACATTTAATCAGACAGACAGTCAATCAGACAGACATTCAGTCAGTCAATCAGACGGACAGACAGTCAATCAGATAGACAGTCAGTCAATCAAACAGTCAGTCAGCCGGTCAGACAGACAGTCAATCACACAGTCAGTCAATCAGACAGGCAGTCAATCACACAGACAGTCAATCACACAGACAGTCAGTCAGTCAGTCAGACAGACAGTCAATCACAGTCAGTCAATCAGACAGGCAGTCAATCACACAGACAGTCAGTCAGACAGACAGTCAATCAGACAGGCAGTCAATCACACAGACAGTCAGTCAGATAGACAGTCAATCAGAGATAGTCAGTCAATCAGAGAGTCAGTCAAGCAGACAGAAGACAATCAGTCAAGCAGACAGACAATTAATCAATCAATCACACAGACAGTCAGTCAGAAAGACAGTCAGTCAATCAATCACACAGCCAATCAAGCAGATAGTCGGTCATCCTCGGGAACCCAGGGGTATTATTCTGTCGCTCGTTACTCGCTCCCAGAGAAATACCCCTGGGAACGAAGTCTGTTGGAACTTGTTCCGGAAGTCAAAATTCAAAATGGCGGCTGTCCTATTCAAACCAGAATGTACTTGATACTGATTGGTCGACCTTCCCAGCGAGTAACGAGCGATAGAATATACCCCTGGGGCCCGAGGATGATAGTCGATCAGATGCCTGGAATAATGGGCAACGAGGCGCGAGTAAGGACTTACTTGCATGATCATCTTAGCTTCTTTCCATTTCTCCGTCCAGTCTTTCGTCAACTTCTCCACTTTGGCTTCTTTGTCGTGAATCTTTTGATTCGTGTTTGATGCATCGTATTCGTTTAATTTCTGTTGAAATAAGTAAAACCACTTGTCAACGACAATAGCAATCACAACAACACAACAACTACACCTCAGTCAAAATATCGGCAACTAACAACAGCATTAGAGTCGTATTCGTATGAGTGGGAAGTAGTTACGGTTCGTGCGGTGACCGTGGTGTGTCCAAGCATTCTGATTGGTTGAGCGATGATTTTGCGCGCTGTGATTGGTTGAATAGAATGTCTTTGATTCTTTACCGTGACCGTAACTCCGTGCCGTAGGTTTCCCACTCATACGAAAACGACTTATACGGAACAACCGACAATAACACCAGCAACAATTACACAGTAATCACGATCTCTAACCACATACCTCACTGCTTGACTCTTTTAACCTTGATTTCAGTCTCTCGATTTCCGCCCTCAGATCTCTGATTAGTCGAACGTTTGGATCCTACAAACAACCCATAAAGACTCGTGTTAATAGTTAATAGTAGTTCATAACAAAGTCTTGCGTGACAAACGGTCTTGCGTGACAAACAATTTCGTGTTAATAGTCTTGCGTGACAAATAGTTTTGCGTGACAAACAGTCTTGCGTGACAAACAGTCTTGCAAACGAGCGAAACAACCACAGGAAGCCCAAGAGGTTTACCTCGTTCACTGTCGGTCTGTTAATAATGTTCTTGGCTCTCTGTGCGTAACGTAGCGTACTCAGTGTTTCTCCGTAGTTACATTCTGCAGGGGACACAGCTGAAGAGAGAATAAAAATGGCATCACAAACCGCTAACGGACACATGTCTTAAAGGTTTGGCGCACAGTAAGGGGGTTCCTCGCATGGGTACTCACTTCCCGTTCGCACTCCAACCGTTTGGGTTTCCTACTTATTTATTTCTTCAGTGTATTTTCTTGTTATATTTTTATAAAAAAGTAAAATGAATACTGTTAATCAATGCGTACGCACGATTCAGGTTCTCTATAGCGACCCATCGCCAAGTTTTTGATTTCCTGTGGGATTCCTGTGTCTTGCCACAGGGTTCCCGAAAAGAGGAAGTGCGTTACCTGCTGTCATAAAAGTTCTAGAATTTCCGCAAAGGTTGGGGTTCCTGTGTCTTGCCACAGGGTTCCCGAAAAGAGAAAGTGAATTACCTGCTATCATAACAGTTTTAGAGTTCCCGCCAAGACTATCCTTGAGAAGGAAGGTCAAGACAGAGTCGCGGTACGGTACGAAGAGCGTCTTTCTGAAGGACAATCGCTTCGACCCCTCGACCTCATTCAGCGAGTTTTCGGCTGAAGAAGAGAAAACGTTATAACTTTAATTTACTGCATCAGCAATAACAACATAGTTGAGCCTAGGTGGCCTATAGTAGGGAATCTCGAATTCTGTTTAGGTCCACCTCAGATTCATTAGATTCACTGTGAATGAATGTAATGCATTTGGAATTTGATTAAATAGAGATAAAATGCTTCAATCTGCTGGGTTGGCTACCGCGTCTAGAGCAGAAACGTTACCAACTTACCTGCCTCCCTACCCTCCCCACCCATCTGCATTACCTATCTACAATCGTTGCCAAAGTACTTTGGAACGATTGACCATGCATAGAATTTTGAGCTACTTCTCCCCTCCCCCATCCCCTTCAGTGTTACTATCGGAGCCTTTTTATGAATGTTGAAGTAACGATAACTCCGCTCAACGTAACATTGCCAAGGGGGAGTGGGAGGGGATGGTTTGTTAGTACCGTGTTTTGCTCAGTAGTATATCAATCATTCTTCAGGAGGTTAAATGATGTTATCGTTCCAACAATTACATCCAGACTACCTTCCTTTCTCCCTATTTTTCTACTATATTTCTCCCGAGAGAGAATACTAATCAAGAATACTAAACAGAATGTTGGTCGTCTTACCCAGAGTAGAGATGACAATCCCTAACGTCACCAATGATCTGTTAATGTTGCTACCTTCTTTTAAACGATCACCTGTAGCACCACTCGTACTTGCTCGCTCGCTATCAATGAAACACACAGGAATGAATGACTGAATGAATGGATAGATGAATGGATGGATGAATGGATGGATGAACGATATGAAACTACAGTACTGATGATGATGGCTAGTATATTTGACCACAATCCTTTGCGCGACAAACTCACTGCACTTTGTAGTACAGCTAGTAGTTTATCGTAAGGGGCTTTGATCTCACTAGTTTTCCCACTGTTCTATGACTGTGGAATGACAGTTGTCAAATTCCACTGTACAGACTATGCAATCCTTTGCGCACCTAATTCAGTGTCACTCACATCTACAAACGTTCCGACATGTTTCCATAAATAAAGCTGATGACAGCTTCATATATAAAAGTTGTGATGTTCTCAAAACTTTCTGCAATATTTTTCAGAAATGCAAGCAGACACGGAAACGACTAAGATGATGATGATGATGACAATGATGATGATGACAATTATGATGATGACAATCATGATGATGACAATTATGATGATGACTGGTCATCATGATGACTACGAAGAGGATAACCCTCTCCATAATATAACCGTCATGACCGTTATTATCGTTGTCATCATCATCATCATCATCACCAAAGATAGACTAACGATGACAGTCAATCTTACCTCCCAGCAAGGTCCACCAAATGAATCTTACTAATCGTTTCTGAAGGAAGATTTTCCAAAAATTTAGCCTGAAAATACAAAGAAAATATTCTTAAAGACCGAGCCCATGATGCCTTGCTAGGATAATCATGCACGCAATTAAAGACCTTGAGCTCCAGCCCATGATGCCTTGCGCCAATGTTATGATTTTGTGTTTACATGCACCTTAGAATTGTTGTTGGTCCAGGATGGTTCAAACTGACGCCAAATCGTTCAGATTTTCTTCTGATCTGAAATCTCTTTCAAATTTCGATTTTCGTCGATTTTGTGCGCGCAAGGCATCATGGGTTCGGACACAGTGATTACGTACATGATTACCCTCGCAAGGCATCATCGGACACAGTGATTACGTACATGATTACCCTCGCAAGGCATCATGTGTTCGGACATGATTATCCTACTGCCTAGAAAAGCACACTTGAGACTAGACAGGAAGATAAATAACGCTAAATGGGTACGAATTCGATTTGGCTTGAAATATCACGAACAGATAAGACAGAATACCTTCAAAACAATTCCCCTTCCCCACCCCTGGTAAGATAGAATACCTTCAAAACAATTCCCCTTCCCCACCACCGGTAAGATAGAATACCTTCAAAACAATTCCCCTTCCCCACCCCTGGTAAGATAGAATACCTTCAAAACAATTCCCCTTCCCCACCACCGGTAAGATAGAATACCTTCAAAACAATTCCACTTCCCCACCCCTGGTAAGACAGAATACCCTCAGAACAATACCCCTCAGTTTCACCACGAGATTCCCCTTCCCCACCCCCGGTAATGATGACATTTTGTCATCTTACCTGTGTAAACTTTATTGTAAAAATAGCGTGTGAACGGCTGCTGACTTCATTCATTTTGGTCGCTGCCGTCGACCTGACGAGGGAGAAATAGACAGTAATAAATTATTATCCAGTATACATCTTACGAAACATTGGAAAATCACAGCTGTAGGTGCTGAGGGGAGGAGGGGAGGGGGATTTATAGGGGGTGTCTGCGCTACAACAGGCTATGAATTAACAATGGTTTCTTGTATCGAAAAGGAGACGAAAGAACGTCGTATAATAACAGGCTGCGATGTACTCCAAAACACCCCTTGGGCTTCCTGTGGTTTGTGTGTCATGTTCATATAGGACATTCGTGACAGGAAATATAGAGAGTAGGTAGAGCAGGAAGGAACTACACAGAAAGATAAATACCAACTATTTAGAACATGAGATACAGTCATTTGCAAAAATTCTGGCCGCCACGATATATCAATATATCAATATATCGGGTGCATTATGGGTAATTAAATAATACTATTTTGAGTTTCCTAACTTATTAAATGAAGCAAAATTTACAAACAACAAACGTATGACTAAAATAAACATTATACTAAATATTTCTACCAACTTTGCTGGCGTTAACCCGCTTGAAGGGGAATTTGCTATTATTTAATTACCCATAATGCACCCGATATATTGATATATTGATATTTCGTAGCAGCCAGAATTTTTGCAAATGACTGTAGATAAATAAGTGCACTAATACATTGACAACAGTATCTAAATGTGGTCAGACTACGATGGCACTCCATTACTATTGAGAGTAGAGCAGGAAGGAAATACACAGAAAGATAAATACCAACTATTTAGAACATGAGATAGATAAATAAGTGCACTAATACATTGACAACAGTATCTAAATGTGGTCAGACTACGAGGGCACTCCATTACTATTGAGAGTAGAGCAGGAAGGAACTACACAGAAAGATAAATACCAACTATTTAGAACGTGAGATAGATAAATAAGTGCACTAATACATTGACAACAGTATCTAAATGTGGTCAGACTACGAGGGCACTCCATTACTATTGAGAGTAGAGCAGGAAGGAAATACACAGAAAGATAAATACCAACTGTTTAGGTCTTGAGATAGATAATACAATGACAACAGTATCAAAATCTAAGTATATACACTCCATTACCATTGAGGGGAGAGTAGGGTAGGGCAGGAAGGAAACAGAGAGAAAGATAAATACCAACTGTCTACATACGTCGAACTTAACACATTAGTAACAATTAAGTGATCTTGTTTGATGTGAATAGGATCGGCACATGTGAAATTCGAAGTCTGAATCGTGTCATTGATAAGGGTATCTAACTGTGGTTAGACTGGTAGAGTGATTATATCGGTGAATTATGCCCAGTAGTAATTGATTTCCTGTAGTATGTGGTGATAATGACGAACCTTTGTCTGTTACCCTGTTCGATAAGAACCTCAATAGAATCGTTATCTGACACGTGTTGTTTCGTTAAACCTGTCAATGGATAAGCAATAATGGTGGTTAACTAAAGCGTGATTCATAGCATGATAAGCATAAGCACAAGAGGGATTATTTCACTGTGAAAACGGGCCTGACGCAAGCATAAGCACAAGTACAAGAGGCGTTTATATTTCACTGTGAAAACGGGCCTGACGCAAGCATAAGCACAAGTACAAGAGGCGTTTACATTTCACTGTGAAAACGGGCCTGACGCAAGCATAAGCACAAGTACAAGAGGCGTTTACATTTCACTGTGAAAACGGGCCTGACGCAAGCATAAGCACAAGTACAAGAGGCGTTATTTCACTGTGAAAACGGGCCGACGCGAGCATAAGCACAAGTAAGAGATAAATACCGAGAACGGAGGCAATAAGCCTACGGCCCGAGGGATTTATAGGCTTATTGCCGACGTTCGAGGTATTTATCTGACTCTAGTTTACATTTGACAAGGTTTTCGCAAGAAGCAATCTGAGGCATTTTCTGGTATTTTTTGGAGTGTTATTTAGCATGAATACTATGAATAGCATGAATACTATGAGTAGAAATGAATAGCATTTGCTCATTATGAATTCACCGGGATGTATCCATATACAACCCAGGGCTGTATATGGATACATCCCGGTGAATTCATAATGAGCAATTCAATTATATTCTATTGTTCAACCGGTCAATACCGGAGATAAAGCCCTATGAATAACAAAGAAAACCGTGTCAAATGTAAACTAAGAGGCGTTATTTCACTGTGAAACTGACGCAAGCATAAGCACAAGAGGCGTTATTTCACTGTGAAAACGGGCCTGACGCAAGCATAAGCACAAGAGGCGTTATTTCACTGTGAAAACGGGCCGAGCATAAGCCCAAGGATCAACATTTTTCCATTTTTTGCGCTTATTTTACGTTAGCATCGCTAGTGATAACCAGACTCTAGTCGCGACAGTGAAGGACCATTCATTACCTTATTATTGTCATCCAATTAGCACTAATTCAATAAAATAATTAACAAAACTGCACGAAACAATTAGCAAAAGGAATAAAAACTGCCAGCTCGTATCTTCCGTAACCTTTTCAATTGTACCAGTTTATAAAGAAATTAAAACATTTATCGCTAAGAAAAATTACGGCATTTAAGTTATTTTGATGTCTCTTAAAACTGTGCTCAATTTCCCTGTGTTTCAGGCTTCGTTTACAACACATACATTTAGCAATCCGTACAAACGAGCGCGTGTCCTAGAGATTTGCAGGAGTTCAGAGGCCCCGGTTGCACGAAAGGTGAATAACGCTATCCACCGGGTAAGTCCTATCCAACGGATAAAATTTATTGGATAACCGTGCATCATTTTTATCCGTTGGATAGGACTTACCCGGTGGATAGGACTTACCCGGTGGATAGGACTTACCCGGTGGATAGAACTTACCCGGTGGATAGGACTTACCCGGTGGATAGGACTTACCCGGTGGATAGGACTTACCCGGTGGATAGAACTTACCCGGTGGATAGGACTTACCCGGTGGATAGGACTTACCCGGTGGATAGGACTTACCCGGTGGATAGGACTTACCCGGTGGATAGGACTTACCCGGTGGATAGGACTTACCCGGTGGATAGGACTTACCCGGTGGATAGCGCTAATCACCTTTCGTGCAACCGGGGCCTGGTGTCAGATCGTTTCGTTAAGATTTTGAGAGAAAGAGTTTCACGCACCCTCAACATATGGACCCTCTTTTGGATGTTCGCGCACTTTTAAGTTCTGTTGAGGACGTTTTCTAAGGTTCTGCGGTCTTAAGAGGTCTCTAACATGTTCATTGTAGATTTCCATGTAGCTAGAAAAACACACAAAATAAAACAACAAAATAAACAAAATGAATAGCATAACATAGGATAAAGCTAAAGTTGCGGTAATACGGGCAACAAAATCGTGCATATTGTCGCGCAACATTGTTGCGTTGCAAGTTGCAGAGCAATGTTTCTCGTATTACCACCGTTCGTGCAACTTGTCACGCAACACATTTTCGTGTTGCAGGTTGCAAAACTTTGTTGCGCAAAGTAGAAGCTCTTTCTACTTCATGCAACAAAGTTTTGCAACCTGCAACAAATGACCGAAAATTTAATTTGTTGCGCGACAAGTTGCGCGAACGATGGTAATACGAGAAACATTGCTTTGCAACTTGCAACGCAACAATCTGAAAATGTTGCGCGACAAGTTGCACGATTTTGTTGCCCGTATTACCGCACCTTAACATTGCGCGCATTTGCACAACTAGAGAAACTTTATACGTTGAGATGGAAGTAGATTTGCTGTTGCTCTTTTTTGACTCTGTCTGTTAAATTAACTCATTCTCACAAAACAATTCAATCAATTATTCACTCAAGAATCGCTCAGTTCGTTCATTCATTCAATAAGCTACTGCTGTTACTCTACATTCACTCTGCCAATCAGTATCAGAGGCAATTTGTCTCGCAAAGATCATGACAGCAAAACATTGGAAGGGGTGATACATGCATTGCGGCATTGCAAAAAGTAGGTCGCTCTACTTTTTCTGGAAACTCGCAACACATGTTGTGTTGTGAGATGCAGAGGGATATTACATGTGCAATGTTTTTCTGAAACTTGTCTTGAAAAGGCAATTGCCTTGCGAGTTGCAGACCAATAATTGCCTTTTGAAACAGTTTTTTAATCATTCATTTACTCATTCATTCGATGAATTGTTTGTCCTTCTGTACGTCAATTCACTCATTCTTACCTAACTTCTGTTCGAAAAGACGCTCTATCTGACGAATTCTTATAAATATATCCAAAAAGACCCTGCAAGAGAAGAGCAACACTTCAAACACTGACAAATATAGAAGATGCAGTAAACACAACTAATATTATGTACATGTATTGGGTGCTTTACCTTGCATATTCTAGGTATGAGACCAACTAATATTATGTACATGTATTGGGTTCTTTACCTTGCATATTCTAGGTATGAGACCAACTAATATTATGTACATGTATTGGGTTCTTTACCTTGCATATTCTAGGTATGAGACCAACTAATATTATGTACATGTATTGGGTTCTTTACCTTGCATATTCTAGGTATGAGACCAACTTCATCCTAAAGGATTAGAAATAGAAGAATAAAAACTATAGCCATCTTTCTCACTACAATCACTATGACAACCATAATAAAACCATCAGGGTATCACAACTCTGGGGTGAATCCAGGATTGTGCCGAGGGGGCTTCGAAAACAGGAACTTGGGCGAGCCTATAACAGAAGACGTTTTATTGGGATTTAATTAAATTAGGGGGTTCTGAGTCGTCATTTAGGGGGTTCATCACAGAGATGAAATCCCTGAACTCCCTAGATTCACCACAACAGCTACTTTTGTCATCAACATCATCATCACCACTGTCATCACAATCTTTGTTAAGCTGCGGCTACACGGGTGAATCACCACGACAACCATCATCACCATCATCCACACCATCATCACCATGACACCCACCACCACCACCATTATCTCATCACCACAACAACCATCATCATCACAATGACAACAACCATCACCATTATCATCACCATGACAACCACCACCACCACCATTATCTCATCACCACAACAACCATCATCATCACAATGACAACAACCATCACCGTTATCATCACCATGACAACCACCACCACCATTATCTCATCACCACAACAACCATCATCATCACAATGACAACAACCATCACCATTATCATCACCATGACAACCACCACCACCATTATCTCATCACCACAACAACCATCATCATCACAATGACAACAACAACCATCACCATTATCATCACCATGACAACCACCACCACCATTATCATGTCATTAAATTGAAGAAATAGAAATAGAGCATACGTGTGTGCTATGTGCAGATTTACATAAAATGTATAGCACGTGGGGACTGAACAGAACACGGTAAAAGTGTTAAGAGAAGCACGACGCGTAGCGGAATAATACAGAGAGATAATACAGACTGTGGTCAAAATGTGCCAAGCTGTTTATTTGACATATAAAGCTGTATTATTAGTATAGAAAAACTATTGTAAAGTGTTAATGTCGGCACATACATTATTTCCCATCATTGTGTAGGTTTTTCCACCACTGGTCTGTCCATAAGCAAACACACATGCATTGTAGCCTTCAAATGCAGAGGTTAGTACTCCAGCACCCAGGTCATCAAAGATCTACAAAATGAATCAAGCATAAAGATAGCGTTAAACTACATGTAGGTAACAGCATTTCTCATGCAACTTGTCTTGCAACGGCTAAAAGGGAGCATTGCACAGATGTAAACAAAGTCCCCAAGTTGTACGAGGGATGTTACAGAATGCAATACTTTGCTGCAATCGTTGTGAAAAGTGGAAGTGAGTTTTACTGCATGCATCAGTTGCTGCAACAACACTCCATTACATTGAAGTCTGGAGGGATGTAAAAGAACCCACACCACTGTTTGACTAAGAGTAGGGCACAATGTTCCTGGTGTGTGTGGTCTGTTGTACGGGCCCACAGTAATTGGCTATAACGCTGTTGTGGTAATTAATCCTGCCATATGGCAAAAATCTAATTAAATAATAATAATAAATAAAAAGAACATTTCAGGGTATATGTTACAATGTTTTGCGTGACTTGTTTTGCATGACAGGTGGCATTACAACTTGCATCTCTGCAGGTACTACTGGTGTTGACATTGCGATGACAATAACAGTTTGTCCCCCATTGAGAGACCTAATGGGAAAGAGCCTGCATGCTACCATGTCAACATTCATTTTACCCTTGCATTTATAAATTATGCATTTACATGTAGCTTTGCATGGTACCAGACAAATTCGACCACTAAAAAGTTGTACGTATAAATTGAAACAAAAGGATACAATGTACGGTAGGTACAAAAGTTATACAGCCAACAGGTCTAAAATTAGTATGGATATCACAGTCGACAGATCAGTGTAAACACTAGACCTGAAACTTTGACCCGTGTAAAAAGGCACTAAATTTACTGACGTTTCGTCGGGGTACCAAAGTTGAATTGTACCGGTCTGGAAATCCATCAGGTACATATATGTAGCATATATAAACACATGACACAGCAATCAAGACTTACTTTTTCTTGCTCGACAAAGTGAGGGTCTTTAGGATTCACAGACCAATAGGAATAGTCATAGAAAAACTCTTTCTTCATTTCTCTGGCTTTGTCTCCTTCTGAACCAAGTTCACCATACAACTACAAGACACAACAGATATAATAAATAAGTAATCCAAGTTTGAATTAAATTGAACAGGACATGACTGTAATCACAGCCACACACAGAGTAACTAATGTCATTCCCGGGACAAGTGACCCATGTGGCCGGTGCTTAATTCTGTTTTTTTTATAACTTGAAGCAATTAACTTAGAAATATTGCTATGTCAATCACATCTAGTACATGTACATACATGTACATACATGTACTCTGTTTTTGTAAAGCACTTTGAATTCCAGACACATGTGCTATATAAATAAATAAATGTATTATTATTATTATTATTACATGTGTATGTGTATATAATTTTCGAGCATAAAAGTTAAATTCTTTCATAATATACATGGTTTGACATGTTAGTCGTTAGTACGATGTAACTGCATGAGTAGAAAAGTAAAAGAAAATCTATGTGTTATTTTGGATTAATAAAAATGGAAAAATTAATAATTTATTATTTATTATTAAAATTTATCTTGAAAATGACAAAGTCTCAACGCTTGAACTATCATAAAACTAAAAATAGAGAATGGTGTAGAAATATATAAACGTGTGAAAATCATACAATTGACTTTTAAAATAACAAATCGTTATCAGAGTTGAATACTCTGCCTAAGGCTAAACAACCACAATTATTAATTATTATATAAGTAATTAATACTTAGCTATAAAACTATTTACCAGATGAAAATTGCTTTGGTTTGATAATACAATTATTGTAGTGTTTTTTTTATAGTCTTCTTTTCCTTTTTCCCTTTATTTTTTTCCTGATGAGTCATCCAAGCAAATTATATGACATATTACCCTCCACCAGATGGCAGTCTTGTAACAAACAGTCTTGCTAATGATTTGTAAATGGCTAGCCAACTATTGTCATTGCTAGGCTACTATAGATAACAATCAACCCTTCATCACGCAGACACTTTTGGTGCTACAAAATAACATACATCATGTGTATGATACGAATATATACATAATGTAAGGATATGCAAAAACAATGTAAAAATCAATAACAAACTTGCAGTGGCATATGTTTACAGTTTGGACACTCGAACCGTGAACACTTAGGTTTTTTCTAACACACATATATAAATTATCGATTGAGCAAATTGATCAGAAAATGATTTATTTTGATCACTAAGTGTATTTAAACTCAATGCTCAATTTGAGAGGCTATGAGGCAATAGAAAGTTAGGAAAAAAAGTTCGAAAAAAACTTGAAGTGTTCATGGTTCGAGTGTCCACACTGTAATACTCTGAAAATTCATGGGCTCTAACTTTGCATGTCAATGGAAATTGTGACAATAATAATATATGAACCCTGCAGTTTAATCCCTCCCTATTGATCACTGCCAGAGTATATTGGTCAACAATGCCACATATAATAGTTTAGCATGGGAATTGATATATTGTAGTTTTTGATCTCAATAGAATAAAAGTAAAGAAAATAGAGAGCTTTGGTAGACTAAACATGCAATGATATATACAGTCATTTGCAAAAATTCTGGCCGCCATGATATATCAATATATCAATATATCGGGTGCATTATGGGTAATTAAATAATACTATTTTGAGTTTCCTAACTATTAAATGAAGCAAAACTTACAAACAACAAACCTAAGACTAAAATAAACATTATACTAAATATTTCTACCAACTTTGCTGGCGTTAGCCCGCTTGAAGGGGAATTTTCGATTATTTAATTACCCATAATGCATCCGATATATTGATATATTGATATTTCGTAGCAGCCAGAATTTTTGCAAATGACTGTATATATATATAAGTGTTTAGCTTTGCAATCTGCTAACAATGTATTGAGCCATTATAATAATCTACATGAATTGTATCATGTATGTATATATACAGTATATTGTCGTTCTTTATCTAGATTTCATATTTTCTCCAAACGTTCTCAACCAATTGATCACAATTTTAAATCATAGTTAGACTATAGCTATATTATGACAATACATTAATAAAATTGAACATTGAGGGGGATGTGGGGACTCGCGGTATCATAAAGGTATCCGTCGATTTTTTGTGCAGTATTACAGTATTATTATATTTTGAGATGCTGTATTGCGGTATCGTCCTTGCCTGCGGTATGCGGTATTTGGCGATTTGGGGCTACGGTATTTGGTGAAATTCAAATTTATTAAACACGAAACCGCGCTATAAAAGGCAGCTATCACCTTCAGTTGTCAGTCATCCATCGTACTGTCAAGAGCTCTGGATCGTAACAATGGGCGCAAAATTTGAATTCAAAAATTTGAAATTCAAATTTTTGACTTTCTTCGTTCTTTTAATAACATCAAGAACTCATTTTCAAAATCTTGTTATCGTTTTGAATGATTAGTTTTGAAAATATTGATATCTAGCTCAGTTTTATCGAAGTCCAGCTGAATAATAATTATGAACTTTGAGTCGTTCAATACAACATGAATACGAAGATGTTACTCCACCATTTCAAATTGATTCAACTGAGCTGGAAAGGTGTGAAATGAAGGCGGTCCAGTCCCTTTTATAGCGCAGTTTCGTGTTTAAGGGTATTGTGGTATTCCGGTTGTTTCCAAAACAGTACTACTGTAGTTTCAAATTTCGATTTTAGATGTGGTATTATGGTATTTTTAATTTTTTGATGTGGTATTGCAGTATCAGCTACCCCCCAATTGTTATAAACGACACTGTATACAACTGTACCTAATTTAGCCTATATACCTGTAGCTATTTATAGCTGCTGTTGAAAACATCAAATCAACAGATTGAATTGTTCCAATGAGATAAAAATTGGTAGTTAAAAATTATCGATTGAAGAAAATGTTTCATTAAAGTTTTAACTGGAATATATTCCCAGCTGTTCCACAGGAAAACAAATAAATATATTTTCAGAATAAAATATCTTTGAAAAATAAACAGAATTTACATAGCAAATTATCATAATACAAAATTATCTTTTATAAAATACGTGTAAGTTATATACAAGTTGGTGAGATATAAAATATCATATAAATTAAAATAATAATATTCCATTAAATGTCGAAAGTCGAACATGCAGTTTGATAACGCTTGTAAGCTTATAACGGTCTTTATGAACTTAGAAAATATTTATTTTTGTTGTAAGTTTTATATCAAGCCCGTCATTTGCATACAGAGCCAAAGGCCAACGAAGGCGTGATTTATCTACCAGGGGCGATTATCTCTTTACTAAACGGCTATCAACTTTGTGCTGGACGATTAACATTGCTTTATAGTACGAACAACAACTATATTTAAAAATAACAATTAAACAAACATCTTGTCTTTCCGAACAATCGGTTTTGTATTGCGAATTGTGTGCAATGTCCAATGTGGACATGTCCAAACAAAACAGCCAGCATTTTAAATAATTATTCCAGGGAATCCAATTTGGATTAGAAAGACTTAAGTTTGATAAAAGATCACTTTGATTTTATATTTGTACTCGATTTCCGTAGTTCGAATCGTGACAGAGCCGATATATTTACAAGCACTTTTAGAAGTTTATTATCAAAGCGCAATAAGCCGTCTTGTCGGCCAATTTTGGCTTATGCGAAGACTTTTGACCTGATCTACAAAATAAACTCAATCTACTAAAGATAAGCTTAATTAAATATGCGGCAAAACAACAATAACAATATCCCCACCTTCGTGTTGTAGATGGTTGTCTTGTTTCCCTCCATTTCCAGCATACACTTGGACTTTATATCAATTTCCCTGCAAAATTAAATAATAAAAATCCTAAATTAAAGTCCTTTAGAATATAAATACTACAAGTCTGCAGCCTAAATGATTTCATTGCATAAAATTAGCACACAAATACACAACTTGAGTGGATTTGTTTTGTACCTTTTGTTCAATGGACGAGCGCGAACAGCAACTTTGAGCGAAGCCATCTCTATATTTCTTCTATATCCCACTCCTAGATCAGCTCTTCCTTGTGATCTTGAGATGGAAGGATCGATGTTTTCTCAGCTTTTCAAAATGATTTCTTCAAGAGTGGTTAGCTTGCAGAGATCGAGCCCATTCGACGTTGTAGTTTCGGTCACTTGACTTGGAGTTTCAACTTGATCTGCTGTGACCCAAAATATAAGATTAAATCTGATCACAATTAGTGAATTCACGCCAACATCGAGCGAGACATCATCCAATCTCTGCTAATTTTGCGGTGAGTTTGAGAGTCAGTCTCTCGACTTGTGTGTTCTCGAAATCTCTCCAATGAATGAACGATCACGGCCACCCAATACGACTACAGTAATTCAAATAGTTCGTGAAGATGACTCAAGAAAAGGACACGACACACGGACGATCTCAGGCATTCTGTGCTCTCATGACGCACTCAGAATCAAAGTAAAATCAATGTATGCTACAATTCAATTGAGCGCAAATTGCTGCTTCACTCAATCACTGTGCCGTGTTCGTCGAAGTGTTTTCAACAAGTTAGTTATTTTAGTTCCACGAATCAGAGAAGGTGTCATTTACTCAACCAATCACGATCGCTGTTATCGTCTGCTATTTGCACAAGCGCGCGTGACCTCTGCCTGGACCAAAGGTCCTATTTATAGATGTTTACGGGAGAAACGCTGATATATTCTCAGATAATCAATTTCACAACGAATAATTTCAGCTACTTCCGATATTAAAAATGTTTGGTTGTGACCGGTTGGAGAGACGGGGGGTCATACATGGTCACAAGATCGATATATCGTGATTTAGGTCATTGCTCAGAATATAAACTGAAAGACATTTTTATGAGAAATATGATATGTTTTTCTGCCGCTGTGAATGTACGCCAGACGTCTAAATGATCGCGATTTCTAACATTTCCTGTCATTACGGGTCAGTCCTCTACTGTTTGTTATGTTGAAGATACCCAGACTTGTAAGTCCGAAATAGACTATTGCTCACGGTTCAAACTGACGTGTTTTTTCAGCGCACTCGAGGAAGGACAGCTGTGAAAACTGAACTTGGTTGGAATAACTCTCATGTTTTTACAAGGCACGCTTGAAGCAAGCCTCATGCTGAATAATCCCAAAGATGGTATGCGGAAAGCATGACGCCCTGAGGGGGAAGGGAGGGGGAGGATGTGGTCCAACGAACTGCGTTCTAAATACTGTATACATGTATACAGGGTGTGTAGTCGAACACTGGTAGTTGGTATGTTCCTTATTCTTGGTTTTCACCTACGTCATCGAAAATTTTCCCAGGACTTATATAGAACAAAACCTTCATAGGCCGAAAGAGCAGCCAAAACCACATATCTCAGCCGAAGCTTTAGTTAAAAGAAGTTTTAGATACGAAGATATGAGCGATCGCTTATGCTCATAATTTAGTTAAAATGTATGGGGCTACCCCGCGGAGAATCATGGGTAATATTCAAAATTATTCAGTTGATGTCAAACCGTCGTGAAGACAGGAGCTCATGGAGGTACTCCAAGCTCAATTATAGTGACTATGAACGCTCTCGAAGAACAAGAAGTTAACTCAGATGTATTTTGGTTTTAACTCCGACTGAAACAAGACTTTTTTAGATGTCGGAACACCGCTTTTCAGGCTTTTGCAATTTTGAGGCTTCGGAGCGTTGCGTGACTGCATGACTTCTAATGACGGTTCTGCGTTGCGAAACAGAGAGGATGACACTTCGAGACGTTGTTTATAACATATACGTGGGCATTAATATAATAATAATAATAATAATTCATGTTATGGTTTCCTATACTTAACACTTTTTAGATGTCGGAATACTTCGAGGAGCGACTTTGGAGAGTTCGCACTCTCAGCGAGAAGCTTTTCCGACATGACTAAAAAATGGCCTGGCAAAATTTTCACTAAAAATGTTACTTACTTTTACTATTATTTTACGATAGTTTGATTCTTTGATACATCCGAAAACATTGACTTTGAAGAGATACACTATAGACTTTTTACTGGATACGAGCTTGTACTCCAAAATTATTGCTTACGCTCTTTACAGATGTATTTTGTTTTAAACTGAAACAAACTTTTTTAGATGTCGGAACACCGCTTTTCAGGCTTTTGCTTTTGAGGCTTCGGAGCCTCAATGACTTCTAATGCGTGAATGCATGACTTCTAATGACGGCTACTTCGAAGGAGACAGTTCGTCTCAGCGAGACTACACATAATAATATGGCATAATAATAATAATACTTTTTATTATTTTTTAGATTCTTTGATACATAAACATTGACTTTGAAGAGATACACTATAGACTTTTTACTGTGGATTTGTACCAGAGCGATAAATGGGTAAGGGTGGATCATTAGAATCAATATAATAATAATTTATTAATTTTTAGATGTCGGAATACTTCGAGGAGCGACTTTGGAGAGTTCGTCTCAGCGAGAAGTTTCCGACATGACTGAAAATGATGGCAAAATTTTACTGAAAATGTTACTTACTTTTCTATTATTTTACGATAGTTTGATTCTTTGATACATAAACATTGACTTTGAAGAGATACACTATAGACTTTTTACTGGATACGATTGAAAAATTGCTTATTTACTGTCTTTGTAAGAATTTGTCACACCAGAGCGACCTCAAATGGGTAAGGGGTGGATCATTAGAAATCTCGGGAGGGGGGGTTAAATATTTTTTAGGCACGATTTTTTTTTGTACCTGTATTTCTCTGCAGGAATTTTTTTTTGAGATGTGTAGCTCTTTTTTTAGGTGGTAGGGTACTTGCAGGAATTTTTTTGGGGACATTTTTTCTTTGCAGGAATTTTTTTTTGGGAATTGTCACCCCCCCTCCCGAGATTTCTAATGATCCACCCCTAATCTTGATTGGTCGAGCGAATCACGTGATAAGTGTCCAACCTCCTCTGGGCCGCCATGTTGGTGTCGCATCGAGCGACACCAACACATGGCGGCCAAATCACGAAGACTGAAAATCATGTTTAATTGCAAATACTTCAATTTTTCAATAGCTATATTCATCAAAATAAAGTTACCCATCAAAGTTAAAATCGTATTATTTCAAACGAATTTTCCTATTTCTATGGCTTTTGAAAATGCGTGACTGTATTGCGTGACAGAATTTGACTCGCAATAAAAGGAAAACCAAACATCTAAATTACAAAATTATTTTGGTAAGAATTTTCTTATAACGATATAAACAACATATCCAACAAACAGTTTTGTGAGGTGAATAGTTTGGATTTTAGCTTTTTGATGACGTCATGTGAAAACCAAGAATTGGTAACTTGGACAGTGTGACTTGGTTCAAGAGAGGCAGAGCATATGCGCGCGCACGGCTCACTACGCTTACTAGCACATCATAAATATAATCCGGCGATGAAGTTGTGATGGAAAAAAGGACAGACAGACAACATCATGAGTGAATCTCAAATGAAGGAACAAGTTTGTTTAGTCAACTCTCGCTAAAGCATTTTTTGTGTCCGTATGGTATGCGAGAGAGTCGGTAATATCGTGACATTCTCACAGGGGGGCGTTTAATTGGAAAGGGGGGGGAGAAGGGGGGGGGATGTAAAGGGAGAAAGGAGAAAATCAGATCGTTCCTCCATTTAATCCCTCTCCTCTCAGTCCCATCCCAATTTGGGCCATCCACGCAAGATAAATTCTCTCAAACTTGGTTGACCTCAAACCAACCACATTACGTCCCCCGGGGAGGGGGGGGTGGTAGTAGGGGGGGGGGGGGTACTCCCAATAATTACATGATATATATGTGCGGCGGTACAGGGTCCAATGAACGCATAAAAATCAATATATAGCCTAAAAAACACCTATTAATTTTTAATAATTTGCATAATGTTTTTTTGTTTTTTTTTGTTTTTTTTGATAATATTTTTATTGCGATAAATATTCTTACAATATTACAATCAATACTATAATATTACTACAATAATGCTACACTGATACTGCAATAAACTACAATACTACTACAGTAACACTAACACAACAACACTACCGGCTACAACAATAAAATATAAACTGTCTTGTGCTCTTGCCAGTCTAAAGAATTACATCATTGCAGAAGATAATTTGTTCCATTTACTATTGTGTTTTTGAATAAAAATTTTTTTGTTGGCCATGCACTTTATATTCTATGTTTTTAATGATACCTTAGAAAATTCTTAAATTGTGATAAGGATGGTATCTTTCCTTTTTCTCTTGCTTTATATAATAAGAGTTTATATAACAATATTATGTAATTTGCATAATGTGGTATCGGCGTTTCAGTAAAACTCCGCATGAACAATAATAATGGCGTCAGTCAGACGTAAAGGTGTTAGAGTGTTAGTCTGGCAAAATATCCTGACGAATGCATCGTATCAGATTGTCAATAAAAATTCGTAAATCCAGGTTTTTTTATTTGGGAAATTCGTAAATCCAGGTTTTCGAGTGACAAATTCCAAAAACAGGGTCCAGGTCTGAACATCTCGCCGCACATACCTAACACCCCCCCCCCCCCCCCCCCCCCCCCCCCCCCAGGGATTACGTTATTATTGATCGAGTCATAAATCCACAGCTTATAGTTATGAACTGAGTCACGATCGAGGGCAACTCCTCCTCACTTCACGTACCCTGATGCATAGCTAATCGGCTCACAAGGCAGTATTTAGTGCCCGGGGGTACTGACTAGCTGCCAGAGATTTAGGGCAGTAGGGGTGTGCCGCAAACTCTTTCAAAAATCTACAAAATAACACTAACAATCAGTGAAAGTCTTAACATACAAGGATTTCTAGAACAGTTCGTCGGGTGCTTCATCTCCATTTTGACGCAGTGGTTCCTGCCAAAATAGGGGGATTCATGGGGGATTCAGGAGCATATCAGGAACCCCTCCCCGCCCCTGGAATTTACTGTCTTGGAACTTTGAACACATTGAGAGCGCACCCGCACATTCCCTGCGGTTTTCGCAACCCTCTGCGTTGGATCAGTTGGATCTGCTTAAATGGGCGTGTCCCGAGGTCTTCCGATGACCGATATAAACTAAACACGTACCATCACATTTTGCTCATCATTACACAGGAAGACCAAGTTCTATATTATTATATACCATGCAATGTCAATGTTAGTGTTTACAATTTTAATGAGCGGCAGTGTTGTGTCAGAGCCGCGAAGGCAAGAGTCTGCAGTTTTGATAAACAACTGCGTCGCGAATGCTGTACTGTACCTCTCCAACGAACAGTTGTCTGATTTCATATTTTATCAAAATTTTGAAGATTCACAACACTCGTCACGATATATGATTTCTTCGGTGTTTTAAAATAATTCACGAAGAAAACAAATACAATGAGTTCGAGAGTGAAAACTATTTTATAGAAATGTACATAACTCACCAGAAATGTTGTTTGTGGTATTCTCTTGCAGGTCATAAACGCCGGCTGGTCCCGGGAGCTGGTCCCGCCATGCAGGGGTATTTTTTTCTGGGGATGAGTGTGGCAGAGTGACCCCTGGGTTACCGGGAAGGAAATGGACATGCAAACCCAAGGGGTGGGGGAGAGGATGGAGAGGTACTTGACCATATTTTGGGTAGGGAGGATTCCCTATCCTATTCAAAACAAAGATAATGTTCCCGGTATACCATCGGTATACCCTATTCAAGACAGCGAGACCCTATCCAGCGGCACGTCCATGTATTGTATACACCCCACCCTCACCCCCTCCCCCAACACACTCACAGTCACACTCGCACTCCGGGAGAGAATGAGCGAGGGTTTATCATGTAATTTCAAAACTCATAGGACAAAAATATGTATTATCTTTTTACACGGCTCAAAGGGAGAGCACTTTGTAATTAATTTTAATTTTAGTGATTTGATTCCGTGTCTAAATAAAGTTCATTCATCATCATTCATTATGATAACCTTTGTTGGTACCAGCGTAAATTTCCAAAAGTTTTCATATAAAATTTCGATTTTTGAAAATTCATATCTTCGCAATTTGTGAAGCGATCTTTTCCAATCTTCACATTTTTACTAATTTCAACGACTTCTTTCCAACTATGATTTTTTTGTCCTATGTCTCCTATCAGTTTTGAAATTACGTGATAAACCCTCATTGGAAACTCAGAACTTTAGGCTTCCTGTGATTATATGTAGATTGTAAATAAATATATATATATATCATAATAGTTGTAGTTCAAGACTTTAGAATTAAATTGATATATACAGTCAACTCTCTCGTAAGCGGACACCCTCGGGAGTTGAAAAAAGTGTCCGTTAGTAGAGTTGTCCGCTTAAGAGAACCATTCCCGTAAGCGGACACCAAAGAAAATTAGGGTGGATGTCCGCTTACGGGAGAGTTAATTAGCGGAAAAAACAAAGGGAAAGCCATCATATGGGTGAACGTGTCAACATAGGTGCTGGGTACGGCCTGGAAATTCCTTGTAAATACTTCTTTTATGGCGATGTTAAAACATCTTTACCGTGGCTCAAGTCCAAGCTTGATTCTCCTGGGATACAGTGTTCGGTATAGTCAGTGATTAATGTGACACTACAAATGTTTACGTCGGACTCTTATTATGTCAAATGAACCGTACACCTTGCTTCCCCGCGGACTTGTAAATGGAGATTTGACAAAACCGTTCCCCACTGTTCTGTTGCTCTGTAAAATGTCATATTTTTGTTGATTTATTGCAAATTAAAGACAAATTCCATTGCCGAAAGTCCATTATTATATGGAGTGTCCGCTTAAGAGAGAGCGTAAACAAAAGAAAAATCCAATTTTCATTTTCAAAAGTGTCCGCGTCCGCTTACGAGAGTGTCCGCTTACGGGAATGTGTAAATACAGAGTTTGACTGGGAGGTAAAACGGGGATTTGAAAAGGTGTCCGTAAGTAGAGCTGTCCGCTTACGAGAGTGTCCGTTAGCGGAGAGTTGACTGTATATCAATATTTTCGTCGTCAGTTGACAGGATATAAAATGTCATTCGATGCGTCATTATCCTCACGTGCCGAAACAGCGTAGCCTGGCTCGCTGCCAGCGAAATACCCCTGGAGAGACCTGGGAACGAAGTCTGGAACTTGTACCGGAAGTCAAAATTACTCTCGTTTGAATAGGATGTGCTGTATTGAGATAGTTTCATACTGGGAGTGCATGTACCGCAACAACGTCAACAAGCTTGATTGACTGAAAATAGTGCTTTGTAAGCTTAGATATATCTGAAGCCGGCGGCTCGGATCTTTATGGCCGATAAAACGTGGGCTTTAAACACGCTCATTACTTGGGCTTCCTGTGGAAGGCCCAAGTCTAAGATTACAGACGGTTATTCTTTTTGGTCGTCGTCGTCGTGTTTCTACGCCAAATCTGCAAGTTCACCATAGCGCATGCGCATGCTAATCTTCTCTGTATCGTTCCAATTTTTGAGTATACAGAAGTTGTGGTCAGCAGCTTATCAACGAAATTCAAGATGGCAGACGTACGTAACGATAAATCAAATCACCAGCAGCATTCAAAAAGGATTTTGCCGTGCTCCCTTGCTCGAGCCAGTCGAGTCGTTCATTAATACTGCTTAGTAAATATGCAAATATCCTAGAGAATACTTTTTGGCCTTGCAATTCTGTCTGAAAGTGTATTTCTAACAGATGTCTGTGGCTTAGTAAGAACTCGATCGTAATTTTATTGAGTTTGTGAAATCGTTTCTTGCAAGGTAATCGAAATGTGCTTCGCCATGCAGCTGTCAGCTAGGAGTGTGAGTGTTGAAGCTAATTACGTATGCATGCTCTACTGAGTCACACAACGAGTGACTTAAATTCTGCAAGTAATACATGTAGGCTAAAACTACTTCTGTATGATGATACAAGCTATTAGGTTTTACATTTAAAATCTATCAAAACAGCTTTATTAAGAAGCCCAAGTTCACGCTAGTAGAGCGTCTAGTTTCACATACAAACGCATACGCCGATTCGTGTGGGCCGGCCCACTCTGAAAGATGTCGTTTCATTAACAAAAACGAACGCGCCTTCATTACAACGAACAAGCGAAAAACGTTATCAGAACCATCTGACCATGAATATGCAACCTCAACTGGACGTTCCAAGTACGTACTGCAGACGGACGATTCGGAGATCTTTATCTATGCTCACCGACTCATAGTCTCCCTCGTCACGCAACTGTCATTGTCATTGTCATAATGTCCGAGTGTAGGTCAGTGTACGCCGCATTGAGCGTCTTGTTACTCGGGCACTTCCGGAGGAAGCCCGAGTTATAAAATACGCTTTCTTTTTCTTTTTCTTTTTTTTGGTTGTACACAGAATGCGAAGTATTTGTTCGTATCGAGTTTCAGGCCAAAATCCGAACTATTTGTTCGTATCGAGTTTCAAGATTGCTCACTCGAATGAAAGAAATACCCTCATCTCACATACAAACACGCTGATCGTAGTAGACCCGATAGGCCCACACTAAGAGATGTCGTTGTTAAGTGTTCCGAATGATTTTTGGACACATCGAAGTCACTGATCAAAACCGAAATTTTGCAAAGAGACAGCAGCTTCGTCAGATCATAGTCTGCATCGTCTGGAATAAAAGGACTTAAAATCCCGGGTTAAAATACAGAGTTCGGAGACGGATTTTGGAGTACTTTTACTTGACCGATTTTCCTCAACCTCGGTCTGAATATTCTTGAATAATCATTGTTTTACATGTGACATATTATTATGAAACAAGACGCTCAATGAGCGTACCGCTACACTCGGACATTTATGACAATGACAATGACAGTTGCGTGACTAGAGAGACTATGTGTCGGTGAGGATAGATAAAGATCTCCGAATCGTCCGTCTTCAGTACGTACTTCCCGTGAAATGAGCGTGTTTAAAGCCCGTGTTTTATCGGCCATCTGAAAGATCCGAGCCGCCGGCTTCAAATATATTGTAATCAAGCTTGTTGACGTTGTTGCGGTACATGCACTCCATTATAAAACTATCTCTTTGAAATACAACACTATTCAGTTTAGCAACATTAAAACAACAAGACGCTCAATGAGCGTACACTCGGGCATTATGACAAGGACAATGTCAGTTGCGTGACGAGGCCTAGGGACCTGACAATGACTGACAGTTGCGTGACGAGGGAGACTATGTTTACTGTATATGTGTCGGTGAGCATAGATAAAGATTTCCGAATCGTATGTCCATAGGACGTACTTGGAACGTCCAGTTGAGGTTCATATTCATGGTCAGATGGTTCTGAACGTTTTTGGTTTCTTCGTTGTCGCAGAGGAAATTCGGTCAAATAAAAGGACTCAAAAATAATTCCCGAACTTCGTATCAGTTTTAAACATCCAGTCGATTCAGACTATGATGTGACGGGAGCAATTTTAGAATACCCCGTCACTATATCAAGCTCTTGATTATATCTATCAATATATTTATCAGAAATGTGTTTCATTTTATTGTCGGATACCTTTTTAAAAACGGGTTTCTGAAACCACGGCGTGACGGTAGTCATGCAGCAAACACAGCTTCATTATCTGCTGAGTAATCTTGAAACTCGAATGATTTTCAGACGGCTCATGTGTCATATGCATGAGCCGTCTGAAAATCAGGTTACGAAGCTACTGTCTCTGCCTATAAATTTCGGAATTCATGCCTTCAATGTGTCCGAAAATCATCAGTCCGAAACCCTTCACAATGACGAACGGCGGGTGTGACATATGTGAGATGAGCGTTTCTTTCCTGCAAGTTGGATATGATAAAAGTGTTACGTTCGAAGTTATGCCCAAATTTCGTCCATTAACCTTGCTCAGTCTATGGCGTTGATGAAGTTTTAAAGTACGATTTTTACGATTCCTTTTCCTTCTGAATGTTTCAAACATGGAATAAAATAAACTTCAATCATTATATTTCTCAGAAATGTGTTTCACTTTATTGTTGGATACCTTTTAAACGGGTTTTTGAAACCACGGCGTGACGGCAGTCATGCAGCAAGTACTGATCCCGAATTTCGTACATTGACCTTGCTCATGTAAAACAATGATGGCTTGCCTTCGCCATACAACATCATTTCTCTTCTGCATTATACGCTATGTCACACAACACGCTTCACGACTTGATTAAAAATCGGCTGGCGGTGACGACAGTGTTCGTTTACCATTTATACGCTTTTCACGCGCAGGCTTATCGTAAAGTCCATTCAGAACTAGGAATTTCATTCAGTCCAAGCTCTCCGTTATTATTTGGCTGTTTTAGTTTTCATTTCGGATTTCATTATATTTGCTGTCGAAATTCGGATTCGAATATATCCAGGATGCTTCAAGTAATCGCTCGATGGGAACCCGCATATATTTTGGGACAGAGTGTAGCTTGCTTTCTTATCTGCTGAGTAATCTTGGAACTCGATACGATCACATACTTCGCATTTTTTGAACCGATACGATCACATACTTCGCATTCTGTGTACTACGAAGAAAAATATAAAAGAAAGCGCATTTTATAACTCGGGCTTCCTTCGGAAGGGCCCGAGTAATAAGTGAGAAAGTTAAATGACAGACTGAAACAGGGTATCAAACTCCCTTTCCCTGATTGCATCTATTGCTCCATTGTAGCCGATTGTAGCCATAACGTCCACAATAACTTTGGAGACTCTCCAGTTCTCCTCGTCCATGTTGACAAACGAACGACACAGGAAGCCCAACACTGAAAATATATGCTGGGATCCCTGTGCACCTCCCTCTCTGCGGGCGCCCGCCATTTTGCGGGACGCACACAGGGCACCCAACATAATACGGTACGCTACATAAAACAATGGTAACAAACTTCTTCAAAGTGTCAAATGTATTTTTAACAGACGTTTCGGGCATAGCCCTTCATCAGGAAGCTAAGCTCCCTTCACAGGGAGCCCGCGCGCTCTATCACAGGAAACCCATAAAAAGACGCGCGCATACAAATATCCTTTTATTTATTATATTAAAGTAGGTTCAGAAACAATGGTTGGACTGCCTGTTCGCAGGCTACAGAGCCTTCGATTTTTCGTTAGAAAGCTGAGAAGGGTCTGGGTAAGAGAGTGACAGGGGCGTAGGTACGCAGCACGTACGCACGTGCGTACAATTTAAAATACTTAAAATATAAATATAATAAGAAACATAATTTTTCTTAAAAGCATGAAATCTAAGACAAAATTTTCACAGCTGAATCAGTTTAAACTTCCTGAAAACTACTCACAGAAGGCAGGAAAATGCTATTTTGGAGACCCTATACCTCAAAATGCGAGCATCGGTCCCGCATCCCCCTACTAGCTCGCCGTCTTCGCCGCTCGTCAGATTGTGTCCCCAATACATTTTAAATTTCCCTTTAATTGCAGTCAGTCATTGTAGGCATGTATAATAATAATTGTAGTTAGTATAGTCTCAAAACAAAATAAATGCCAAAAAACTGCTTCGCCTCGGGTTGTTACATCGCTATTAGCGATATATATAACGGTAGCGGTATATAACCCGTTTACATAAATCCTTTACATAACCTTTACATAAATCCTTTCAGGGATAACCTATATACATATTAAATCCCCCCTAAAAACTGAGTGATAAATGCATTTTTACTATGTATTTATGCTGGAAAACGAAGAAAATGGTATTTCCAAGGCTCTAGATTTCTAAATTTTCAGGAAGGCATGCCCCCATGAAATGGTTGGACTGCCTGTTCGCAGGCTACAGAGCCTTCGATTTTTCGTTAGAAAGCTGAGAAGGGTCTGGGTAAGAGAATGAATACAGGGGCGTAGGTACGCACGTGCGTACAATTTAAAATACTTAAAATATAAATATAATAAGAAACATAATTTTTTTTTAAAGCATGAAATCTAAGACAAAATCTTCACAGCTGAATCAGTTTAAACTTCCTGAAAACTACTCACAGAAGGCAGGAAAATGCTATTTTGGAGACCCTATACCTCAAAATGCGAGCATCGGTTCCGCATCCCCCTACTAGCTCGCCGTCTTCGCCGCTCGTCAGATTGTGTCCCCAATACATTTTCCCTTGCAGTCAGTCATTGTAGGCATGTATAATAATAATTGTAGTTAGTATAGTCTCAAAACAAAATAAATGCCAAAAAACTGCTTCGCCTCGGGTTGTTACATCGCTATTAGCGATATATATAACGGTAGCGGTATATCCCGTTTACATAAATCCTTTACATAACCTTTACATAAATCCTTTCAGGGATAACCTATATACATATTAAATCCCCCCTAAAAACTGAGTGATAAATGCATTTTACTATGTACGTATTTATGCTGGAAAACGAAGAAAATGGTATTTCCAAGGCTCTAGATTTCTAAATTTTCAGGAAGGCATGCTCCCTCACCACCCTAGAACATTGCTATGTGCGTACATTGGGAAAAAAGCACAATACGCTCCTGGAATATAGTACTGAAAAGTATTACTGAAAATAAACCAATAATGTTGGGATTCCTGTGGTATATTAAAATGACCATGATCCCTTGCGGCAGTTGTTGCACGTGATGGAAGGTGAGAAGTGAATACTGAGGTGACAGAAGTCAGAAGTTCCGAAGCTGTGGGATGTGTTTCACGTCGTTTTGAAGGTAAAAAGACTCGAAATACTGCTAAAATGACAGAACTGAAGGACTTATGTTCGCTCTATACTACTGTAGAAACAATATTTCTCTTTATTCAGTTGATAATGTTATTTTTCAGGGTGATTGTTGAAACATGGCGTCGAGTTAGTTCTCTGTGGGTTGTGTTTGACATCGTTTCGCAAGGTAATAAGTTTCAAAATACTGCCAAAATGACAGAACTGAAGGACTTATGTTCGCTCTATACTACTGTACAAACAATATTTCTCTATTCATTTTCCAGGTCAATTGTTGGAACCGTTTCTTGACGTGATAACGTGTTGGCATGTGCAGGCTGACTGACATGATCCACTGACAGACGAGCAGATATTCGGTAAAAAAAACCCTGTACAATCGACAATTCGATGTCTGTAAAGACTAGTTGATGGTAAATAACTTCTCTGGTATCAGGTATGGATTTTTTAGGATCAATGTTAACTGAGTATGTAAAACTGATATCAGGCTAATCGGGGCTAATGTGCAATTCAAAACGTAGGACTGAGATCCTGTTTATAATGGGGTTTGTTAAAATATTCTTGAAGGCTTAATTCTATTTGAAAACCAAATTCTCAGGATAGTTAAGGCACGGGTCTCAAACATTTCAAAATGGCGGCTTTAAAAACAAAGAGGGGTGGTCTATTTATTTTCCTTTTAGTGATTATCCAACTGAAACTTTGACAAATGTGAGTCCAATAATTAAATACTGAAAGTAGAAAACTGAATCGATAGGCATAATATATAAGACAAGTTGTGCTGAATACTGTCCATGCTGTTGAATACTATGACCTTTATACATGATAGCATACATAAGAGAAGTTGTGATGAATATTGTCCTTGCGATTGGAATACTATTAGCTTTTTATGATAGGTATATGTAAAACATGTTGTGATGAATACTGTCCATGCTATTTGAATAAGTACTATCACCTTTATGCGTAATATACATCAGAGAAGTTGTGATGAATACTGTCGATCAGCACTCAGGCTAACCTGACACAATGACTATAATGACATTAGACCAGACAACAACCAGGACACACACTGTTACACACGAGAATGAGAAACAATATATAATATGTATACAGCTATTTCAAAAAACGTTGAAAACTGAATACTGCATACTGAATAGTGCATTCCAAGACCAAAGGGCATTGTGGGCCTAGTTATTTTGAAATAAAAAGTAAATATACAGCGATTTGTTCGCAATATGGAGCTGGTATATTGTTTCTGATGGAATGCACTAAAAATAAAGTAAATTATTATTATATATATTACTTTAGACAATAATACACGAGTCCCAAAATGCATTTCGGTCTTGGAATACACTATTATTCAGTATCAACGTTTTTTGAAATAGCTGTATGTATTGAGATATTGAGATGACTACTATCACATGTGTAAAGAACTGTATTATAATATTAATGAATTATTATTATTATTATTTGGGTAATACAGTCCAAACTCTATTAAGTGGCCACCCTTGTGACTTTGATAACTGGCCAATTAATAGAGGTAGCAAATCCATTGTTTGTATGTGTGAAACTCAATTTGGGACTTTGAAAACTGACCTCTTGATAGAGGGTGTCCGCTTAATAAGTGTCAGCTTTATAGAGGTCGGACTGTAATTACTTTTTGTAATTTAATTGTTATATTAATATTCATGAAAATATTGTCAATTCTGATTGGCTAAGAGCATTTCTGATTAATTTGCACTGAATGTTATTAATTGATAATCATACGATTTCTCATTCATTTTGGAATCATTTGCACTCGATCGCCCTACAGGCTTGTACAATTTTGATACTCTTGGAAAAACACACTCTTGCAAATTATTTCCGCATTGAACTTAATAAGCCAAGTCAGAGTTTAAGGATTACCGTGATTCCTGGAACCGAATCGGGATAAAATCCAACCGGAAGTTGATTTTCGCCATACATTCACTGTAAATCTGCTAGAATCTTAGGTGAAAATATCAGTCGTTTGCGTGCCTTAGTTAGACTCTAAGAAAGATTTTCTACTCGACTAACGGTGAGTGTTTAAGACATAATGCGCCTTTGCGAGCCAATATTTGAGTGTCAGGACAAAAAGAACACGATTATAGATGGTCTTGTTTTGATTGAGTAATGACTGGAGATTCGCCCGCCATGACACACCGGGACACCGAAACTTGCCTAGAATAATTTTATTTCCCTTCAATATTTCCTGATAAACTATAACTTTATATTTAGATGAGGATTTGTGCATCACAGTACTTATCAACTCATAAACTGCCGTAATAAAAGCAAATGTAACTGATTGCCGTGTCTGTCTTGTCTTTACCGTGTCTTCCTCCGTTCGTCCTTCACCATTGATAGCAAATATTGACACTAGAAGAGAGTGAATTAAACTGGTCTCAAAAAAAGACCCAACAAACTGGGGGAAAATGGCAGCCTCGTCAAGATTCACGAATATGTTCTGCACATTTTGTCGACGGGAAACCAATTAACCGAAATAAATCCTCAGTATTCCTTCAATAGTTCCTTCATCTCGTCTCCTCTACAACAACAAAATGCACAAATCCTCATCTAAAGATAAAATTATAGTTTATCAGGAAATATTCAAGTGAATTTAAAACTATTAGGCAAGTTTCAGTGTCCTGGTGTGTCATTACTCAGTCAAAACAAGACCATCTATAATCGTATTCTTTTTGTCCTGACACTCAAATATTGGCTCACAAAGGCGCATTATGTCTTAAACACTCACCATTAGTCGAGTAAATCTTTCTTAGAGTCTAACTAAGGCACGCAAACGACTGATATTTTCACCTAAGATTCTAGCAGATTTACAGTGAATGTATGGCGAAACTCAACTTCCGGTTGGATTTTATCCCGATTCGGTTCCAGGAATCACGGTAATCCTTAAACTCTGACTTGGCTTATTGAAAGCGTATGCTTACTTACAATAAACATATGTCCATAGCCTATAATTCTAATCAAATAAGACATTGACTTTGTTAATCTCACTGAAAATTGTGGGGGATGTATAACATCTAAGTAAATATTTTCATTCTTTAAACATAATTAAGGTTGGTGCCTACTAATGTCTGCGCGCACATAGGTCTGCGCACATCGTGACGTAAAATAGCACAGGAAGCCCACTTTTTAAAATGCATGGATATCCAATTTTTTCTTCTTCTTAATATTTTCAATGAGGTTTAAGGAATTTGCATTCAAAAAATATCCGAAAAATAATTGACACGGAATATAGATTTTTACGAAAATGTACTTTTTGACAGTATTCCATAGAAGCGGTAGCGGAGGAAAAACATAGCTATAAATAAAATGATCCATGGGAAAACCTTCTATTCTTCCTTTTCTCTTTAAAGAACTTTCTAATTGTAAGTCGAAAAACTGTGTTCATCGAAATGTTTTGTGAATTTGGAGCCTAAAGAAATATTTTATTGTAAATGTTGAAAATTGCTGGTCAGCGGTTATTTACGATGTTCGTCATTAATTATCTCCATTACATGCATGGATACCCCCAATTTTTTTTCCGCAAATCAATAGTCTTAATGATGATCAACAAGTTTTATATGGAAATTTCCAAACAAAATTGGGTTGCCATTAGTAGGCACCATCCTTAAATTAAAGCTAATTGCAAAATTATAAAGAAAGCAATATTATTGGCATAGAAAACAATGTTCAACACTCAGCTTTTGGCTTCAAATGCTAGTTATTTAATATTTCTTTGTAACAAGTAATCATCTTAAACCAATATTGTTTATACATGTATTTTGTTGTTTATGAAATGAAAAATGCTATGCAATGCAAAAAATATGAAATGTATTTGAAATGGTGATCAGGGCGATCCCTACATGAAACATCACAAGTTCTACACAACCACAGATGAAGTACAGTATCTACCAACGATGCTAACAATTCCACCAAAGATGATGCTGCGGAAATTGTTGCAGCACTACCAAGTACACTACACAAAATAAGTACCACACATGAAGTATCAACCAATAGTGATAAACATATTCAACCAATGATGATTTTGCAGAAAGTGTTGCAGGAGCATCATGGACAGTACTCGACAACCACAGATAAAGTATCTACCATTAGTACTAAAGATTCCAGTAATGATGATGTCACATAGTCTATTTTCTTCAACAACGAACCGAGCGATGTTCACTTGCTTCCTGCGGCCGGGGGAAAAACATTTCAAGACTATGCATCTGTCCATGCCAAGTAATAAAAGGTTTCAACATCTTGTAGCAGGGCCTGGTCAATAATATACACTGATGAAAGAGAGTTTCATTTCTTAATTTGTAAACAATTATTTTTCTTGAAAGTCAACACAAGTTTCTTTCAATCAATCTAAATTCTGATCCAATATTTTCCTGGCTGATCATTCTTGGGTGAAAGGAAAAAAATAGGGCAAAGAGTTTCATTCATCCTTTCTTTGTAACCCATAGAGCATGCAGAATTTGGAATCGCCTAGCACTCAACATGACGACATCAACTGTAGTTTTTCTACAAACTCAGTAATAACACGAACACTACTAGTATTCTTATTGTGAAAGTATGGGATAAAGATGGAGTAAGACTCTTGGCTGCTTGACAGCCCGAAATTGCAAGGAACTTCCAGGAGAACTCAGAAGTAAACACTTCTAAGTCTAAGACAGTACTATTTGTTGAAAAATTGTATACACAGTACTTTGAGCGCTTGCTTGGCCAAATACCATGAAACTATAATCATTCAGGCGAGTCCTCCAAACTAAATAGTCTATTTTCTTCAACAATGAACCGAGCGATGTTCACTGGCTTCCTGCGGCCTGGGGAAAAAAATATTTAAAGACTATTTGTCTGTCCACGCCAAGTAATAAAAGGTTTCAACATCTTGTAGCAGGGCCTGGTTAATAATATACACTGATGAAAGAGAGTTTCCTTTCCTAATTTGTAAACAATTATTTTTCTTGAAAGTCAACACAAGTTTCTTTCAATCGGTCTAAATTCTGACCCAATATTTTCCTGGCTGATCATTCTTGGATGAAAGGGAAAAAATTGGGCAAAGAGTTTCATTCATCCTTTCTTTGTAACCCATAGAGCATGCAGAATTTGGAATCACCTGGCACTCGACATGACGACATCAACTGTAGTTTTTACAAACTCAGTAATAACACGAACACTATACGTCTAGTATTCTTATTGTGAAAGTATGGGATAAAGATGGAGTAAGACTCTTGGTTGCTTGACAGCCCGAAATTGCAAGGAACTTCCAGGAGAACTCAGAAGTAAACACTTCTAAGTCTAAGACAGTACTATTTGTTGAAAAATTGTATACACAGTACTTTGAGCGCTTGCTTGGCCAAATACCTAGAAACTATAATCATTCAGGCGAGTCCTCCAAACTAAATAGTCTATTTTCTTCAACAATGAACCGAGCGATGTTCACTGGCTTCCTGCGGCCGGGAAAAAAAACATTTAAAGACTATTTGTCTGTCCACGCCAAGTAATAAAAGGTTTCAACATCTTGTAGCAGGGCCTGGTTAATAATATACACTGATGAAAGAGAGTTTCCTTTCCTAATTTGTAAACAATTATTTTTCTTGAAAGTCGACACAAGTTTCTTTCAATCAATCTAAATTCTGACCCAATATTTTCCTGGCTGATCATTCTTGGGTGAAAGGAACAAAATAGGGCAAAGAGTTTCATTCATCCTTTCTTTGTAACCCATAGAGCATGCAGAATTTGGAATCGCCTGGCACTCGACATGACGACATCAACTGTAGTTTTTACAAACTCAGTAATAACACGAACACTATACAGTACGTCTAGTATTCTTATTGTGAAAGTATGGGATAAAGATGGAGTAAGACTCTTGGCTGCTTGACAGCCCGAAATTGCAAGGAACTTCCAGAAGAACTCAGAAGTAAACACTTCTAAGTCTAAGACAGTACTATTTGTTGAAAAATTGTATAAACAGTACTTTGAGCGCTTGCTTGGCCAAATACCTAGAAACTATAATCATTCAGGCAAGTCCTCCAAACTAAATAGTCTATTTTCTTCAACAATGAACCGAGCGATGTTCACTGGCTTCCCGCGGCCGGGGAAAAAAAAAACATTTTAAGACTACATGTATGCGTCTGTCCACGCCAATTAAGTAATAAAAGGTTTCAACATCTTGTAGCAGGGCCTGGTCAATAATATACACTGATTTAAGAGAGTTTCCTTTCATAATTTGTAAACAATTATTTTTCTTGAAAGTCAACACAGATTTCAATCAATCTAAATACTGACCCAATATTTTATTGGATGATCATTCTTGGGTGAAAGAACAAAAATTGGGCAAAGAGTTTCATTCATCCTTTCTTTGTAATCCATTAGAAAACGTTCAGTTTTGCTTTTTGAGAAATCAGCTACATTTTAAACTTTAAAGCACAAGCGAAAAAGCAACCACTTGAGCCAAAAAATGTATCTATGGGCATAACATGTTTATCTATGGGCATATCATGTGTATCTATGGGCAATTTATAGTGGTTTGGATCATTTTGTTGTTCTCTCACTCGTATCGTTTTCACTTCAGCTGAAAGTAATTTTTGGAATTGACATTTCAGACTACTGTTTTCCTGTGGAAGTATTTTCACTATTGTAGTCTTACATATTGGATGCATTCTTTTCAAATTACAGTATTAGAATATTACTGGGTACTCTATCATTCCAGTCATCAATATACATGTATCTGTTCAATAAGTTCCATTTCTAAGAATGAATACAACAACAATATATTCCCAAAGTTTGAAACCTGACAATGATACAGCACAGTATCGATGATTAACATTGTAAGAAATAGGAACAGCTAAAGTACGAGCACGCGACTTGACCAAGAACACTGATGTTACCAACACCTATCTACCAATGGTGCTAAATATTGATGATGTTACGGAGCTTGTTGCAGGAGCAGCATGGGCACTATACAAGGATCACAGATGAAGTATCCACCAATGAGCTAAATATTCCACAATGATGTTACAGAGCATGTTGCAGGAGTGGCATGGACACTACACAAGGACTACAGATATTGTATCTACCAATAGTGCTCATTATTTGCTCACTTGCTGAAAGACCGGGTTATAAGACTGTCACACAGCTGCTGTGGGCAACAACCTGTGAGTTTAATGAGAAGCTTCAAAAAGCATATTTCAAGTGATCAGAATTTATTTTGATGGTCCATATGGTTTCAGACTGACCAATCAAAATGCACCAAGATGCCAGTGTTGAATATATTGATGACAGTCGGGACTACTACAATACACATTTCTGGATTGAACACAATGAAATCTGGAAAAACGCTTAAATGACACCATATTTCATAAATCATATAAATTTATATTCTTAGCATACCATATTCTTTGGGATTACACGATGAAAAATGCAGTCACATTTCCAGTTTCAAGATAAAAGGTTTCAACATCTTGTAACAGGACCTGATCAATAATATACATTGATGGAAGAGAGTTTCCTTTCTTTGTAAACAAGTATTTTTTCTTGGAAGTCGACACAAGTTTCTTTCAATCAATCTAAATTCTGACCCATATTTTTTTGGCTGAGCATTCTTGGGTGAAAGGGAAAAAATAAGGCAAAGAGTTTCATTCCTCCTTTCTTTACAACGACCCATTAGAAAACTTTCAGTTTTGCTTTTTGAGAAAATCAGCTATATTTTAAACTTTAAAGCACAAGCGAAAAAGCAACCACTTGGGCAAAAAAAATGGGCATAACATGTTTATCGATGGGCATATCATGTGTATCTATGGACAATTGAAAGTGGTTTGGATCATTTGTTGTTCTCTCATTCATCTTCTTTCACTTCATTTTTGGAATTGATATTTCAGACTACTGTTTTTCTGTGAAAGTATTTTTACTAGTCTTACATATTGGATGCATTCTTTTCAAACTACTAGAATAATACTGGGTACTTAATATCATCCCAGTCATCAATACACGTGTACCTGTTCAATAAGTTCCATTTCTAATAATGAATACAACAACAATATCTCCACAAATGTTGAACCTACATTTCGAGCAATGCCAGTGCTACTGTTTGGAACTTATTCTATGTCTTTTAATCTTTTGTTTTTCCATTACAAGTGAAACCATTTTGCTACTACATCTAGACATCTTTTCATGATTTTGTATAAAGTATTATTATTGTTCAAGCAACTATTATCTCATTTCTCAGGCTATGAATACTATTATATGGTCTGGATAATCTACATGTATAACCTACACAATAAAGCACCCATACAATCTGTTTTGCAAATTCTTATCACTTCAGAGGAGTCTATCTTTTTCTTACTCGAAAGAATCCTGGGAAGTCAGCGGGCTTTCATAGCACTTAATTTCTCACAAACTTATCCAGAGACTTCATTGTCCCATAGGAGAACTTTGAATGTCTTCTATATTGTTATTGCAACTTGCAACTTGCTATGAGTTTGTAATATTTGACTGTTTCAATAATTAAATCATTGTGAAAGGGAACTGATTTTCTAACGCATATGTTGCATCCAGGGACCTTATGGACACTGATATCCATGTAATTTGATGATCACAGTAAACTTTAAAAGTTAAACTAATATCTTTAAGATGATACCGTAAAGAAATAACAGTTCAACAAACATTCATGGGAACATTGATTTAATATCAATTATATACATAATCAGGGAATGACAGTAATATAAATTATTAATTAATATAATAATAAATCACTCTTTACACTGATTGCAAGAATACCATAAATATAAGACTAAACTTGTAAGCATCATTGCAGACAATAACACACTGGCTCAATACTTTGATATTGTCTTCGATATTATCTTATGCAGTTGAACCTCTGGTTGCGACCACTCTCCTAAGTGACCACCAAAGCGACCACTTTTCCAAAATAGCAAAAGTTCAGTTCCAAGTCTATATACATAAATACAGTTCTTTAATTAACATAATTAAGACATACATTAATACAGTTCTTTAACTTAATTAAGACAGTTGCGATGCTATATGTAGTTGTGATATGCATGTGGTGCACATTGTAACATCATATTAGCATCTATGTGTCATTGTAACATATTGTCTCTGTCATGGTTGTTGTCTGGTCTAATGTCATCATAGTCATAATTGTCTCTGTTGTAGTAGATAGATAGACAGACAGACAGACAGACAGACAGACAGACAGACAGACAGACAGACAGACAGACAGACAGACAGACAGACAGACAGACAGACAGACAGATAGATAGATAGATAGATAGATAGACACGTTTATTTAAAATTAAACTAGACCCTGTCGGCAGGGTTCACTCGTGCCTTGGTGGGAATGCTTTGGATCACCCAAGTTAGTTGAATTGGAATCCCTGTATATTCTATGTGGGGAGGGCAAGGGGAGAAGACCGGGGCCTAATATCTTCATCAAGTATATATGTATTGGAACCATTTATATACAAACATTTATCTTTCTATCAATCGATGTGGGACATCAAATCCAAAACCGTCACTAAAAATAAAGTCTAAATCAAATCAAATCAGATTATAGGGCAAATGGAATGTATTTACACAATGATATTGTCAAAGCTGGTGTATGTCTAGCTAGCGGCGTCAGAGCGAAAGCATATATCATGGAGTCTTGTACTACTGAATTGTCTCGCACATGCGCATAACAGTGAATGCTGCAAAGCCCTCATTTGATTCTGTAATACGGATGGTAAGATTCATAGCATCTGCAACTGCTTGTATGATTAGTGCATCACACCATGTACCTTGTCGAGACATATTAGATATGTACTTTACCCATGAGTAAGCTGTATTACTCTCAATAAACCTTTCTGGATTATTTCTCATGTATTGAACACCAGTAGTACGTACATCCATGTGATAGTTGGTTTCACCATATAATTGATGTGATACTGTTCTAATAAAACAATCACCTCCACCGCCAACATCTATTGATCTTAAACCTTGCTCGGTTAATCTAGACTGTAATAACACCATTGGGGGAATTCTTGGCACTGTATTATTTGCATTGGAAACTGGGCCTGGGTTTACTTCAATGTCACCTGAAATCAGTAACTTTCTCCTTGAAATACAATACCTCTGATGATGTTTATTGCATATTGGATAACAATCAACAATAACAACAATAATAGTAACTAAGATTTTTGATATTTTATGCTTGGCTCTTCTTGATTGACTAAGATAATTATTATCATATTTCTGACTTACTTCTCTCCTCATATCATAAGATACAGAAGTACAACCAACGGCAACAACACTTTTGGCATGACAGTTTTGTAGATTTGAGTGTTTCAATAACTTTGATTTTTGATAACAATGGTTCATTTGTTTACTGTTTGTTTCATAGTATAACCACAGGTAGCCCAAGCGCAGCATTTGTATAAGAGAATGTATGGGAATTATTCAATGGTGGATTTTCAGCGTAAATATTGAATAAATGTTACTGTAACTTACTATGTGTCTTGAAGTAGTTCCTGCCAATGTCTGGAGCGAGTTCAGAATTTTTCGGAATTTTTTCCCTCCCCTTACACAGAAGATGATCTTCTGTGTAAGGGGAGGGAAAAAATTCCGAAAAATTCTGAAACTCGCTCCAGACATTGGCAGGAACTACTTCAAGACACATAGTAAGTTACAGTAACATTTATTCAATATTTACGCTGAAAATCCACCATTGAATAATTCCCATACATTCTCTTATACAAATGCTGCGCTTGGGCTACCTGTGGTATAACTTTGATTTTGATAACATTGGTTCATTTGATACTTGTTTGTTTCATTATACCTTTGCAATTCGACCGTACTTGTGGTCTCTTCGTTATTTGCTGCTACAACAGCTCCCTCACGAATGGAAGGGGTGGCGACCATATATTTGCTGGTCTCTTCGTTATTTGCTGCTACAACAGCTCCCTCACGAATGGAAGGGGTGGCGATCTCAAATTTGAAGATCTTCTCGTCTTCAACACTTAACTTAACACTCCGACGAGTAAAAAGTGCAAGATTTTGCTCGTAGAATTCCACACGAATCGTTGAAGTCTTCTTCCACATGTCTAAAATCCAAAATGGCCGTCGTCTTGTACTTCTGAGCATGTGCACCATGTGCTAACCGCAAGGGATGCTGGATACCTGTGGTATGTAAATTTCGTGGCAGCTACCGCGCCCGGTACGGTCTGTGGCAAATGTTTGGGGTCTGGGTTCGAGTAATTAGTGGTCATGCGTAGTGTTTTGGATTTGCCAAAGTCCCACATCGATTGTGAGATATATAAATGTTTGTATATAAATGGTTCCACTACATTAAACATAATAGAGATACTAGGGTCTTGATACCATGTGACCGGATATTGCACAACTGACGCCAAATGGTTCCAATACATTTGCACGTGATGGAGATACTATCGCTAGGCCCGGTATTTGGTCTCGATACCATGTGACCGGATATTGTGCAACTGACGCCCAAAAAAAAAATACGCGTTGGGTTTTATAACTCGTGCGGCCTACGGCCTGGGCACGAGTAATAAGAACAACATGGTAGTCCAGTCAGTGGCTAGCAGCCTCTGACACATATACAATATACAGAGATAGTTACAGACATGAGAACAATGACACAATGTTACAATGACACAGTATAGACATAGTGAACTAGAATGATTACTGACTACCTATCTATCTGTCATGGTTGTTGTCTGCTCTAATGTCAGTATTCATCACAACTTCTCTGATGTATATTACGCATAAAGGTGATAGTATTTATTCAAATAGCATGGACAGTATTCATCACAACATGTCTTACATATAGCTAATTGCATAATCGTTGTCGGGTCGAAAATCATGAAAGCTATGACCAAAAGGAATTCTGGGGAAATTAAAACTCTCAAATAACATCATCATATCATCGACCTTTTTATCCAGACTTGTAGGATCTTAGTTAAATAGCTCATATACCTTTAAAACTACGAGAACATTGAATATATCTGCATGTAATACGGGTCATGAACTGATTTCCCATCCATCCTTGCGGTCTCAGCTTCTATGATTTATGATTTTCGACCCGACAACGATTATGCAATTAGCTATATACCTATCATAAAAAGGTAATAGTAATCCAATCGCATGGACAATATTCATCACAACTCCTCTTATGAATGCCTATCATGTATCTATCATGTATAAAGGTGATACTATTATTATACTATTAGTATTATCGATTCAGTTTTCACCTTTAGTTATTTAGGCGGATTTTGATGTGGATTCATTTTTGTGGGGAGGGGATTTGACAGGGAGGGGAGGGGACTTGACATTTGGACTGGGAGGGGAGGGGACTTGACGTTTGGACTGGGAGGGGAGGGGACTTCACGTTTGGACTGGGAGAGGAGGTGACTTGACGTTTGGACTGGGAGGGGAGGGACTTGACGATTGGACTGGGAGGGGAGGGGACTTGGCGATTGGACTGGGAGGGGACTTGACGATTGGACTGGGACGGGAGGGGACTTGACGATTGGACTGGGAAGGGAGGGGACTTGACGATTGGACTGGGAGAGGAGGGGACTTGACGATTGGACTGGGTGAGGAGGGGACTTGACGTTTGGACTGGGAGAGGAGAGGACTTGACGTTTGGACTGGGAGGGGAGGGAACTTGACATTTGGACTGGGAGGGGAGGGGACTTGACGTTTGGACTGGGAGGGGAGGGAACTTGACATTTGGACTGGGAGGGGAGGGGACTTGACGTTTGGACTGGGAGGGGAGGAGACTTGACGTTTGGACTGGGAGAGGAGGGGACTTGACGTTTGGACTGGGAGGGGACTTGGCGATTGGACTGGGAAGGGAGGGGACTTGACGATTGGACTGGGAGAGGAGGGGACTTGACGATTGGACTGGGAGAGGAGGGGACTTGATGTTTGGACTGGGAGGGGACTTGACGATTGGACTGGAAAGGGAGGGGACTTGACGATTGGACTGGGAGAGGAGGGGACTTGACGATTGGACTGGGAGAGGAGGGGACTTGGCGTTTGGACTGGGAGGGGACTTGGCGATTGGACTGGGACGGGACGGGACTTGACGATTGGACTGGGAAGGGAGGGGACTTGACGATTGGACTGGAAAGCGAGGGGACTTGACGATTCGACTGGAAAGCGAGGGGACTTGACGATTGGACTGGGAGGGGAGGGGACTTGACCATTGGACTGGGAGGGGAGGGGAGTTGACATTTGGACGGGGAGAGGACTTGACGATTGGACTGGGAGAGGAGGGGGCTTTACGATTGGACTGGGAGGGGAGGGGACTTGACGTTTGGACTGGGAGGGGAGGGGACTTGACCATTGGACTGGGAGGGGAGGGGACTTGACCATTGGACGGGGAGGGGTGACCTACGGGCGGGGAGGGGAGACCTACGGGCGGGGAGGGGAGACCTACGGGCGAGGAGGGGAGACCTACGGGCGGGGAGGGGAGACCTACGGGCGGGGAGGGGGTGACCTACGGGCGGAGGGGGGTGACCTACGGGCGGAGGGGGGGGTCACCTACGGGCGGGGAGGGGAGACCTACGGGCGGGGAGGGGAGACCTACGGGCGGGGAGGGGGTGACCTACGGGCGGAGGGGGTGACCTACGGGCGGAGGGGGGGGGTGACCTACGGGAGGGGAGACCTACGGGCGGGGAGGGGAGACCTACGGGCGGGGAGGGGAGACCTACGGGCGGAGGGGGGTGACCTACGGGCGGCGGAGGGGGGGTGACCTACGGGCGGGGAGTGGAGACCTACGGGCGGGGAGGGGAGACCTACGGGCGGGGGGTGCCTACGGGCGGAGGGGGGGTGACCTACGGGCGGGGAGGGGAGACCTACGTGCGGGGGGGGGGGGGCCTATGGCGGTGAGGGGGTGACCTACGGGCGGAGGGGGGTGACCTACGGGCGGAGGGGGGGGTGACCTACGGGCGGGGAGGGGAGACCTACGGGCGGGGAGGGGAGACCTACGGGCGGGGAGGGGAGACCTACGGGCGGAGGGGGGTGACCTACGGGCGGAGGGGGGGTGACCTACGGGCGGGGAGTGGAGACCTACGGGCGGGGAGGGGAGACCTACGGGCGGGGGGGTGCCTACGGGCGGAGGGGGGGTGACCTACGGGCGGGGAGGGGAGACCTACGTGCGGGGGGGGGGGGGGGCCTATGGCGGTGAGGGGAGACCTACGGGCGGGGAGGGGAGACCTACGGGCGGAGGGGGGTGACCTACGGGCGGAGGGGGGGTGACCTACGGGCGGGGAAAGGAGACCTACGGGCGGGGAGGGGAGACCTACGGGCGGGGAGGGGAGACCTACGGGAGGGGAGGGGAGACCTACGGGCGGGGAGGGGAGACCTACGGGCGGAGGGGGGTGAGACCTACGGGCGGAGGGGGGGTGACCAACGGGCGGGGAGGGGAGACCTACGGGCGGGGAGGGGAGACCTACGGGCGGGGAGGGGAGACCTACGGGCGGGGAAGGGAGACCTACGGGCGGGGAGGGGAGACCTTCGGGCGGGGAGGGGAGACCTACGGGCGGGGAGGGGAGACCTACGGGCGGGGAGGGGAGACCTACGGGCGGAGGGGGGGTGACCTACGGGCGGAGGGGGGGTGACCTACGGGCGGGGAGTGGAGACCTACGGGCGGGGAGGGGAGACCTACGGGCGGGGGGTGCCTACGGGCGGGGAGGGGAGACCTACGGGCGGGGAGGGGAGACCTACGGGCGGGGAGGGGAGACCTACGGGCGGGGAGGGGAGACCTACGGGCAGGGAGGGGAGACCTACGGGCGGGGAGGGGAGGAGACCTACTGGCGGGGGGGGAGACCTACGGGCGGGGAGGGGAGACCTACGGGCGGTGAGGGGAGACCTATTGGCGGGGAGGGGAGACCTACGGGCGGGGAGGGGAGACCTACGGGCGGGGAGGGGAGACCTACGGGCGGGGAGGGGAGACCTACGGGCGGGGAGGGGAGACCTACGGGCGGGGAGGGGAGACCTACGGGCGGAGGGGGGTGAGACCTACGGGCGGAGGGGGGGTGACCAACGGGCGGGGAGGGGAGACCTACGGGCGGGGAGGGGAGACCTACGGGCGGGGAGGGGAGACCTACGGCGGGGGAGGGAGACCTACGGGCGGGGAGGGGAGACCTTCGGGCGGGGAGGGGAGACCTACGGGCGGGGAGGGGAGACCTACGTGCGGGGGGGGGGGGGCCTATGGCGGTGAGGGGAGACCTACGGGCGGGGAGGGGAGACCTACGGGCGGAGGGGGGTGACCTACGGGCGGAGGGGGGGGTGACCTACGGGCGGGGAAAGGAGACCTACGGGCGGGGAGGGGAGACCTACGGGCGGGGAGGGGAGACCTACGGGCGGGGAGGGGAGACCTACGGGCGGGGAGGGGAGACCTACGGGCGGGGAGGGGAGACCTACGGGCGGAGGGGGGTGAGACCTACGGGCGGAGGGGGGGTGACCAACGGGCGGGGAGGGGAGACCTACGGGCGGGGAGGGGAGACCTACGGGCGGGGAGGGGAGACCTACGGGCGGGGAAGGGAGACCTACGGGCGGGGAGGGGAGACCTTCGGGCGGGGAGGGGAGACCTACGGGCGGGGAGGGGAGACCTACGGGCGGGGAGGGGAGACCTACGGGCGGAGGGGGGTGACCTACGGGCGGAGGGGGGGTGACCTACGGGCGGGGAGTGGAGACCTACGGGCGGGGAGGGGAGACCTACGGGCGGGGGGTGCCTACGGGCGGGGAGGGGAGACCTACGGGCGGGGAGGGGAGACCTACGGGCGGGGAGGGGAGACCTACGGGCGGGGAGGGGAGACCTACGGGCAGGGAGGGGAGACCTACGGGCGGGGAGGGGAGGAGACCTACTGGCGGGGGGGGAGACCTACGGGCGGGGAGGGGAGACCTACGGGCGGTGAGGGGAGACCTATTGGCGGGGAGGGGAGACCTACGGGCGGGGAGGGGAGACCTACGGGCGGGGAGGGGAGACCTACGGGCGGGGAGGGGAGACCTACGGGCGGGGAGGGGAGACCTACGGGCGGGGAGTGGAGACCTACGGGCGGGGAGGGGAGACCTACGGGCGGGGGTGCCTACGGGCGGGGAGGGGAGACCTACGGGCGGGGAGGGGAGACCTACGGGCGGGGAGGGGAGACCTACGGGCGGGGAGGGGAGACCTACGGGCAGGGAGGGGAGACCTACGGGCGGGGAGGGGAGGAGACCTACTGGCGGGGGGGGGGAGACCTACGGGCGGGGAGGGGAGACCTACGGGCGGTGAGGGGAGACCTATTGGCGGGGAGGGGAGACCTACGGGCGGGGAGGGGAGACCTACGGGCGGGGAGGGGAGACCTACGGGCGGGGGGAGGGGAGACCTACGGGCGGGGAGGGGAGACCTACGGGCGGGGAGGGGAGACCTACGGGCGGAGGGGGGTGAGACCTACGGGCGGAGGGGGGGTGACCAACGGGCGGGGAGGGGAGACCTACGGGCGGGGAGGGGAGACCTACGGGCGGGGAGGGGAGACCTACGGGCGGGGAAGGGAGACCTACGGGCGGGGAGGGGAGACCTTCGGGCGGGGAGGGGAGACCTACGGGCGGGGAGGGGAGACCTACGTGCGGGGGGGGGGGGCCTATGGCGGTGAGGGGAGACCTACGGGCGGGGAGGGGAGACCTACGGGCGGAGGGGGGTGACCTACGGGCGGAGGGGGGGGTGACCTACGGGCGGGGAAAGGAGACCTACGGGCGGGGAGGGGAGACCTACGGGCGGGGAGGGGAGACCTACGGGCGGGGAGGGGAGACCTACGGGCGGGGAGGGGAGACCTACGGGCGGGGAGGGGAGACCTACGGGCGGAGGGGGGTGAGACCTACGGGCGGAGGGGGGGTGACCAACGGGCGGGGAGGGGAGACCTACGGGCGGGGAGGGGAGACCTACGGGCGGGGAGGGGAGACCTACGGGCGGGGAAGGGAGACCTACGGGCGGGGAGGGGAGACCTTCGGGCGGGGAGGGGAGACCTACGGGCGGGGAGGGGAGACCTACGGGCGGGGAGGGGAGACCTACGGGCGGAGGGGGGTGACCTACGGGCGGAGGGGGGGTGACCTACGGGCGGGGAGTGGAGACCTACGGGCGGGAGGGGAGACCTACGGGCGGGGGGTGCCTACGGGCGGGGAGGGGAGACCTACGGGCGGGGAGGGGAGACCTACGGGCGGGGAGGGGAGACCTACGGGCGGGGAGGGGAGACCTACGGGCAGGGAGGGGAGACCTACGGGCGGGGAGGGGAGGAGAGACCTACTGGCGGGGGGGGAGACCTACGGGCGGGGAGGGGAGACCTACGGGCGGTGAGGGGAGACCTATTGGCGGGGAGGGGAGACCTACGGGCGGGGAGGGGAGACCTACGGGCGGGGAGGGGAGACCTACGGGCGGGGAGGGGAGACCTACGGGCGGGGAGGGGAGACCTACGGGCGGGGAGGGGAGACCTACGGGCGGAGGGGGGTGAGACCTACGGGCGGAGGGGGGGTGACCAACGGGCGGGGAGGGGAGACCTACGGGCGGGGAGGGGAGACCTACGGGCGGGGAGGGGAGACCTACGGGCGGGAAGGGAGACCTACGGGCGGGGAGGGGAGACCTTCGGGCGGGGAGGGGAGACCTACGGGCGGGGAGGGGAGACCTACGGGCGGGGAGGGGAGACCTACGGGCGGAGGGGGGTGACCTACGGGCGGAGGGGGGGTGACCTACGGGCGGGGAGTGGAGACCTACGGGCGGGGAGGGGAGACCTACGGGCGGGGGGTGCCTACGGGCGGGGAGGGGAGACCTACGGGCGGGGAGGGGAGACCTACGGGCGGGGAGGGGAGACCTACGGGCGGGGAGGGGAGACCTACGGGCAGGGAGGGGAGACCTACGGGCGGGGAGGGGAGGAGACCTACTGGCGGGGGGGGGAGACCTACGGGCGGGGAGGGGAGACCTACGGGCGGTGAGGGGAGACCTATTGGCGGGGGGGAGACCTACGGGCGGGGGGAGACCTACGGGCGGGGAGGGGAGACCTACGGGAGGGGAGACCTACGGGCGGGGAAGGGAGACCTATGAGCGGGGAGGGGAGGGTACTTGACATTTGGACGGGGAGGGGACTTGACTTGACGTTTGGACTGGGAGGGGACTTGACATTTGGACTGGGAGGGGAGGGGACTTGACTTGACATTTGGACTGGGAGGGGAGGTGACTTGGACTGGGAGGGGAGGGGACTTGACTTGACGTTTGGACTGGGAGGGGAGGGGACTTGACGTTTGGACAGGGAGGGGAGGGGACTTGACGTTTGGACTGGGAGGGGAAGGGATCTTGACGTTTGGACTGGGAAGGAAGGGGACTTGACGTTTGGACTGGGAGGGAAGGGACTTGACATTTGAACTGGGAGGGGAGGGGACTTGACGTTTTGACTGGGAGGGGAAGGGACTTGACGTTTGGACTGGGAAGGAAGGGGACTTGACGTTTCGACTGGGAGGGGAAGGGATCTTGACGTTTGGACTGGGAGGGGAGGGGACTTGACATTTGGATTGGCAGGGGAGGGGACTTGACGTTTGGACTGGGAGAGGAGGGGACTTGACATGTGGACTGGGAGGGGACTTGACATTTGGACTACACGTTCTTAATCACCTGTCTGCCTTTTTCCACTACCCATGCACGTTCTTAGTCACCTGTCTGCCTTCTTCCACTACCCATATTACACGTTCTTAGTCACCTGTCTGCCTTCTTCCACGACTACCCATACACGTTCATATAATCACCTGTCTGCCTTTTTCCATAGTGTTTGTACCAACAATTGACGCATTCAGCAGGATCCCAGCAACCTAACTAAAAAAGATCTTTGAAAATATCGCACTGTTGACCGAGATCGTCAAGTAGCACTTGCATGGTATCCGGGACATTGTGCGCGGCTGGCTTGAGTGATGGAGCAAAGCTACCTACCCTCGAAGGCAGTGACGTAGAGGTCCATATATCAAATTGGGTGGTGTCCGTTAACAATGCCAATGTAGTTTATGCCGATTCCGTTACGACTAACGGTGTTGTGCTATTATAGACGCTGTATTGTTTCCAAAGGACTTGAGTCGAGTTGAGCTGTAGCCGGAACTGTTGTTAAAGTGCAACTAACCCCTATGAGATTGTTTTAAAAATCTATTCAATATATTCTGAATAGTTGGTGGGTTCAGTATTTTGTGATTTGAACCTTGCGTTTATGAGTTATAGAGGTTTGAAATCTCAATATTCAAATTTGATGACGTCTACTAAGGAATCATTTATTATACAAAAACGCCCTTGTGCTGATTATTGACATTTGAAAACTTACAGAATATTTTCACAGTCTTTATAATTGATTTTATACCTGTTTTACCCATTTCAAAATATAAGTTCTTCTTGAAAATGTCTAAATAAATTATGGCAAATTCCTTAGTAGACGTCATCAAATTTGCATATTGAGATTTCAAACCTCTATAACTCATAAACGCAAGGTTCAAATCACAAAATACTGAACCCACCAACTATTCAGCATATATTGAATATATTTTTAGAACAATCTCATAGGGGTTAGTTGCACTTTAAGCGGTGAGGGTGGGGGTAGCGACGATGATTGTCGTCAGTGGTGTAAATTGGATCCGGTATTGAAAGTCATAAAATAAACATTATGAAGCAAACATTGTTTTATACTATTAATGTGGAAGAAGCAGGTCGGCGACTCACCAACGGGTGACACCAACACTGACGGGTACAAAGGAGACTATACCGGCCCCCTTACCCGGCATGAAAAACATAAACGCGCGGAATTAATGTCAGCCTTTTCTCTTCTCATTGTAATAAATTCATGTGTTCACTTTGAAGTAATGTTTCAAAGCTGAGAATGAGGACTATCGCCGAGGACTGGAAACCCCGTCTAGTCCGAATTCGAGGCTTTGGAACGACTTCTCATACTCATTAATTATTACATGCAATGGCCTAAAGGCAATAAATAAAGAGTTGCAAGATTTTATCCCGGAAAAGCAAGAATTCCAGTCTGCATATACTCTGCTCATGCGCAGAGTCGAGGACATCGTATCCCACATGTGTTGGACTCTTGAGTAGCATGAAGTAGAGCCTGCTTTCAGATTGAATCTAATTTGGACAGAGTGGTATTGCCTCTTCTCCGTCCAAGGTCCCGATGATTGTTATATGAGGGATAAGAACTCAGAAAAGAGTACTTTGAAATCCATCATTTCAAAGTCCTTGGACTTTGAAATGCATTTCAAAGTACTCTTGAGCGGACTTTCCGGGCAAACTCTAGATAGCAATGACCTAAACCAGGTCAATATTTGAATAACAATAGATGCCTCGTTCTACAAAGACATAGAACGAGGCATATCTAACAATAGTTCCTATTGTTGTACAGTAGTTCCTATTGTTATTCAAATCTTGACCTGGTTTAGGTCATTGCTATCTAGTGTTTTCCAACATGTATACATTTTGTCTGCGCATGCGTTTGGATTCAGATTTGAAAGTGATTTGCCGCCATTTTCTTTGCAAATTGCACTGCGGTGGGAGATTTAGTGAGCGATCTTCGTCTCTAGAATGATGTTCAAGAAAATATTTGAAAGGAAATCAATAGTCTGCCTACTTTTGTTTTGCTGTAGATGATTTTTTCCGTATAAGGGTCGTAGATGATAAAATATCAAGGAACAAAATCCGCCAAAACAAGGAGTTATCCTAAAACCAGCTACATTGTCCTTTGGGTTTATTCTCATCGAAGATGATTTCAAGAGATACTTCACAGTGAACGTTAGTACCGACACATTGAAGGTCACATTCTGTGAATTTGAGTTCTCTACATTCAAGTATTCTCAAAGTATTTTGCTCGGTTCAGTTGGGTATTTATCATTTTTGCACGTGTTTTCCTAACATTCCTAACTAAAGTACAATACGTATTAACTAGCCCCCCAGCCGAAAATAGCACAAATTGACTTCTTCTAAGCTTATTCTTTGCATTCGATAACTTATTTTAAGCTGAAAAATTGTCCCTCGATGTGAGATCGTATTATTTTGGTACTATGGTATCAGTACACTCTATTTGTTATGATTTTGACTGATTTTCATCGCTGGTGTATACCATATTACAAACACTCTATGTGTTGAAGTTTATTGTAAAGGATAGCTTCATTCTTCATTTTTTTGGACTTCTTAGAATCAGCTGTAAACCGTTTGATATAAGTTTGATTCACATTGAGTTTTTATTCAGCATTGTGTTTGCGAATCGTTTATCTGAATTGGTGACGTGTCAAACTAAATTATAAGAAAACCTCTCTTAGTAGCTCGCCCCCCAGCAATTTTCTTCCGTGATTTATTGCTTCACTCATGCTAGTTTCGTAAGGTCTTGTTTGTTGGAGTTGAAAAATTGTCCCTCTTGCTTTGCGGTGGATTTGAAGTGTCCAAGTATCACTCATTCACCCGACTTCTCCGTAGGAATGTTGCCTTGTTTTGGCGGATTTTTGTTCCATTATACGGAAAAAAATATCCACAGCACCACAAAAGTAGGCGGACTATTGATTTCCTTTCAATGATTTTCTAAAACTTCATTCTAGAGACGTAGATCGCTCACTAAATCTTCCACAGCAGTGCACTTGGCAAAACAATAGCGATACTTCATGTTTACAAACATTAACATTGTGATGTAAATGTGCCAACCATTTCCACAAAGACTTCTCACACGTTTTGTTTCAACAGCCAATCGATCTCTGGTTGGCACATCGTTGGCACATGAATGACAAAAGCTGAAGTATCGATTATGCAAATAGATACTTTGAAATCTGAATCCAAACGCATGCGCAGACAAAATGTACACATGCTGTGTTTTCCGACTTTCCGAGGTTTCCAGGTCCATCATGTGACCGGATTTGATGCACCGAATTGGCTGGTTACCTCATGAATAATTAATGAGTATGAGAAGTAGTAATCAGGGCGACCCTACAACGCGGAATCATGGAAAGACGGAATGACGGAAAATCACCCCAAATCCTAAAACGCGGAATGACGGAAAATCACCCGAAATCCTAAAACGCTGAATGAAAAAATAGAAAAACAAAATACATATAAACACGATTGATAAAAAAAGAACTTCAATTTAACCCTGCTATACTGTGTTTTCTATGTTATATCAAATTTATGCTTCTTTGAAGAACATCCTTCTTTGTCTGTCCTCGTTGTTTATTAGCTTCTTCATTACCACTTTATCTCCTTTTGGGCCCCTCTATGCTGCAAACACCAAGCCAAAAGAGCCACGGCCAATTGCCTCTTCTTTTGCATAGAGATCACTCCATTTGAATTAAGATGGGTAATCCTTTATCAAGGTCTGATTGCTTGGAATTCACCCTCGGGTAATACTCCAGTTTCGAGTTGTTAAGCGATGACCGCTGTCCTTGACAAAAGACGCATTTGCTCAGGCTTAGCCTCAATTCAGTGTAAATTATTCACAAATACCGACGAGACGCGAAAAAGTGTTGACATTCACCAATAGAAACCATTTTTAATTGCACAGGTTATTCTCTGGATTGAGGCTAAGCCTGAGCAAACGCGTCTTTTGTCAAGGAGTACAGTGGTGTCTAAACAAACTCGAAACGGGAGTATTAAAAGCAATACAAAAGCTTATCAGAACAGTCCAAGAGTAAGAAACATCAAATACAGAAACAAACTACCGCTAACCACGAGACGAGACAGATTAACGATCGAGTTAGAGGTTGGGATGCTTGTCGTACCTTTTAGGGGACCAGATTCGCGATTTGGTACCTCTTAGCGTGTCACAAATCTAGAAGGACCACAAGAGACTAAGCCGGTACCATTTAGGGTGTTTGTCAGTAAATACGATACCCAAGATCAATGACCCGAGATAAGATAATGACAGCCGGAATGACAGTTGTAGCTTTTGTCACTTCAGAGTTGGTACCTTTTAGGGTTAAAAATTATTTGTTGCCACGCCCATATGGACAAGACTCGGGTACCTTTTAGGGTCATTTTCAAAATTTCCGACGAGCATCCCAACCACTTTATATATGGGGGGGATAGTCCCGGAAATTTAGGGGTGTGCCGCCGGGATGTCGAAACCCTGACCCTATTTAAGGATGACAAATTGGAAAATTCATACCCTTTCCAAGGATTTGTAACTGAAATATATATTATTATTATTATTATTATTATTATTATTATTATTATTATTATTATTATTATTATTATTATTATTATTATTATTATTATTATTATTATTATTATTATTATTATTATTATTATTATTATTATTATTATTATTATTATTATTATTATTATTATTATTATTATTATTATTATTATTATTATTATTATTATTATTATTATTATTATTATGCTTCTACTTGCATTTCATTTAAAATTTGTCAGATTTGCACTTCTTCAAAACGTACGTACAGTCAAAGTATTACGATCGCGCGCGCGAGACTCCGCGTTTTCCAATTTATACCCCCTCCAACCAAAACGTCTGGTATCTTTTAGGAACATTTTGTTTGATGCTAACAATTTTCCGTCACCAAAGAGAAAAGTGATTTAGTCTAACGATATGAATGAATGAATGAATGAATGAATGGATGAATGAATGAATGGATGAATGAATGAATGAATGAATGAATGAATGAATGAATGAATGAATGAATGAATGAATGAATGAATGAATGAATGGATGAATGAATGGATGAATCAATGAATGGATGGATGTATGAATGAATGGATGTGAATGAATGAATGGTTGGATGAATGAATTAATGAATGAATGCGCGCTTGCTTATCTAGCCATTTTTTACTCGGGCCCTTCCGAAGGAAGCCCGAGTTATAAAATGGACATTCTTTTTATTATTAATTCTTTTTTTTTAATGTTTTTGTTAGGCCACAGAATGCGAAGTATTTGATGAGGCGTCAGTTGTGCAATATCCGGTCACATGGACATTCTTTTTATTATTATTTTATTTTATGTTTTTGTTAGGCCACGGAATGCGAAGTATTTGATCAGGCGTCAGTTGTGCAATATCCGGTCACATGTCACATCGAGACCAAATATACCGAGGCTAGGCTAGGGCTAGTATGTCCATTAGATATAAGTGTATTGGAACCATTTATATACAAACATTTATCTTTCTCGCAATCGATGTGGGACTTTGTCAAATCCAAAACACTACGCATGACCACTAATTCGATAGACAATCGTCACTAAAAATAAAGTCAAAATCAAATCAAATCAGATGATATTGTCAAAGCTGGTGTGTGTTTAGCGGCTTCTAGCCAAAGCATGGGGTCTTGTACTATTGAATTGTCTCGCACATGCGCAATGTGTTATATAGGGGTCGTGATTCTCGAGCGGGCTTCGCCAGATCATAGTATGCATGGATGTTATATTATGGGAGTCATGAATGATCGAGTTTGAATTGAGTTAGAGATTTTATCAAAGTAAATTTGAACGAATTCACGATATATACGTTATGTTGAAGAACGAATACGGACCATAACTCGAACCGTAATTCGAACTCGAATTCGATTCCAAACTCGACGTTTCGGCATTCCCTTATACGAAACACATTTCTCAGATATATATAATGATGGATGTTTATTTTATTCGACGTTCGAACCGTAACTCGAACCCGAACTCGATTCCAAACTCGACGTTTCGGGATCTGAAGCTAGAGAGCGAGGGTTTCATTTTCCACTGAGTAGATTTTGTTTTGATAGCTAATCTCGCTTTGCGTGACAAGAGAGATTATTTGTGTCGATGAGCATCGATAAAGATCTCCGACTGTTCGAGGTACGTATATGGTACATCTTTAAACGTACTTGAGGTCACTTGAGGTTGCATATTCATGGCGCCACAAACGGGTCGAATATTTTCCGAACGCCTATCGAACTAAATCCGAAAATATGATTCGCTCAATAAACGGATCAAATAGTTTCCGAGCGTATATCGAACTAAATCCGAAGTATTCTTCGCTCAGGGCAGATACTGAGATAGTGCTAAGTCATGGTCTTCGACGACTAGAAGTGAGCCATCCACAGTTCCTCTTAAATACGCTCTCACATACAAACGCATACGCCGATTCGTGTGGGCCAACTCTAAAAGATGTTGAGCGTTTTCGACTGGGCCTTTACACGAACTCATCAAAAGCAAATCAATTGAACTCAAAGTCAAAAGGTAATCAAATGAACTCAAAGTCAAAAGCAAATTAAATGAACTCGACATATATATACATAGTCTCCCTCGTCACGCAACTGTCAGTCATTGTCAGGTCTCTCCTCACGCAACTGACATTGTCCTTGTCATAAGCCCGAGTATACGCTCATTGAGCGTCTTGTTTTAAAGGCCCAGCTTAGACCGTGATGCTTAGCGCGCATGCTAATCAAATTAGCCATTTTTGTGATGCTGAAAATTCATCAAGTGAGGTTTACAATCCGTCTGCATCGGCCTTTGAGAATTATTTTATTCAGTTAAAGTTAATTACTAGTATTCGTTTATGAGCAAGGGAAGTTTTTTGCCCTTTATTTTGTATTTTTAAGTCAGTTGGGAATTTATTTCGATTTTCATGTCGAAGCCACTAAGGCCAGGTGATTGCGAGTAATTTGTCTTCGTTCTTCAGTTTTCGATCTGTGCAACGAACGAAAACGAAGCTTGGGCTTCAAGGACAGAACAAACAGTATTTTAGCTGAATTTCTACTACACAAAACTTCAGTAACAGAAGACACCGAAACTCGAAGCAAAGCGAAGTACTACTAGCCGAAGGTACACATTGGTCATTGCATCAGAACTTGGTCGCTTAGCTTCATTTTCAATATCCTTAGTACAAAGAAACATTGCGCTAGTGTTTTACTGATGATAATAAAAGCTAATTATACAAGAAAATTGAGTAATTGGTGTCGAAGAAGAATACTTTATACCGTACCTCACCGTGAGTCCGTGACTAAAATCACTCTCGAGTCGAGTGTGTTCACACTTTCTTCTACCAGAAAGGAATCGTAAAAATAAAAAATTGCCGTTTTTTCGCCTCTAGGAGTCTTTGCATAGATTCCGGCTGGTCACTTGTTTCCATTTTGAAAGATCGAGAGTTATTACTATCAAACCGATTCAAAACAAAAATAGAAGCGCGCGAAAAGCATCACGGTCTAAGCTGGGCCTTTAAATATGACTTGCTAGCACTCACAAAGAACGAAGGAGTAAAGGGAGGGAACATGCAAGGGTGGGCATGTTACTCCTTCGTTCCTGACTGATGACAAGATAGAATCCCAATCAAACTTCAACTTACAGGTAAGTCTCATTTAATTGAATAATTATATCTGTCATCAGTCATACGTCACTACGGAGTCCCATGAGATTTTAAAGATTGTGAGTGCTGGCAAGACAAGACATAAAGTGAAGAAGGCTAGTCTGGCTAGCCGAAATATAGTTACCAAAAAAAATATACGTTATATTGGTCTTTGCTGAGTCCTTGGACTACTTGCTTCAATGAATGAATGAATGGATGAATGAATGGATGGATGGATGGATGGATGGATGGATGGATGGATGGATGGATGGATGGATGGATGGTTAGATTCATATTCCTTTTTGCTACCTCATTTTGATCCTTTTTGCTACCTTTGTTCCTTTTTGCTACCTTAAGTAGGTAGCAAAAAGGATCATGTTCCTTTTTGCTACCTTGGGTTGGTAGCAAAAAGGAACATGATCCTTTTTGCTACTTTAGTGATCCTTTTTGCTACCAACTAAAGTAGCAAAAAGGAACATGTGCTCCTTTTTGCAACCTAAGCAAATTCCGAACTAGTTTAAGTTTTATTTCCTGAATAAATGCTTTTTAAAGCTTTGCGCATGCTCAGTGTATATATATCACGTTGACCATGCTTATAATATCACCAGAGTTATAAACAACGAGGTTTAATCAGCAGAAGACTACAAATAAACTATCAGGGTATTTCTGTCTCAATCAAAGGAAAGTTGGAATGATATAACGCATATCCCATGCATATCCCACATGGGAGCGGTCAAATGAGTAAGTGAAGTGCAACACAAAATGACGATTCTTTATCCTTTCGCTTTGCAATTGGCTCTACTTGAACTCAAGGTAAGTGTTTGAGTTATTTTAAACCCAACACCATGCGGATGAAATGCTCTGGATGTTTGTATGAAGCCTCCCATAGCCTCCCATAGACCCTATGCAATACTCGATTTCTGTACTTTGCATTAATTTGCAAAAACTGAAAGAATGACGAGTTAAGTAAAGGTAAAGTAATAGATTGAAAGACCATCGACAGTTTAGTATTTACCCCCAAAAGTGCATTAATAAAAATGAAACCATCATCAAGTAATAAGCGTTTGAAAGGTGCAAAATACATGGAAGCGAGGCATCTAGGGCCAAAGTCCGGTTTCTGGTACAAATCTATGTAATTTCAAATCACTATAACTTTTCAAGATTGCATAGTACAGCCCTAAAATTTGGTATGTTCATTATTGAAAACCCTCTCTTCAAAGAGATGGTCAGATATTGCTGTAATATCTTCCCAATAACAAAGGAAATCAGATTTTACGATTCTACCAGTATTGCATAGGGTCTATAGCATGATGACTCAGAGGAGTTCGATGAAGATGAAAGAAATCTTTGCAGTATCGCAGTACGGAGCATTCATGGTGAAGAATGCCAGCCCTTATTGCCAAGACGTGTGCCACTTCTTGGAGAGCAGTCCCAACCAAGTCTAGAGAAGTGACGATATATGTGAGAACATCACCGTTCAAACCTAAAGCTAAATTAAGTAATGGTTACTTCAAAAAAGGACGTTCTACTTAGAAGGTAATAATCATGGACTGTGTGGAATATGGTGGACGTACATGCTCTGGATCTTTGTATCTTTGCCTCCAAAGTTGTTGTGTACAAAATAAGGACACGATGCACTGTAAACCATTATAATTCGCAAAATCGAAAATTTTCAAAGCTTCAAATTTGAGACAAATATTACTTTAGAAATACGAAATATCTATAGAAAGCTAGAGAAAACTATAACTGCTGCACTTAGGTTGATTTGTAACCGAATTTCTTGCGTTTTAATATTTGAGCACATGTACACAGGAAGCCCAAAATTCGAAGACAGAATCATAACATATATGTCATGCTTTTTTAATACTCATTCTTTGCAAGAGCCTTGTAACAGGAGTGGAACAAACTGCCCAGCCAAGTACATTTGTAGCTTTAAGCCAATTTCTATGATTTATTAATTAGTATATTTATTAGTTTATTACTAATTGATATTATTAAATTTATTAGAGTTATGGCACTAATAGTGTGCATGATTCCAATAAACTCTTTTCTTTTCTTTCTTTGCATCTAATAAACACTGACAGCTAATTAGTAGTGCCCAGGTTTTATTGGAATCACTCTAACCCGTGAAACAAAATCTAATAATAATTATTAGTGATTAATAGTCAAATCAAAAGAAAAGAAAACAATGGAATTATAAGTGTCTAGTAATATCTACATTTGTACTTCGCTAATATCTGTTTCACGGGTTAAGTGCCATCACTCTATTAATTATATTGTATATGTATTATGTTATTAACATGGTCTATAATATTCAGTATTTCAGATTTGAATTAAATGGTATACAAGTTTTCTTTGTCAGTCTGGGAATTATTGGGTATTCCTTAGTATAGGAATTACTAAAAATGTTCAGTTGATTTCAAAGCATAGAGCTATCAAAAATTCCCAGAAATTTCAAGGTTTTCAGTTCAACTGGTTAATAGTCTTGTTCTTAGCATGTTGTATTAATTACTAAGAATTACAGCTACCATTTTCTGCATTGAACAACTGAGAATGAGATCATTGTATATTGTATCAATTCTAAAATCAAGCCTGACTGATTCTGAAATATTGAGCTTTATAAGTCTTGTTGTAAGACAGTTCTCATTTTCAGAATAAACAACTAAAACTACTGGTAGATAAATTCTATATAAACAAAATGTAATTAGTGATTCTGAAATTGAGGGGGGGGGGGGGGGTGGCAAACCCTGAATAAAACGAGGGGGGTGTACTCCCATATATTTGCTATGGGTATGGGCCACTGGATAGGGTATAATCTGTCTTCAACAGGGTATGAATTTACAAGATGTCACTGTCTTATGATAGGGTCAGGGTTTACAGACCCTAGTGGTACACCTCCCTATCTAAACCCAGCCGATCAAGATAGACCTGAGCACCCTCTGCAGCTCTTTTTTTTTTTTTAACTTTTATTCGAGTACACCGGAATACAATATTTATTCTTATTCTCGTTTTGATATAATCCAAATCTCTCTTTATATTATCATTGTGTTAATATACACTCAATTGCAGAAAGGTTGTAGTATACATTTATACAAATATCTAATGAGATACAAGATATCTAATGAGATACAAAGTGCGAAACATTGATTATTTTCTTCTAATATATCAGAATCATCAATTTTAGATTAGCATCGCATCCATCAAGGACAACACAATAGTTTTCAGCACTATTTTGTGCTTATAAACAGTTGTATTTTAGCATATCTAACATTTTGCATCTCATTAGATATTTGTATATTTGTATACTACAACGTTTCTGCAATTGAGTGTATAATATATAATTAATAATATCTGAAACATAAGCTTAACCCTATTCTTGCCTATTCTTTTGGGGAAAATATGTATACTTGATTAATTAAACATAGCACAACAACCAGTAGTCAACAGATTGAAATAAAAATACCATCATTTTATAGCTTAATATATATCTTTATATTTACTGTCAGAAACCGGTCATTTAATAGCAATAAAACTAACTAAATTAACTAAATTGGTATTGAAACCAAGGCACATTCTACTTCATGAGTGACATACATAAATAACTAATGTAAAAGTACTTAGCAAATGAAGAGAACACAGTTTCACCACGAAATCCAAGGAAATACATATGACGGTCTCCAATCATCGTGTCCTTATTTTGTACACAACAACTTTGGAGGCAAAGATACAAAGATTCAGAGCATGTACATCCACCATATTCCACACAGTCCATGATTATTACCTTCTAAGTAGAACCTACTTTTTTGAAGTAACCATTACTTAATTTAGCTTCTCTAGAAAGCCGAGACCTTGAACCGGTCGAAAGATTTCGGTCTCCATTTAGATAACCATCAAGACTAAAACTCCGAAAAAAGCACTTAATCCTTGCATTACTTTTATCTCGGTAGAGATATTCTTACACATTAAGAGGATATTTATTTGAACATCGCGTAATATCCGCGAAAAGCGCCAAAAACGAGCGCTTTTGAACAGTTTGACTTTCGATTTTCGCTTTGGATTAACACTCTAATTTTATTTTAACTAAGCACAAACTATTAAAAACAAAGTATATTGTCTGTTTAAAGCTGTTTTAGCGTTGTACAAAGCCATTTTCCTGCTTTTTGTTTCAAATTTGAGCTAATTCAGGGGAAAACATCAGCAATACTAGCAAATATACAGATATAGTCCATGTGGACAGTTTTCAAATCAAATTTTCACTTTGGATTAACACTCTAATTTCACTTTTACCGGTCAAAAACCATCCCAAATAGCTTTAACTCTTTGCTAAAGCAGTTTTAGCCTTGTACAAAACGTATTCTCCATGCTATTGGTTTTTGGCGCTCAATACGCGCGTTCGTAAAAAATCTCCTCTTAATACCTCTAGATACTAAAAAAATATACATATAGACTGTACATATAGATCTGAACAAAATACAATCTCGGTCCCCAGAGCCTGCGTTACTTTCGGCCAGCGACGAGAACGTAGGCTCTGGCATAATCCATTTTTTGGGAACAGGATTTCTTGTTCTTCCGGTTTTAGAGCGCATGCGCAAGTTAGCTGGGCAGTTGGCAATCTCGTCCCCAGAGCCTGCGTTACTTTCGACCAGCGGCGAAGAACGTAGGCTCTGGCATAATCCATTTTTGAGACAATTTGATTGGCTATTCCATTTTAGAAACTACGCACGCGCAAGATTCCGGAAATGAAATATATCCAATGAAAATTGAGTTGTCAAAACAACCCGGTGTCCCAACTTCCGTTCAAAACAAAAATTAACATTTTTCAACGGTTTCATTGACATGTTATTTTAAACATGTCGCCTCGATCTGCAATATTAAAATATCTCAGCACAGAGAAAAATCCAGTTTATCTAAGCTTATATGTATCTCGAAGTGTCTTGGAAAGTTTTCAAACGAAGCTCAAAATTTACACGAAGCTTAAGAGTGATGGTTATTCAAAGAACATATGTCGATCGTAAATCTAATATTCTTAGGCTAGCAACTGAAAGGCGGTGCCAATCGAGGTGCTTACGAAGGCGAAAGATTCAAAAGAAATACATTTGAAGGAGAGACAACAATAACTAGAGAAGATGAAGATGATAGATTCAAATAATTAACTGATATGTAAAGTAGACACGAGTAAATATAAACCCGTAGGAAGAACTGTTCGCATATCCTTCTGCTGTAAAACCACTGCTTTTAATAAAGACTTCAGATACTGCGCTTCTTTCACTGTTGTATCTTCTTTACCAAGTGCTTTTAAAGCGTACTCTATTCCCTAATGAAACCTTTCGAAGGATTCCACTGAAACTGAATCGACAATTTGAATCGACAACAACCAACTGCCCAATCTCGTCCCCAGAGCCTGCGTTACTTTCGGCCAGCGACGAGAACGTTCTTCGCCGCTGTTCGAAAGTAACGCAGGCTCTGGGGACGAGATTGCCAACTGCCCAGCTAACTTGCGCATGCGCTCTAAAACCGGAAGAACAAGAAATCCTGTTCCCAAAAATGGATTATGCCAGAGCCTACGTTCTCGTCGCTGGCCGAAAGTAACGCAGGCTCTGGGGACGAGATTGGGCAGTTGGTTGTTGTCGATTCAAATTGTCGATTCAGTTTCAGTGGAATCCTTCGAAAGGTTTCATTAGGGAATAGAGTACGCTTTAAAAGCACTTGGTAAAGAAGATACAACAGTGAAAGAAGCGCAGTATCTGAAGTCTTTATTAAAAGCAGTGGTTTTACAGCAGAAGGATACGCGAACAGTTCTTCCTACGGGTTTATATTTACTCGTGTCTACTTTACATATCTGCAGTTAATTATTTGAATCTATCATCTTCATCTTCTCTAGTTATTGTTGTCTCTCCTTCAAATGTATTTCTTTTGAATCTTTCGCCTTCGTAAGCACCTCGATTGGCACCGCCTTTCAGTTGCTAGCCTAAAGAATATTAATAGATTTACGATCGACATATGTTCTTTGAATAACCATCACTCTTAAGCTTCGTGTAAATTTTGAGCTTCGTTTGAAAACTTTCCAAGACACTTCGAGATACATATAAGCTTAGATAAACTGGATTTTCCTCGTGCTTAGATATTTTAATATTGCAGATCGAGGCGACATCAGTTTAAAATAACATGTCAATGAAACCGTTGAAAAATGTTAATTTTTGTTTTGAACGGAAGTTGGGACACCCGCGGGTTGTTTTGACAACTCAATTTTCATTGGATATATTTCATTTCCGGAATCTTGCGCGTGCGTAGTTTCTAAAATGGAATAGCCAATCAAATTGTCTCAAAAATGGATTATTCCAGAGCCTACGTTCTTCGCCGCTGGTCGAAAGTAACGCAGGCTCTGGGGACGAGATTGAACAAAATATTGAGCGTTGTATAGTCGACATGAACTAGACCAGACTGGCTGCCATATTGAAATTCGTACAAACGAGCCGTGACGTCACACTGGTAACTATCAGTCGGTCACAAATGCTAATTCGAGAACAATAGAGTCACCCCCTCCCTCCTGACCTGCCGTAACTTAGAACATTTTGACACCATGTTCCTTTTTGCTACCTCACACCGACAGCTATTTTAAAACCTACATAAGGTATCTGAGAAAATCCTTGCATTGTGTGAAGCTGAAACAGTTTGTGTTTTCAGAATATGCAATAAAATCCAAAAACAGAATAAACGAAAATAATGATAAAAACATACCCTGCTCCTGTTCCTTTTTGCTACCTTTTTGTATTTTGACAGTCTTCAGGAAAAAATTGAAAATTCTGAAACCCAGTAATTATTTGCTTTGATTCTTTGTCATCGTGTTCACAGATAAATAGACTTTATGTGGCATCGCAATCGGGTGTCATCCATTGTGTGTGAAGGCCAGGAAATCATATCACGCGAAACCTGATAGATTTGGAAAAAAGGCACGATTTTTTCGGTTTTGTTAGAAAACAGAATTACGTACAAAATGTGCTGTAATTTCCAAACAAATGGCTCAATGACCTTCAAATTTACACTGCACTACGGTTACACCTTTTGGTAAACGCTCTGAAAAGGGCATTGTGATTACTTGATAAATAACGGAGTTATATCAGTTTAAGGAATGAGATATGAATTTGGTATAATTTGAAATCTACTGAAACGCTAGTCGGCTATAAAGTTTCATGTAGCTACACTAGACTTGCCGAATTCGAATTTCTAACTGATTTTAAAACGTATCTGGTTACTAGAGGGCCAAAATGCATGTCTATAAGGGTGATATATCCCCATGCTTCCATATATTTTGGAAATTTAAAACTAATTCCTGACAGAAACCAGAAGGGTGTTCCTTTTTGCTACTTTCGTACACTAAAGTTAATCGTAATTCGTCGAAAAAAGTGATTGGCTCTTTGTTTTCCAAGTGGTGATTGAGCACCATAATATCTAGCTTTTCGTGCAAAAATGGCTGATTTAGATCAACTTAAGGGTAAGAGGGCCATCTTTGAAAAAAGGGAGCAAAAGGGAGCACAGATGAATCTAAGGATGGATGGATGGATGGATGGATGGATGGATGGATGGATGGATGGATGGATGGATGGATGGATGGATGGATGGATGGATGGATGGATGGATGGATGGATGGATGGATGGATGGATGGATGGATGGATGGATGGATGGATGGGATGGATGGATGGATGGATGGATGGATGGATGGATGGATGGATGGATGGATGGATGGATGGATGGATGGATGGATGGATGGATGGATGGATGATGGATGGATGGATGGATGGATGGATGGATGGATGGATGGATGGATGGATGGATGGATGGATGGATGGATGGATGGATGGATGGATGGATGGATGGATGGATGGATGGATGGATGGATGGATGGATGGATGGATGGATGGATGGATGGATGGATGGATGGATGGATGGATGGATGGATGGATGGATGGATGGATGGATGGATGGATGGATGGATGGATGGATGGATGGATGGATGGATGGATGGATGGATGGATGGATGGATGGATGGATGGATGGATGGATGGATGGATGGATGGATGGATGGATGGATGGATGAATGAATGAATGCAAGTAGAAGTATGACATGGACGTGACCTGAGATGCGAGCCACGTGTAGCATTGATAAGCTTGTTATCGCCTAATTATCAGGCGGGAAGCGAGGTTCGCTAGATTATTTTCAAGTCATTTCGCTATGCCTTTGTTCGAGTAAAACTACTGCCGTTGAAAGTTCGTTCGCCGTTAAAACTTTTCTTGATTCTTAATTCTTCTTTGTGTCAAAGTTAATTTTAGTGATATTGAAAAGCGGCCAATTTAAAAACGACCTTTTTAAAACATACCAGAATAACAGTTTAATATCAAACTACCAGAGTTAACTTCAGTATTAATGGTCACCGGCCTTCATGACAACAATAACGTTATATTAGTCAATTTTATACTTATTTTATATAAGTATTTTATATACAGATGTAGGAATATTTCTTTGTTAAGTTTAAAAGGTTTCCAAACCTTATTGAAACACTACGAAAAGTTAGAATATACTACACATATCAAACTTATGTCCTGCATCATTGAACATTTGCTCCTGTTGGGATCCAGTATCACGCGGACAACGTTTTTTGTTAATGCTTTGTTTACTAATGCACGTGATCTGAGGCCCGATTGATCCAGCAATTTGTTCACTATGACCGCTAAATAAAGCAGATTCGTACGTGACTGGTTTATCATTTCTGAATTCATATTTTTCCTTTGACAATGTGTAAATCAGGTAGCTAAAATATAAGAGAGGATGGAAAAGCTGCATATGTTTCCTCAACGGGAAAATATATCACAAATTCGAACTAACTTATTGATCTCGTGCGTGTAAATATTGGAAATTGCCTTCAAAAAACGTCCTTTCCGAGCCATAATTTATTTGCGAATTCGCCGGCCTATGTAGCTTCTACATACAGACCGCGATACAGAGCACCAATATGATGTTCACAATTACCAAACAAAGAGTTTTAGATTTCATTTTGCCACCGCTTAATTAAGTTTAATATACATGTATTTTATATCAAAATGCGCGTACAATTACAGAGCATTAGAATCCGGCGGTAGGTTTTTGATTGACACAATTCCCAAAGAATTCAGAGGGATTTTGTGTGCAGCGTATGTCACGCTCTCCTATATCTCTTCAGAGATTTCAGTTCGATTGACTTTGAAGAAACGGAAAATGCCACCTTCAAACCTCTTTATTTGTGCTTGAATTGCCAGCTTATTTATTCCTTACATATTCGTCTTTGATATTCCGTTGGTAGGTTTTTGATTTGTATTTTAACAATGCAGTAAAAAGCAAAAATGTATCAAAATCATGCTGTTTTTCGCCTAAACAAGACTCCGGCCTCATCTGCATATGTGAAACAATGACCTTTTGTATAACATAAGTTTGATATGTAAAATATTTTATCATATGACCCGTACGGACCTGCTCGCGCGCTCCATTGGGAAAACGTCACGTGGTAAGGGCCGGACGTGTTGACGTACCCGGCCGGAAAAAGCCTTTCGGCCCTGCACGATTTTTGTCAGGAGATTTTTTATGCTTTTTTTGCAGCAAAATTTATTTTTTTAATGTGAACAACAAAAGTGAACAAAACAAAAAACAAAATTTGATAAAAATTTTGATTGGTTCTTCTAGCGTAATCGCGCGTTTGTGTTCTTGAATGGTGTTTAGTACCAAAATGATCCATATGAAATGGTCATATGATAAAATGCTTATTGAATGAGTTAGGTCGGGCCGGACGGGAAAATATTTGGCTCTCGGTCATTATGTAAGGACCTCGCTGCGCTCGGTCCGTACTTCCATGACCTCCTCGAGCCAAATATTTTCCCGTCCAGCCCTCCCACTCATTCAATAAGTACATAATATTTACTATACAGTTGGGTTGTTAATGTTTAGTGTGAATTATTAGACCTTTCAGGGTCAATAGTTCACTAATTAAAACAAATTGTAAGGAAATACACCATATCAGGAACAATTGTTTTTTGCCCTGTAAATAAGAACCTGTTTAAGAACCTATTCAGCCTGATTTTTCACTAGACACCCAATATATAAGAACCATTTCAGCCTGACTTGGAAAAATAGAGGTTCTTTTATGTGGGTTTTTACTGTATTGCCTATAAGAATTAACAAATTATCATTTCACCTGACAAAATTTGAAAAGTTGAGAAATGCACTTGATGCTAAAAAATAGACTTTTATATATATTTCCGCCATGTTTACTGCAAGTGACGTCATTGACATCCAACCAATCATAGCTTGTTGCAGGGGGAAATTAATAGAGGAGTCCATCTCTTAATATACGTGGTTCCCATCAGATTGTTAGCTTGGCTATTTTTAGCAACAAGCTGTGATTGGTTGGTTCCATGCGCGCGTTCCGATTGGTTGGTTTACTGAAGACCGGGTAATTTTTTCATCGCGATGTACGATATTGACAATGGTGTAAAATCAAGAGAATAAAGATGAAAATAGGCTGTCATTTAGAGGACGAAATCCATTACAAATATGATTCGCTCGACCAATCAAAATTACCCATTTAAGGTCGCTCTGGTGTGACAATTATTCACTTGAATTTTTTTTACAAAGACAGTAAATAAGCAATTTTTCAATCGTATCCAGTAAAAAGTCTATAGTGTATCTCATCAAAATCAATGTTTATGAATCAAAGAATCAAAATATCGTAAAATAATAGAAAAGTAAGTAACATTTTCAGTAAAATTTTGCCATCATTTTCAGATCTTACTGAGCGAGGGAGGGACCGATAGATTTGTTACCAAAAGCTAAAAGCAAAAGACTCATCGAAAACCAGAAAGATGAAATATACCTCTGCTAGCGGCAGCCAGGGTAATACTGATTAAAACATATACCGTAGTAAATTCAAATTATATAGCATTTATCTGTTTGAGGACATCTTTGTAAAACAATCTATCGGTCCCTCCCTCCCTCAGTAAGTTTTAGGTGCATAGCTGATGACTGCGGATGGCCACGGCGAACATTTCGTCGACTTCCCTAACTTCAAAAAATTATTTCTCGGCATATGGAGGACCTAAAAATTTGAACAAACGCTCATTGAAAAGATCATTTACTTGCAAATGTGTGGTGGGAAGGCGGTAAATTTGTTGCTTGCGTAGTTTTTGAGATATAATTTTTTTTAGCGACAGTGGTTGTAAACATTTGGTGGCTGGAGTTGCAAACCTTTCCTAATTACTCGGGCCCTTCCGAAGGAAGCCCGAGTTATAAAATGGGCTTTCTTGTATATTTTTTTTTCTTCGTATTCTTGGTAGTACACAAAATGTGAAGAATGTGATCGTATCGGTCAGGAATGTCTGTTTCAGGGTTTCGATTGGCTGAAAACGGGGGCGATGATATCCAAACGCCTAATGAAGTAATTCTATGCTCAAAGGGTCAAATAGTAAAAATACTAAAAATGACAGTTGTATGATCCTTGTCTGAGTCATACATTTATTACGCGACCTAATTTTAGAACCGCCGCGTAGCGCTATTTAAAACAGAATTTCCACGCTCAAAACAGGTCAGTAAACGGCAAAAATACAATCGAAGTGAAAACTTCCTTAGATTTTAGGGATCTATTACAGAAGAAGACGCTCAATGAGCGTATAGTCGGGCAATATGACAATGACAGTTGCGTGACGAGGGAGACTATTTGTGTCGGTGAACATCGATAAAGATCTCCGACTCTTCGACTCTGGTACGTCTATGGTACGTCTTTAAACGTACTTGAGGTCACTTGAGGTTGCATATTCATGGTCGCCAAAAACGGATTGAATAGTTTCCGAACACCTATCGAACTAAATCCGAAAGTATGATTCGCTCAAACATCGCTCAAACGGTCGCTCAAACGTGTCAAATAGTTTCCGACCGTATATCGAACTTAATCCGAAGTATTGTTCGCTCAGGGCAGATACTGAGATAGTGCTAAGTCATCGTATTCGACGACTAGAAGTGAAAGAAGCAGTTGACCTGTGCAGAAGAGAAATTATGTTGTATCCAAGGCAAGCCATCCATCAGTTCCTCTTAAATACGCTCTCACATACAAACGCATACGCCGATTCGTGTGGGCCCACTCTAAAAGATGTTGAGCGTTTTCGACAGGGCCTTTACATGAACTCATCAAAAGCAAATCAATTGAACTCAAAGTCAAAAGGTAATCAATTGAACTCAAGCTCAAAAGCAAATCAAATGAACTCAAGAACTATAATACAAATGAACTCTAATGTTGACTTAAATGTGAACTCAACTGAGTACTGCCTAGCCAAGCATGTATACCACAACTTGAAGCCAGATGTACTGATTCAGAAGTGTGATTCCAACATGGACAAATCCAAAGGTGAGAAAACAACTTTGAAATCGCATCAAGAAGAACACAAATCTGAGGCGAAAATGAAGTCAATCCTTGTTTACATTCTGTTTATATTTTTTATTGTGTTAATGCTGTTAAAAATAGTATTTTTCTATATCAAAGAGAGAGTTTTAATGGAGTGCATATACCGTCGTTATCACCGTCATACCGTCATGGCCAACGATCAAGGTGAACATTCAATAGTTTACATTGCTAAAGGATTCACGACGATTATACCACACAGGATGGTGTGCAGCGAGTACATGGAAACGCTTTCACTTTATTACTTACTTCTGTCAGGGGCAGCGTCAACTTTCCATGTTAATTCAGACAACAATCCGCCTACCAACACCAGCCAAACCCACCGATATCCCTGCAGGAACCGATATCACGGCCAGAATCAAGTCAGCGTACTCATTGATTCATCCATCCATTTATTTATAGTCATTTCGATCATTCATTTCTTTAAATTTAGAATTGCACTAAAGCTTACATTACACAGATGCTGCACACCGAGAGAGCTCTTGTAACTATGAAAGAGTATTGCAAATATATTTTCTTGATTCGACGATTCACTGAATTGACCGACTATCCTCTGCGATATTAAACGAAGAAACCAAAGACGTTATCAGAACCGTCTGACCATGAATATGAACCTCAACTGGACGTTCCAAGTACATGCTACGGAAGTACGATTCGGAGATTTTTATCTATGCTCACCGACACATATATACATAGTCTCCCTTGTCACGCAACTGTCAGTCATTGTCAGGTCCCTCCTCACGCAACTGACATTGTCCTTGTCATAATGCCCGAGTGTACGCTCATTGAGCGTCTTGTTATATGTATGCTAGAAACGGGTGAATTTTCGAATCGCTCAAAACCACTCAAAAACACAATTTCTTGCTCAGATTTCTACACCAAAGTGTTCTTTAATTATCAGACTACTGCTATGAAGACATGTTTCAGAATCCCATATCCTTTCAAGTCTTTCTAAGAGCTCATTCCTGAGACCATTCGAAAATCCAACGGTCAAACGAATATTCAATGACGTCACGGTCCACTGATTCTACGTTTGGGCTACCTGTGATAGGTATCTGTATCTGGGATACTGTGTCTTCCAAAAGTATTCAAGTACATGCTGTCTCCTTCGGTCAATATCTGATCGACTGTAGAAGCCATTGTGGAACTGGACGCGAGAGCTGAAAAACTCATAAACATTGTCTTCCCCTTGAAATGTCACTAAATTGTTCGTGACCCTGATGAATGCTTCCAGCAATGAATAAAGTACGTTGCATTTGACATAATAGATTTGTAAATGAGGCCAAACTTTTTAACCCCAAAAAGTAACCCCCAAAAAGTCCATTACGCATTTTCTCCACATAAAATTCGAGAACGGTAGGATATCAATTTTATCAACCCCCAAAAAAGTCCCAAGCCGCAAATTTCAAACCCCAAAATTAAAAGGTCTTTGCACCTCCCCATCACTGATACTCTGAGTAAACCACCACCCCCCCCACCCCCCTGGGGGTTTCCCACTCATACGAAAACGACTCTATCATGCATGCAACGGACCTCGAACCCCACAGGGTTCCCGCAAAGGGAGAAACTCGAGGATTTACTTCCCGAGTATTCTTTCTTTATCTGTGTTAAAAAAACTGAAGAACAAATACAAATGACATCGATAATCAGTCCAAATAATATTCAAGCATAGATGTTTTTTTTTTAAACCAAAAATCTCGTATTGGCCATCCTTTGCCCTACTTAGCTATACTTAGCTATACTTTGCCCTACTTTACCGTCCTTAGCCCTACTTACTTATTCTTTGCCCTACTTGGCCATCCTTTGCCCTACTTAGCTATACTTGGCCATACTTACTTATACTTTGCCCTACTTTACCATCCTTAGCCTTACTTTAGTCTAGCTGTTAAGCGACATAAAATCTCACAATTGTTCGTTTTATGATAAAAGCATGAAACTTGGCACAATTACTTATCACTATGTGCTTATTAATTTCTGATATGGAGGCATCTGAAATAAGGCCTACGTTTCCCGTACTGCGCATGTCAAAAAACCGCTGAAAACACTATAGCATGGAAACGAGGCTGAGCAAAATTGCAGTTTTTTACGGTTTTTGATGCTGGTAAAACGTGAAAACGGGTAACAAATATTGAGTAGACATCTGCAGTAAATAAGGAAAGGTCGTAATGCTAATCACGTCATCGATCACTTGACTTGATTTTTATTTAAATTGTGAAAATAAGAACTCGCAAAATTAAAACGTTGCGATTTTGAGGGTTATTTTTGACGCTGGTTTTAAAAATTTCATTTAAAAATGTGAAAACTATTGATTTCACATCTGTAGGAAATGGCATGATGCTAATCATGTGATCAATTACGTGATTATTCACGTGACTTTTTTTATTTGTTTTCACGTGACTTGATTTGTTTTTCAATCGTGAAAATAAAAACTCGCAAAATAAGTACTGTAGATAAAGTAGCTTTCACTAGGAATCTTGAAGACAGCGTCCACCACAAAAACATAAGGCAGTGCAGTCGAGGTTTCCTTTCACACATTTGCAGCGACCTTTACATCCTTTTTTGCATCCACAATGGATGAGCTCGTATCAGGTATCTTTTGCTTGCGAAAGTGTCGTCCAATTTGGCCCGCCAGAGCTTTTCTATCTTTTTCCATCCCCATTGGTCCGGGCTGGGAATATCTGGCTGTTGTACCAACACTTGCCCCCACACTCAGTAGCGCACCTTGAAACACCGCTCTTAACAGATGTTGTTGTAGTGTGGCTTGACTTAGCGGCATTGCCTCAATACTTCTTGTTCTCTTTGAGAATAACTCCTGCCTTCACTTGTTTACTTCTGAAAGTTTTGTCATAGCTATAGAGTAAGATAACAAAGAGCTCTATGATGGCCATGCAGTGATGCGTCATTTAACATTGGTAGTTTAGATAACTAACTAGTGTAGGTGTTAATTCAGGATACAGATGCCATATTTCCCAGACAGTTTGTTTCCCTCTTTCTGCGAAGAACGACACTGTGCACAAATAAAAAAACCTAAAATCTTGTGAACATTTACATCGTAGCTATTAAATAGACTATTGTAATTGTAATTACCTGTATCACAGCAACAATGGTAATGCTTTGCACTTGCCATTACCTAACTTCGTCCGTTGCAATTTCGTGGATTGCAAGATATCTAAAGTGCTCTCCTGTACCAACCGCAATCCACAATTAATCCACAGAGAAAATGTAAACTATGGATATTGCTAACAGTGTCAATTGTACAAATTAAATCATAATTCTTCGGTCCCCGTAGAGAGCTGCATCATTCACATGTAGCATGATTCGCGTGTCCACTTCTTCATTATTTAAGTCCCATTTGGAAAGCGCATTTGGACACTTTGGAAAATGCGCTATATATTATTATTATGTGTACATAGCTCAAGATTGGAGAGATCATTTCGGCTTGACGAGTGCATGCAGGTCATTCTCCTCAATGGTGCTGTATATTTCTTTGCTTTGTACTTGAAGCGATACTACTTGTTCAGACAGAAGGTGAAAGAGTTCCACCTTATTTTCATCTACACGTAAGAATGAATGCCAGTTACTAGGAATGACAGTGGATGGCAACACTTTACGGCGCGTTCCTTTCCATCTTTTCTCCCTTGTGCCTCTTTTAAGTGATTCTTGCTTGCCAATGTACGGCCTCCAAAATGATGTCAGCTCTCTTCTGATGTGTTCGAGCTGCTTCATGACGAAAGGCTTGAAAACAGTGTCAATGTAGTCTTGAAGGGTACGAGCTGTTCGTGGACTCAGCATTTTAACTACAACAGCACTAAGGTCTCTAACATGGGGGTTTCGCTGGTCTTGTTGCACAGAAGAGTTTCCAGGCATTTCACTAGGTCTGCTTTCTGACCTCTCCTAATGTCTCCCATGTCATCAAGTGACGGTGGCCAAGGCTGATTTTCATGTCGAAAAAACTCTTCCAGGTTTCCGTCACGGCTTTGGCATGCAATACTATTACAGCCTGGAAAATAACGAACAGTCGTTTAGCAATTTTTGCATTGTGACCTGGTGATTGATGTTTTGCACCTGAATTGCTATATACAGCCAACTTGTTCTTCTTGATTACTTCTGTGAGATCGCGGTTGTTTGCTTTCTCAATCTACATTCTATAAAGTATGCTGTGCATGCCGACCAATTTACCGTTTCGACAACGTCACTGTTCATTATATCCTTGGTGTCAACTGCCAACAGATCTCCACTTTCCTCCATAAAAGGATTTCCCAGCTCCTCGCAGGTGGCAACTACTGACTGCAAATCCTTTGTAAATGACTTGAAGGCCATTCACTTGCTCGATCGTGAGCTGTTCGAAACGCGTTTAACCAACTGAAAGCAAAGCAGTTGTATATTTCTATGATTCTGGACCAATAAAGGAAGTGTGGAGACTTTTCCGGCATCTTACCTTTCCAATCTGTAAACTAAGATAGAGGTACTCCATCTCCAGCTCTCGCGATGTACCTCTCATAAGCGCACTGCTGGGATGATGTACTGCAGGGATGCTAAACTTATTTGATGAGCTCTCCGGCTCGTTCTTGTGATGTAACTAATGGGGATGGAAAAAGATAGAAAACGGCTCTGGAGGCAAAATCGGACGACACTTTCACAAGCAAAATATACCTGCTACGAGCTCATCCTTATGTTTTTGTGGTGGACACTGTCTTCAAGACTCCTAGTGAGAGCTACTTTATCTACAGTACTTTTTTTGCGAGTTTTTATTTTCACGGTTGAAAAAAAAAAGTCATGTGACTAATCAATCACGTGATTGATCACATGATTAGCATCATACCATTTCCTACAGATGTGAAATCAATAGTTTTCACATTTAACCAGCGTCAAAAATAACCCTTAAAAACGCAACGTTTTAATTTTGCGAGTTCTTATTTTCACAATTTAAATAAAAATCAAGTCACGTGATCTATGACGTGATTAGCATTACGACCTTTCCTTATTTACAGCAGATGTCTACTCAATATTTGTTACCCGTTTTCACCTAATACCAGCATCAAAAACCGTAAAAAATGCAAAATTTTGCTCAGCCTCGTTTCCATGCTATAGTGTTTTCAGCGGTTTTTTGACATGCGCAGTACGGGAAACGTGGGCCTTATTTCAGATGCCTCCATATCAGAAATTAATAAGCACATAGTGATAAGTAATTGTGCCAAGTTTTATGCTTTTATCATAAAACGAACAATTTTTCACCTTAACAGCCTGACTACTTGGCCCTACTTACTTATCCTTTGCCCTACTTTGCCCTACTTGGCCCTACTTACCTATCCTTTGCTATACTTTACCATACTTAGCCCTACTTGGCCCTATTTACTTATACTTTGCCCTACTTAGCTATACTTAGCCCTACTTGGCCCTACTTACTTATACTTTGCCCTACTTGACCATACTTAGCCCTACTTAGCTATACTTGGCCATACTTACTTATACTTTGCCCTACTTTACCATCCTTAGCCCTACTTGGCCATCCTTTGCTCTACTTAGATATACTTACCTATACTTTGCCCTACTTGACCATACTTACCCCTACTTGGCCATCCTTTGCCCTACTTAGATATACTTACCTATACTTTGCCCTACTTGACCATACTTAGCCCTACTTGGCCATCCTTTGCCCTACTTAGCTATACTTACCTATGCTTTGCCCTACTTGACCATACTTAGCCCTACTTGGCCCTTTGCCCTACGTACTTACCTATACTTTGCCCTACTTGACCATACTTACCCCTACTTGGCCATCCTTTGCCCGACTTAGCTATACTTACCTATGCTTTGCCCTACTTGACCATACTTAGCCCTACTTGGCCCTACGTACTTACCTATACTTTGCCATACTTTACCATACTTAGCCATACTTGGCCCTACTTACCTATCCTTTGCCATACTTAGCCCTACTTAGCTATACTTGGCCATACTTACTTATACTTTGCCCTACTTTTACCATCCTTAGCCCTACTTGGCCATACTTACTTTATCCTTTGCCATCCTTTGCCCGACTTAGCTATACTTACCTATACTTTGCCCTACTTGACCATACTTAGCCCTACTTGGCCCTACTTACCTATCCTTTGCCCTATACTTTACCATACTTAGCCCTACTTGGCCCTACTTACCTATCCTTTGCCATACTTTACCATACTTAGCCCTACTTGGCCCTACTTACCTATACTTTGCCCTACTTGACCATACTTACCCCTACTTGGCCATCCTTTGCCCTACTTAGATATACTTACCTATACTTTGCCCTACTTGACCATACTTACCCCTACTTGGCCATCCTTTGCCTTACTTAGCCCTACTTATATACTTACCTATACTTTGCCCTACTTGACCATACTTACCCCTACTTGGCCATCCTTTTGCCCTACTTATACTTATACTTACCTATACCATCCTTGCCCTACTTGACCATCCTTAGCCCTACTTGACCATCCTTTGTCCATACTTACTTGGGCCCATACCTTTGCCCTACTTAGATATACTTACCTATACTTTGCCCTACTTGACCATACTTACCCCTACTTGGCCATCCTTTGCCCTACTTAGATATACTTACCTATCCTTTGCCCTACTTGACCATACTTAGCCCTACTTGGGCCCTACTTACCTATACTTTGCCCTACTTGACCATACTTAGCCCTACTTGGCCCTACTTACTTATACTTTGCCCTACTTGACCATACTTAGCCCTACTTAGCTATACTTGGCCATACTTACTTATACTTTGCCCTACTTTACCATCCTTAGCCCTACTTGGCGCTACTTTCCTATCCTTTCCTATCCTTTACCATACTTAGCCCTACTTGGCCCCACTTACCTATACTTTACCCTACTTGACCATTCTTAGCCCTACTTGGCCCTACTTACTTATACTTTGCCCTACTTGACCATACTTAGCCCTACTTAGCTATACTTGGCCCTACTTACTTATACTTTGCCCTACTTTACCATCCTTAGCCCTACTTGGCAATACTTACTTATTCTTTGCCATACTTTGCCATACTTAGCCCTACTTGGCCCTACTTACCTATCCTTTGCCATACTTTACCATACTTAGCCCTACTTGGCCCTAGTTACTTATACTTTGCCCTACTTGACCATACTTATCCCTACTTGGCCATCCTTTGTCCTACTTAGCTATACTTACCTATACTTTTCCCTACTTGACCATACTTAGCCCTACTTACCTATTCTTTGCCCTACTTGACCATACTTAGACCTACTTGGCCATCCTTTGCCCGACTTAGCTATACTTACCTATACTTTGCCCTACTTGACCATACTTAGCCCTACTTGGCCCTACTTACCTATACTTTGCCCTACTTGACCATACTTAGCCCTACTTGGCCCTACTTACTTATACTTTGCCCTACTTGATCATACTTAGCCCTACTTAGCTATACTTGGCCATACTTACTTATACTTTGCCCTACTTTACCATCCTTAGCCCTACTTGTCGCTACTTTCCTATCCTTTGCCATACTTTACCATACTTAGCCCTACTTGGCCCTACTTACCCATACTTTGCCCTACTTGACCATACTTAGCTATATTTGGTCATACTTACTTATACTTTGCCCTACTTTACCATCCTTAGCCCTTAACTTGGCCATACTTACTTATCCTTTGCCATACTTAGCCCTACTTACCTATCCTTTGCCATACTTTACCATACATAGCACTACTTGGCCCTACTTACTTATACTTTGCCCTACTTGACCATACTTACCCCTACTTGGCCATCCTTTGCCCTACTTAGCTATACTTACCTATATTTTGCCCTACTTGACCATACTTGGCCCTACTTACCTATACTTTGCCCTACTTGACCATACTTAGCCCTACTTGGCCATCCTTTGCCCTACTTAGCTATACTTACCTATACTTGACCCTACTTCAAGACGATACTTAGCCCTATGCTTAGCTATACTTATGTATACTTTGCCTCACTTGACCATACTTAGCCCTACTTGACCATACTTATCCCTACTTGGCCCAACTTGATTATACTTTTCCCTACTTGACCATGCTTAGCCTTGACTTGCCCATCTTTATCAATACTTGGCCCTACTTACTTATACTTGTCCCTACGTAGCTCTACTTATGTACACTTAGTAATAACTTGGCCATCACAGGGAGAGGGGTTAACTCCCGTTAATTTAGGATAGGGGTGTGCCGCAGATATGTCCAAACCCCGACCCTATTTAAGGATTACAAATCGGAAAATTCGTACCCTTTCCAAGGATTGTCACTGAAATCTATAAACCCAATTTAAGGAATAAGTAAATACTATTCCTTTGGAAATCGCTAATACGGTCGTAATACAAGAAATACATACGCGGTCTCAGTTACGCTAAGCGGAATTTATGGATTGATTTGATAGTGAAAAAGCAAAATATGGTACCCAATTTAAGGATCTGGAGGTTCAAAAACCATACCCTAAAGGGCGGCACATACCTAATATTTATACATATGAAGTATAAAGTATATAAAAGAAGGCAGGCAACTTCTAATGTCCTGAAAGCGTTACTAAACGTTTCGACCTTCTGTCTTCATCAGTAATAAAAAATAAAAATAATGAAAATGGTAAAAATATGTACAAATATGTACAGGGTGAAAGTGAGAGAGTACATATTTGTATACACCTATTCCAAATATCGTTGTCCGGTCCAAAAGCAACAAGCAAGCGACACGACGCGAGCGTGTCCAGTGGAAGAAAAAAGCGGGGAAAATTTACAACATTTTTCATTGGCTAATACAAACTATGAAATACCGCTCTGTATTTCATAGAAATGGTGAGCTCTGATTGGCTGAGATGTAATATGTATAGGATAATCCCCTGTATTCCCATGTATTCCCATGTATTCTCCTGTATTCCCATGTATTCTCCTGTATTCCCATGTATTCCCATGTATTCCCCTGTATTCCCCTGTATTCCCCTGTATTCCCATGTATTCCCCTGTATTCCCCTGTATTCCTATGTACTCCCCTGTATTCCCATGTATTCCCCTGTATTCCCATGTATTCTCCTGCATTCCCATGTATTCCTCTGTATTCCCCTGTATTCCTATGTATTCCCCTGTATTCCCCTGTATTCCCCTGTATTCCCCTGTATTCCTATGTACTCCCCTGTATTCCCATGTATTCCCCTGTATTCCCATGTATTCTCCTGCATTCCCATGTATTCCTCTGTATTCCCATATATTCCCCTGTACATGCATTCTACTCCTTTCTTCTTTCTCTCATTTTTTTAACATCCATTTCTACATACATCCCACTTTGTTCTTCTTTCTCTCTAGCTTATTTCTATCATTTCTTTCTCTACTTGTCACTCTAGTTTTTCTACATACATTCTACTTCCCTCTTCTTAATCCTCTTCCTTTTAATTCATTCATCCCGTGTTGTGTTGCACCTTTCCTTCACTTTGCTTTCGTTCCTTTCGCTCCCTCCAGCTCTAACCCTCACATTCACTCTACCGCCCCTCGTTCCTCTCTTTGTCCCATGTCCCAACCTTCTATTCCAGCTTTCTCTTCCCTGAAGTGTGGAACTCATGCCCTCCTTATCGACATTCTCTCCCCAGTCCTCTCCCCCTAGCGCCCGCCCATAAATCCATGCCCTCATCCATTCGCTTTTCTCCCGCATCCCAGCTCTCCCCCTCCTATAAATTTACACTCTCATCCATTTCCCATTTTTCCATGAACGTCTGCCCTCCCTCTGTGGGCATCGCCCTTGTCTTTATTGTCCCTCTTTCCTTACTGTCTCTAGCCCCTTTCTAACATCATCCCCAGCAGTTTAAAACTTTCCTTCTCCCATCGCCTCTGTCCCTAGTCCCCTTTCACCTATCCCTCACCTCATCCCCAGTACCTCCTCACACACTCTGACTGTAGACTGCCAACGCAATCCCTCTGGATTAACCAGTCCATTATCAAAAATAATTTCTCTCACTCTCTATCATTCTATACTAACACTGCACTGCACTACCACACTCATTTGCCTTTATTAATTGTTCAAATTTGTTCCCCTTTGTCTTTTCTTCTATTTCCACCCCACACTTTAAAATTACTTCACCCCTCGCCCGCGTTGGCCTGAATACCTCGCTAACTCTATCGCTCTGGTATAGCCACTGGTCGATTTTCAAAACAGGGGAATACATAGGAATACATGCATAGGAAAATCGGCTAGTGGCTATACCAGAGCGATAGAGTTAGCGAGGTATTCAGGCCAACGCGGGCGAGGGGTGAAGTAATTTTAAAGTGTGGGGTGGAAATAGAAGAAACGACGTACCAAGGGGAACGAATGTGAAAAATGAATAAAGGCAAATGAGTGTGGTAGTGCAGTGCAGTGTTAGTATAGAATGATAGAGAGTGAGAGAAATTCTGACTCAAGACACTCATGGTTGCTTATATACCTTAGGAACAAATACGATCTGACCTTTTGGAACTAAGGTAGCTTAATTGAACCATCCTTTTTCCTAGAGCCTGCCTACGCAGGCTATAACTAAGGGATATACCCTAGTGTAATCAGTTTTAATTGACCCAGTAGTGTTACAGTTGTAAATGTTGTTACTACTTTAACCACCACTGGTAAACACCCTGCAGTTAATTACATATAGAATTTATGCACTTTCTTTTAATATTTGCTAATATAGTAAACAGTGACATTCATTTAGCTTACATTAGTTTGTTTTCATTTCCTGTAATATGTGTGCAGAACCAAATAAAAACTCTAAAAAATATGATTTATATATTTTTTTAATGCCAAAACTTACAATGTACTTGTAAGGTAATACCAAGCTAATACTTTCATTAATTTATGAAATGGCTCAGGATTCTGTTGAATGTTGAGTAATAATCTTGAAGTAGGGTCAAGTATAGGTAAGTATAGCTAAGTAGGGCAAAGGATGGCCAAGTAGGGCTAATTATGGTCAAGTAGGGCAAAGTATAGGTAAGTAGGGCCAAGTATGGTCAAGTAGGGCAAAGTATAGGTAAGTATAGCTAAGTAGGGCAAAGGATGGCCAAGTAGGGGTAAGTATGGTCAAGTAGGGCAAAGTATAAGTAAGTAGGGCCAAGTAGTGCTAAGTATGGTAAAGTATGGCAAAGGATAGGTAAGTAGGGCTAAGTATGGCAAAGGATAAGTAAGTATGGCCAAGTTAAGGGCTAAGGATGGTAAAGTAGGGCAAAGTATAAGTAAGTATGACCAAATATAGCTAAGTATGGTCAAGTAGGGCAAAGTATGGGTAAGTAGGGCCAAGTAGGGCTAAGTATGGTAAAGTATGGCAAAGGATAGGAAAGTAGCGACAAGTAGGGCTAAGTATGGTAAAGTATGGCAAAGGATAGGTAAGTAGGGCCAAGTATGGCTAAGTATGGTAAAGTATGGTAAAGTATGGCAAAGTATAGGTAAGTAGGGCCAAGTAGGGATAAGTATGGTCAAGTAGGGCAAAGCATAGGTAAGTATAGCTAAGTCGGGCAAAGGATGGCCAAGTAGGGGTAAGTATGGTCAAGTAGGGCAAAGTATAAGTAACTAGGGCCAAGTAGGGCTAAGTATGGTAAAGTATGGCAAAGGATAGGTAAGTAGGGCCAAGTAGGGCTAAGTATGGCAAAGTATGGCAAAGGATAAGTAAGTATGGCCAAGTATAGCTAAGTAGGGCTAAGTATGGTCAAGTAGGGCAAAGTATAAGTAAGTAGGGCCAAGTAGGGCTAAGTATGGTCAAGTAGGGCAAAGTATAGGTAAGTAGGGCCAAGTAGGGCCAAGATAGGAAAGTAGGGCCAAGTAGGGCTAAGGATGGTAAAGTAGGGCAAAGTATAAGTAAGTATGGCCAAGGCCAAGTAGGGCTAAGTATGGTCAAGTAGGGTAAAGTATAGGTAAGTAGGGCCAAGTAGGACTAGGAATGGTAAAGTATGGCAAAGGTATAGGTAAGTAGGGCCAAGTAGGGCAAGTAGGGCTAAGGATGGTAAAGTAGGGCAAAGTATAAGTAAAGTATGGCCAAGTATAGCTAAGTAGGGCAAGTACTAGTATGGTCAAGTAGGGCAAAGTATAAGTAAGTAGGGCCAAGTAGGGCTAAGTATGGTCAAGTAGGGCAAAGTATAGGTAAGTAGGGCCAAGTAGGGCTAAGTAGGGCTGGTATGGTCAAGTAGGGCAAAGGATAGGTAAGTATATCTAAGTAGGGCAAAGGATGGCCAAGTAGGGTAAGTATGGTCAAGTAGGGCAAAGTATAGGTAAGTATATCTAAGTAGGGCAAAGGATGGCCAAGTAGGGCAAAGGATGGCCAAGTAGGGCTAAGTATGTTCAAGTAGGGCAAAGTATAGGTAAGTATATCTAAGTAGGGCAAAGGATAGGTAGGGCAAAGGATGGCCAAGTAGGGGTAAGTATGGTCAAGTAGGGCAAAGTATAGGTAAGTATATCTAAGTAAGGCAAAGGATGGCCAAGTAGGGGTAAGTATGGTCAAGTAGGGCAAAGTATAGGTAAGTATATCTAAGTAGGGCAAAGGATGGCCAAGTAGGGGTAAGTATGGTCAAGTAGGGCAAAGTATAGGTAAGTATATCTAAGTAGGGCAAAGGATGGCCAAGTAGGGGTAAGTATGGTCAAGTAGGGCAAAGTATAGGTAAGTAGGGCCAAGTAGGGCTAAGTATGGTAAAGTATGGCAAAGGATAGGTAAGTAGGGCCAAGTAGGGCTAAGTATGGTAAAGTATGGCAAAGGATAGGTAAGTAGGGCCAAGTAGGGCTAAGTATGGTCAAGTAGGGCAAAGTATAGGTAAGTATAGCTAAGTCGGGCAAAGGATGGCAAAGGATAAGTAAGTATGGCCAAGTAGGGCTAAGGATGGTAAAGTAGGGCAAAGTATAAGTAAGTATGGCCAAGTATAGCTAAGTAGGGCTAAGTATGGTCAAGTAGGGCAAAGTATAAGTAAGTAGGGCCAAGTAGGGCTAAGTATGGTAAAGTATGGCAAAGGATAGGTAAGTAGGGCCAAGTATGGCTAAGTATGGTAAAGTATGGCAAAGTATAGGTAAGTAGGGCCAAGTAGGGCTAAGTATGGTCAAGTAGGGCAAAGTATAAGTAAGTAGGGCCAAGTAGGGCTAAGTATAGCTAAGTAGGGCAAAGTATAAGTAAATAGGGCCAAGTAGGGCTAAGTATGGTAAAGTATAGCAAAGGATAGGTAAGTAGGGCCAAGTAGGGCAAAGTAGGGCAAAGGATAAGTAAGTAGGGCCAAGTAAGGCTAAGGATGGTAAAGTAGGGCAAAGTATAAGTAAGTATGGCCAAGTATAGCTAAGTAGGGCAAAGGATGGCCAAGTAGGGCAAAGTATAAATAAGTAGGGCTAAGGACGGTAAAGTAGGGCAAAGTATAGCTAAGTATAGCTAAGTAGGGCAAAGGATGGCCAAGTAGGGCAAAGTATAAGTAAGTAGGGCTAAGGACGATAAAGTAGGGCAAAGTATACGTAAGTATAGCTAAGTAGGGCAAAGTATAAGTAAGTAGAGGTAAGTATGGACAAGTAGGGCAGAGTATGCGTAAGTAGAGTTAAGTAGGGACAAGTAAGGAAAAGTATACATGAGGATGACCAAGTAGGATAAGTAGTGTCATATATAGAAAATCAGGAGACTATATGGAGTATTAACATGAAGTACTAGCCGTCGAAGTGACCATCGTGTTAGTAACGAGGTATTTCAACAGTTATCTCGTTCCACTGCGGTTATGGATATGACCGAGAGTTTGTTTTCCTTAGAAGTACACGTCGAAAGCGTAAATCGCTTGAAAGTTTCTTGTATAATCCCAGCAGTAAGCTTTCGTCTTTTGGACTTTCCAACGCTGATTATACACTACGTCTCCCCGGGAAACGTCCAAAAACTACGCGAGAAATCCCACGTACATGGCATCACTAAGAACTACATAGAGGGTGAATTCAGGGACCGCTACGGGAATATCCCTATTGCTAAAGGAAAATCATGTCTTTTCAAAGCAAATATCTTAACTTTGCAAAGTCAACTGCAACACACACCACTGTATGTCATGTTGCTAGACGTCTGGTCCAACAAGCCTAAATTAGTAGGGAGTACCATGATTCCTTTAAAGAATACTATTGATAAGATTGCAGCTGATGTGGAGCGGTTAGGAGCCTCCGTGCCATCGATATCTCAACTAGAAGGGACATATGAGGTTTATAACCTCATGGGGTCAATTATAGGAAGTATTAACCTTGGTTTACGGGTTCTTAGCTTGGGAGGGTGCTTAGCACCTCATATTCCTGCTAAATCTATCATGACGAGAGCATCGGAAAAGAACATAGAGCATAAGGAAACCAAAGTTGAAATTGACGAGGTTAATCTTGAGGTTATAGATGAAGAACTGAGCACAAAGCCATCAACAGTGCCAGTACTACAAAGTGCTGCAACTCAGACCAATGTGCAAGTTCTAAAGGCCCCTAAATCAGTTGTGCATACAAGGTCACCTTATATGGAGGACACAGAGAGTGAGTGGGCAATCATCACTAATACAGTGTGCCCACCACCACTTTATTATCATTTCAAGTCACACACTGAAAATACTGGGAATAAAATTGAAAGAAATAAAGTTGAGGGGAATAATTGCAGTATTAGTCCTCACATTACTTCTGAGGATGTTGATTTTACATATTATAAACCTGATTTAGTTCAACCTGATGGAACCTGTGGGTGTGCGTCTGTCTATGTACAGACCGAGGGTGTCCAAGATAGTCAATCTAGTTTACCTGTGTCAAAGGAAGAATCCACTGAATGGCCTGAAATGGTTGGTACACGAATAAACTCTGAGGATCTTCCTCTGTTGAGTGCCTTGTTAGAGGAGCTTACTTATTTGAGAACTTGCAAAGGAGACACGAGGGAGACGGAATCCAGTAAGCCCTTGAAAGAACCTGTCACAGTTCCTCCTAAGGAACCACCAAACCTCAGAGAATGTTGCTCAAGGGCTATGGCTCAGAAATCTGCTGTCTCGAGAAACCAGAGAACTAAGATGGCAGTTCTTACACAGAAGAGAGTCAAATTCAAACAGACAAGTTTGACATACGGAATGACCAAGACACAGCTAATGCGGCTGGAAATGAATCAGAAAAGAAAACAACAAATTCCCAGATTGTGCACAGCAATTAACGAGGAGAAAAACACCTCTACATCACATGTGCCAAGTCATAAACAACTCAGTCAAGGAACTAAGTCTTCAGGTTCTCATGTGAAAAGAGATCTTGGTAGAACACACACTGTGTTTCCAAGACCAGGTGAAGCAGAAGAACGAAATGTGGTCTCTACTGAAGTCCAAACTGATAACGGTAGGTGAACATGTTTATAAATAACAATTGTTATATCCTCATAGTCAAACTCATTTTCTCATTGGTCGAGAGCACGTCACGTGGCGGGCGTCAAATCTTGATAACTCCTGCACAGGCAATAAGTTTGCGTGATCGAAGCGTGAAAGGGGAATAAACGCAATGTATGATCAGGTCAAAGTCGATGGAAAATACTTGTGGCGCCGTTGTTAACAACAATTTTTTCAGTGTTGTGGGGATATAGCAAAACACTTAATGATGGAGTGCAATAGTCCCCTTCACAGTTCCCTGCGCCATCAGGTACTCAATCCTTTGCATCAAAGCAAGACCAACGGTGACCTTGCAATGATAGACAGAGACATGTGAATATTGTCCAAGGTCTCAAAAAGGTCTCTATCATTGCAAGGTAACTGCTGGTCACGCTTTGCTACAAAGGCACAGCTACCTTTCAAGATGGCGCAGGGAACTGTGAAGGGGACTATTGTCTAGACTGGTTGGTCATATGAAAGTGTTAACCCCTATCTTGTTGCTGAGCCACTACTTAATTCACATCACCATACATTCAGTGTATTCAGCTTATTTCGTAGGACTGTGACAAACCATGGCACACAGCAGACACAACATGGTCACGGCACATTCATTCTAACACAACAGTCATGTGAAATGTGCTGTACTAGGGTGGGTGAGGCACTCGTCCAAATACACATTACCTACATTGTGTGTGAATATTAAACTTGTTATCCAACATTTTATTACCCAATAGACTTTACAATGGTTATAACCAAGGATGAGAATGATGCTATACCAGATGGTAGTAGTACCAGAAGTATTATGAGCAGCCCGAACAGTGTGGATATCTACTTGCCTCAAATGGAAGGTACCACAATTATACTGGTATCCCAGGGGGGTGGGGGAGTGTAAATTATGGGTTTTGGTATCACTTAGGATGTTCACGACGGAACACCTATATTTTTAGCCATCAAGGTATCGTTCAGGATTGTTTGCGAAGAAAAACGACCTACATGTATATAAACATGTAAAAAAAACATGTATATTGATTCCACAATTATATCACGGTCGTATGAACCAGTTTGACGACCACAAATCTTATAACAACTCAGGTTTATTCGGCTTATAGCATTACTGTTGCTCTTTGCCTTTGCTTATGCTTTAATATGCTATTCGATCTACATGTATGAAAAGAATAAAATGATACAATTTATAACTTCTTTACATACAAATTCTACGATCAGTCAATTGAACTCTTCTATAATTTTACAATCATTGTTACTTACTTTGTGGCGGGTCTTAATAAGGTTCCATGTTCATACTGGTTAGCTGTTTCATTTTCATTTCCCGGTTAGCAAACTTAAATGACTTGTTGAATCTCGGTAAACTTATTGCTGATTGAAACATGATCTACTTACTTGTTATGAATTATAATGCAGTTATTAATAATTACCGGTAACTTATTGTTCTGATTACTTAACAAAACATATATTGTGTTGGCAGTCTAGACCGATCAGGCTGGAAATCTGCAATATTTCTGGTTTAGAATGGTATCTTTTAGGGAAAATCACTTGAGCCACGCCGAGAATGGTCTCCTTTAGGGGTTTAATTCAAATTTTATGACAATAATCCCACCCATTTCATCTGGGAAGGATCCCCCCCCCCCCCCCCCCCCCCCCCCCCCCCCCCCGATGGGAGTCCCCCCCCCCCCCCCGATGGGAGTTTCCCCCCCCCCCCCCCGATGGGAGTCCCCCCCCCCCCCCCCCCCCCCCCCGATGGGAGTCCCCCCCCCCCCCCCGGGACTGGTATATATGTTGTAGGTGATGTTTTCCTATGTAATTGTTTTTTAGGAGAGTCAGATGCTAGTGGTGTCTTTGATGTTACTAATTTAGATGCCGAAGATCGATTTGCACCTTACTCAACCTATAAGAAATATGGCCACACAGGAATCCCAGACCTACCAGCTACCAGGAAAAGTCCTGACCAATCAGAGCCAACAGGGAAAAGTCTCCACCAATCAGATTTGACCAGGAAAAGTCTTGACCAATCAGATTCAATGAAGAAAAGTCCTGACCAATCAGAGCCAAGTCTCCACCAATCAGATATGACCAGCAAAAGTCCTGACCAATCAGAACCTACCAGAAGTAGTCCTGATCCACTAGGATCAGCCAGGAAAAGCCCAGAGCTTACTAGAAGAAGATCTGTGACTTCACAGATTATGAGATCTAGAACATCAACAGCCCTATCAATGTATTCTGATGATTTTGAGGAGTGTCCAGTGTGGGACTCGCCAGGCCCCTCTGAAGATGAATCCTCCAATAATTCTTCTTCTTCGTCATCAAAATCACACACATCTTATCATTCAGCTGACTCCCAGGCAACGAAGGACAAAGAGAGAGAAGCAAGGAATGACCACAACGAGCCAATCAAATCATACTATTCACCTCTAAAATCAAAGGACAAACACAGTAGTAGCAAAAGTAGCACGCCGGAAGAACGATCACTACCACCAGATGAACAACAGTGTTCAAAAACTACTGACACTAATAAAGAACACTTTTATGACTCTTTGAATTCTGAGAAGTCGAGGGGAGAACTGAGCGACAGTGAGAAAGAAGGAGAACAGAAAAATGTGTCACATTTGCCAAAACCTGCGAATGAGATGGGTTATACTTTTTGAAAATACAAACTTTAAAACATTGAAACAACAATAAAATATTTATAATTTACAAACAGTAGTAATAATAATAATAACTTTATTTTGTATAGTACCAAAATCCTGAAGTTCTAACGCACAGTACCATCAAACCATGGTTAATGGAGGGAGATGGTTAGGAAACCTTTTGTTATAATATTGTGTCTTCGTTCACTTTATTTAACCGATGGTTAAATAAAGTGAACAAAGACCACAATCTTTTGTTTTACCATTGTTTTACCCTCATTGACTACGGCTGAGCGACTGGACCCAAACGTTTCTTTTGGCTGCTTATTCGAACTACTCCAATATATATTATAGATACTGAAATATTTCAAACAATAATCCAAGAGAAAGTTTACGTTCAGTTGTTTCTGATGAGGGAAAATACCATCAAAATCAAAGGAACAGAAATGGTACGAAAAGAATTAATTTTATTTAAAAATTCATAGTTTACACAATAATATTCTTTACATCTTTGTGTTTTTTTTTACATTAACTCTTTCTCACATTATTACACTGTTATAACAAATTACACTGTTAGGTAATTCTTTTTATTTTGTGATTGATTGACAGCAAAAAGAACCAATATTATTACTATGTGGACACCACGACAAAAATCTTGCAGTAAGTTTGCAATAGACTGCCATCAATAGTAAGCATCAAATATACTGAAAGGGGTTTCTTTGATGTCTTAAGTCTAACTTTGATTGCAGACTGCAGACTAGAAGTCAAGAAAAGGTTCAACTGATTTTATGTAACATGGCAATAGGTTATTAAAATGTATGACAATTTTTTTTCTTTTGAAAATTGATTACATATGAAGTGAATAGTGGGATGGTTCAGTATTTTGTGATTTGAGCTTCGCATTGGCGAGTTATAAAGGATTGAAATCGTGATATACTAATTCGGTGACGTCAGAGTGGGTTTAATTTATTATACAAAAGCGCCATTGTGCAAATTATTGACATTTTTTAATCTGGCAAAAAGTTTTCTACAATAATTGATATACATGATGTTAATTTTGTTTTTCTATTTTCAGAAAAGAGTGCTGCTTGGAAAAATATGAATAAGTTACGGCAAAACCCACTGACGTCACTGAATTAGCATATCACGATTTCAATCCTTTATAACTCGCCAATGCGAAACTCAAATCAAAAAATACTGAACCATCCCACTATTCACTTCATACATTGTATGTAATCGATTTTCAAAAGAAAACATGTCATATACACTTTCAAGGTATCATGTGAGGTGCAGTATTGTAAGCTCAATCAATTTGGGTATTAGAAAACGACCAACGAAATTGTGTCAATTTCCTTAATTTGCATAATATTTCTGCAATACCGCAGCTTAGTGAAGTTATCTACGTTGACGTGAGCATGCTTTACATTACACTGTGAATGTGTTAAAGCTAATTACCACAACATGTTAAGATTGTGACAGGCTGTATTCAATGTTGTACGATGGACAAAAGACTAGTACAATGAACATTGTAAAAAGTAGAAGCTTCTGCAGTCTTTTACAACAACGGTTTCTTAGAAGAGAAGTCAAATGTGAGGTAGATTTTAAAATAAGCTGCACAAATTAGTGGAGGTTTGTTGAGGTACGCTAATGCTGATTGGAAGCTAAATTCTCCTTGTGGCTCTTTGAATTCCAAAGGAGAATTTGGAATTTGATCACAAGTCACTTACTCTGTTCTTGCATGGAACTCTTCAATTTCAAGCATAGAGTCACATACAACTACAAAAGTCCAGAAAAATGTAAACATTGAACATATTATGCCATCTAAGGAGTACATATGTACGTACTGATTACGAACATCAAATGACACCAAGAACCATACTGTATGTTCAAGACTTAAATATTTTTCATTTTCTGTTCTATTTAGAACAGTTGAATGTATTTATTGTATTTATTGACTCTTATTTATTGACTCTTTGATTTCTCTTAACGTGTATTTTTATATTTTACGTCAGTAACAGTTGACCAAGCTGCAAGCTATGTTTAAATTCATTTGAACAAGCTGTGCATACTCTATTGCCTGGTACTACTGGTAAGTGTTATGTATCATGGTGCAAAAAAATAAAAATAATAATTCATGATTATTATGAATAAAAGTTTATATTTCTTGTCATGAAGTACTAAAGTGATGGCATCACAAAATATTTTGTTTGTTCTTTTTATTTGAAAAGTTTGTTTTCCAATAGAACTTGTTGAAATATAAGCTGACAGAAAATTTTGGATCATTTTAAAAAATGGCCGAGATTTAGGACAGTGCATGTCAAAATATATTTTCAGCTCGGTTCATTCTGGTTGGAAAAATACGAAAATTTTTATGGGGAAATTCTGCATTTTGAATTCGAATATCTCTGAACTTAATGTTCCTACATGTACATATAAATGAAATTTTGCCACTAGTCAAACAAAACATTGACATCTTTTCATGTGGGTTTCAAAACCACCCACTGAACTTTAAATAGTTACATCACTGTAGTTCTACTATTGTAAAGTTGCTAAGTCATAAATGAATATCAATTATTAGTTTATGACTTAACAACTTTACAATAGAAACAAGGGGGAAAAATTGGAGGAAATTGGATGAATGAACTTATATTATAACACATGGACAGATGCTGTGGTAGGGCGCATCCAAGTACATGTAGGTTTTTAACTTTCATCTGGAGTACAAAATGCAGTGGATGTAGTTCAACATGTCAGCAGGGAATGATGGAGCACCTTCGTAGCCTGATAAGAATAACAATAGCTTTCTGTGAATTTCTTGGAAAGGGAAAATCAGGAGTGTTCTCTGTGTTTATTATAGCTTTACTTTCAATATAGAATAAATAAATAGAATAGCGTTTAGAAAGGCAGATGTGGTGAAATATTATAGAAGTACAGCAATATGTGATTCTACTTCTGACGAATTTCAGAGGAGCACATAGTACAGTGTACACACTGAAATTGTGTGCTTCCGTATGCATCCTACTGCTTGGTGATAGGACAGCTGTACACATGCTAAAATTGTGCTGCTGCATGTTGAAAACAGAGCAGAAAATGGCCCAACTTGAACAATCCAAGACAGAAAAATAAACAAATGACAATGCAGTACTGGAATGATAAATCCCTTTATATTTGATGGTTTCACATATAATACTCACAGACATTTCAAGCAGTCCTTGTATTTTTCCTCACCCCACAGGCTCAGAAAAAAACATTTCATGGAACTGATGAAATATTTGCTCATATTATCTGTCAACCACCCATGGAATAAGCTGTATATATTATACCTGGGAAGTAGTTGATGTCTATGACGACATGATTTGTAGTTCCTTTCTCAATAACAATGTCAATACCAAACATAGATAAACCCTAGAAACAAGTTGAGTTAAGTTTGGATGCAAACACGGTAATGACGTTACAGTTGGATTTACTTTATAAAAGAACTAGAAAATGTTTTTTGCTGAGTTTGCATAGCCTGATGCAAACACTTGGGCTTGGCTTCTACTCCCCCTCGTGTTTGCATCAGGCAATGAACACGGATAAGGAACATCATTAGTACAAGCTACCCGTTGGGAATACGGAAAACACTGGAAGCCCTTTACATTGCTAAATTAAGACCAGACTTAAACAAACAAGTTAAATCCTATCACCTAAATTTATTCCCTAGAGGTATCACTTAAGTATTTAATTTCATTCACCATTGACCTCCAGCATTGAATCTGATGATGATCGAATGATCGAAAACGTTTATAAAACTAAAGAAAAAATGTATATCTTACATATGTAATAATAATAATATAACTACCTTAGTAGTCAACTTAATATATGTACATATTTTCGAACGTTACTTTTAAGCATTGACACTGACATTTACATTTACTTGATAATGACTCTGACGATGTCGAAACGTTGTAACCTATTATCGCTGATTTTTCTTATTCAATAATATAATATTAATAATAATAATAATATTATTATAATAATAGCTTTATTTATCCTGAAGATAGAAGATCGATCAGCTGGACTAAAAAGAACAGCTGGTATTAACTGGTGACCAGCAATATAAAATATAAAAATAAAATTATATACTATCAGCACCATTCCTCACCAGTTTGTCCTTTAGCTTTTTCACGATCTTGCTGACAATGACTTCATCAGTAGGTGTGGCTTCATCGATATTGTCGATTTTATCTAACTGCCAAACAAAAGAATAGAAATATCAGATTCATGAGCCAAAGGAAAAATAAATTTGAAAGAAAATGAAACAAAGTTTAAAGTGCTACTTAGACGAAAATCGATCGAAGTTTAATTTAGCTGAAACTTCACTGAAATAATCTCAAAGAGCCATACAATTACTGGTTAATGTGTTTTCTCAAAATTCCTATGGGAAGTATTACATTTTTATGAATCTTTAGAAGTGTCAGTGAGGTCATCTACTCAACCCTAACAATCAACACAGCTTCGCTCCATACATTTCTTTGTGTTTAGTTTCTTGAATTATTTTATTTCTATGAAGCTAAAAGTTTGGGTGAAGGAGTTTTCTTACATTATTTGTGCTTAGGATTGATTGTCTGACCAGTTGTCTTCAATGCAGAGCTGTTATCTGAACAAAATATTGTCTGACCAGTTGTCTTCAATGCAGAGCTGTTATCTGAACAAAATATTGAGATATTTTCACTCACAAAATACAAAGAAATGTATGGAGTTAAATGTTGGGTTGAGTAGATGACATCACTGACACCTCTAAAGATTCATGAAAATATAGTACTTCCCTCTGGTATATCGAAAAAAGATTTTAACTAGTTATTATTAGACCATTGAAGAATTATTCAATGAAGTTTCAGCTAAATTAAACTTCGATCGATTTTCATCTAAGTAGCACTTTAAAGTCATATCAAAAATGAAAGCCGATATGATAAACCCCAAAACAGTCCAAAATGGCTAAAACGTAATTCCAGAAATGTCCCAACACCCATAATGAAACCCTTTTTTTGTCCATGGCAAAAACGTGCTACCCAACATTAAGTCCCCCCAAATATTTCCGTCCCAAAAAACATTCCAAATGACTGTGCCAATTTTAAACCCCAAATTGTGTACAGCTACCTTTATTCAATTTGTTTACTGTGTTATTCTTGTGTACAGCTACCTTTATTCAATTTGTTTACTGTGTTATTCTTGTGTACAGCTACCTTTATTCAATTTGTTTACTGTGTTATTCTGTTCTTACTTACTTTACTTAAATGTGAAGAAGCGTCTGCTTTGGAGACGTCATGACTGTTAAAAAAGATTGTCTCCAACTCATCATCTGGATTGATTTATGGAAGCGAAACAAATAATAATATTATTCATTCATGGAAGTCAACAACTTTGATGGCAAACATGCAAATGTTGATATTATATTATAGAATAACTATTATGAGAGCACACAGCGCACATATATTCAATTTGTAAATGCATAGAGACTTACGTAAAATTATGGGTTTTAAGAAATAAATTTATTATTATTACATTCAAACAAGTTTGTAACAAACTTGATAAAAGAAATAGAAAACTTGTCTGCTGTGCTGTTTTAGAGCACTTAGGGACTGATTCAGCTATGTGTCATGCTTCTCCTAACACTTTTCTCATGTTCTGATCAGTCCCCACATGATAAATACCGTATTCACCGGCGTATAAGCCACACTTTTTTTCCGAAAATCACGATCCAAAGTTGGGGGTGTGGCTTATCTGCGAGAACATCGGGAATTGGTACCAGAAATTTACATAAAATTTACATAATTTAAGTATAAAAAAGTATGCACATCATTTGTATGTTTATTACTATTAGTTACTCCTAAAAGCATTGGCCATTGGTTAGATGTTAAACAGGCACATTAACAAGTGCTAATGCCTTTTCAGACAGTTTAGCAGTTTCCTAAATTGTTCTAATGGTTTTACTACAAGACCTAATGGTTTTACTACAAGACCTAATGGTTTTACTACAAGACCTAATGGTTTTACTACAAGACCTAATGGTTTTACTACAAGACCTAATGGTTTTACTACAAGACCTAATGGTTTTACTACAAGACCTAATGGTTTTACTACAAGACCTAATGGTTTTACTACAAGACCTAATGGTTTTACTACAAGACCTAATGGTTTTACTACAAGACCTAATGGTTTTACTACAAGACCTAATGGTTTTACTACAAGACCTAATGGTTTTACTACTACAAGACCTAATGGTTTTACTACAAGACCTAATGGTTTTACTACAAGACCTAATGGTTTTACTACAAGACCTAATGGTTTTACTACAAGACCTAATGGTTTTACTACAAGACCTAATGGTTTTACTCCAAGACCTAATGGTTTTACTACAAGACCTAATGGTTTTACTACAAGACCTAATGGTTTTACTCCAAGACCTAATGGTTTTACTCCAAGACCTAATGGTTTTACTACAAGACCTAATGGTTTTACTCCAAGACCTAATGGTTTTACTCCAAGACCTAATGGTTTTACTACAAGACCTAATGGTTTTACTACAAGACCTAATGGTTTTACTACAAGACCTAATGGTTTTACTACAAGACCTAATGGTTTTACTACAAGACCTAATGGTTTTACTACAAGACCTAATGGTTTTACTACAAGACCTAATGGTTTTACTCCAAGACCTAATGGTTTTACTCCAAGACCTAATGGTTTTACTCCAAGACCTAATGGTTTTACTCCAAGACCTAATGGTTTTACTCCAAGACCTAATGGTTTTACTTCAAGACCTAATGGTTTTACTACAAGACCTAATGGTTTTACTACAAGACCTAATGGTTTTACTACAAGACCTAATGGTTTTACTACAAGACCTAATGGTTTTACTACAAGACCTAATGGTTTTACTACAAGACCTAATGGTTTTACTACAAGACCTAATGGTTTTACTACAAGACCTAATGGTTTTACTACAAGACCTAACGGTTTTACTACAAGACCTAATGGTTTTACTACAAGACCTAATGGTTTTACTACAAGACCTAATGGTTTTACTACAAGACCTAATGGTTTTACTCCAAGACCTAATGGTTTTACTACAAGACCTAATGGTTTTACTACAAGACCTAATGGTTTTACTACAAGACCTAACGGTTTTACTACAAGACCTAATGGTTTTACTACAAGACCTAATGGTTTTACTACAAGACCTAATGGTTTTACTACAAGACCTAGGTTTTACTACAAGACCTAATGGTTTTACTACAAGACCTAATGGTTTTACTACAAGACCTAATGGTTTTACTACAAGACCTAATGGTTTTACTACAAGACCTAATGGTTTTACTACAAGACCTAATGGTTTTACTACAAGACCTAATGGTTTTACTACAAGACCTAATGGTTTTACTACAAGACCTAATGGTTTTACTACAAGACCTAATGGTTTTACTACAAGACCTAATGGTTTTACTACAAGACCTAATGGTTTTACTACAAGACCTAATGGTTTTACTACAAGACCTAATGGTTTTACTCCAAGACCTAATGGTTTTACTCCAAGACCTAATGGTTTTACTACAAGACCTAATGGTTTTACTACAAGACCTAATGGTTTTACTACAAGACCTAATGGTTTTACTCCAAGACCTAATGGTTTTACTACAAGACCTAATGGTTTTACTACAAGACCTAATGGTTTTACTACAAGACCTAATGGTTTTACTACAAGACCTAATGGTTTTACTACAAGACCTAATGGTTTTACTACAAGACCTAATGGTTTTACTACAAGACCTAACGGTTTGCTAAAGTGTTTTTCATTGATGAGCAGGTTGTTGGTTCATGTGCTAACACAACATGTGTCCATTCTCACGTGCACGCTAATGAACTTTAGATTTTAGAACTGATAATGCCGAAAGTTGGTGGGAAAGACATTTTGAATCAGTCATACGATTGTATTGGATCGTGATTTGTCGTAAAGGATTCCATTGAAAAAGTGTCTTTATGATTAGTCTACAGTCAACTCTCTCGTAAGCGGACACCCTTGGGAATTGAAAAAAGTGTCCGTTCGTAGAGCTGTCCGCTTACGAGAATTATTCCCGTAAGCAGACACCAAAGAAAAATAGGGTGGATGTCCGCTTACGGGAGAGTTAATTAGCGGGTGTTAATTATGTTTTATTGGGTAGACAAAAATAGCAACTGAAGATATAAAGTGAAACTATTTATAAAGCGAAACTCTTTTTTATTGTTGATTTATTGCAAATTAAAGACAGATTTCATTGCAGAGAGTCAATTATTATATGTGGTGTCCACTTACGAGAGAGCGTAAACAAAAGAAAAATCCAATTTTCATTTTCAAAAGTGTCCGCGTCCGCTTACGAGAGTGTGTCCGCTTTCGGGAATGTGTAAATACAGAGTTTGACTGGGAGGTAAAACAGGGATTTAAAAAGGCATCCGTAAGTAGAGCTGTCCGCTTATGAGAGTGTCTGTTAGCGGAGAGTTGACAGTATTATAAAGCGAAAAATTATTGGTAAGCCGTTGAAGTATTCTCTGTGAGTTTACGTCTCATAACGCAAAGCATGTAATGTACATGTAGCTTTTTCAAGATTCCACTTAATGTGTGATTTCTATTAATTTCATTCAAAAAAACATATTTTCCAAAATTTGCATTGCCAAACTCGGGGTGCGGCTTATCTGCGAGTGCGGCTTATACACCGGTGAATACGGTAACTGCATATTGATATAGCACGTACACACATTTGATTTCTTCAACACAGTTTGCTGAAATATCATTTTGTAACTGAGCATCAAGCAATATTCAAGTGGCTACATTGTGCAATATTAGAGAGATTTAGCAAACACAACGCAACGTGAGAACGTGACGTTAGATGACGAATATAAAATGTATCTCACATTTGCCCATTGTGTGACTACCGTGATGTCGCGACAACAAGTTCACGACGCCATTTCACTTGTTTTCACGTCCTCTTCATGACGTTGAGGATGGCAATGGTCGTTTTCACAGTAATTCGTCAGCACGCGCGCTGTCCTCTTTCACGTCGTGTGTTCCCTAAATTTCTCTATTATTTCAGATCTACACGGTTTGATTGGGGGAAAGAGGAAACTTTGATATCACAATGGCATGATGTGGTAATGAAATATGACACAAACAAACCTTTATTTTTATAGAAATTTTTAATTGACGGTCGATTCACTGTGTGATATCTGTTTGCAGCAACAAAGACCTAACAAAACAATCATTTAAATGTTCAATTATTAGTTAGTACATTCTACTGTAGTCTGTAAAATAAAATAGATTCAAATATTTATTAGTAGTAAAAATGAGTGTGCAATAAATGCTTGCATCAGAAGCCCTTATAAATCCTTAGAAGTGAACTTGATTTAAATAAAATGCTACAATTAAAGTCATTCCTCTACCTTGTATAGAATTGCATTGTGATTGATGAATTGTTGAACGACGCATGGAGGTAAGACATCTTTTAATCCTTCTTCATTGAATATTAATGACATCTACAATAAAGGAGAAAATAATGGTGTTTCAAAACCAGCCAGTGGCTCCAATTTCAAAACGTTGGGATCCCGCCAATCTCTGGTGTGTTTTTCCTTGCAGTTAGGATCCCACCTGTGATTGCAGGGATCCTGACCTTTCCCACCCTGGATGATGCTGACCTTTCCAACCCTGGATTATGCCGACCTTTCCCACCCTGGATGATGCTGACCTTTCCCACCCTGGATGATGCTGACCTTTCCAACCCTGGATGATCCTGACCTTTCCCACCCTGGATGATGCTGACCTTTCCCACCCTGGATGATGCTGACCTTTCCTACCCTAGATGATGCTGACCTTTCCCACCCTGGATGATCCTGACCTTTCCCACCCTGGATGATGCTGACCTTTCCCACCCTGGATGATGCTGACCTTTCCTACCCTGGATGATGCTGACTTTTCCAACCCTGGATGATGCTGACCTTTCCCACCCTGGATGATGCTGACCTTTCCTACCATGGATGATCCTGACCTTTCCCACCCTGGATGATGCTGACTTTTCCCACCCTGGATGATGCTGACCTTTCCTACCCTGGATGATGCTGACTTTTCCAACCCTGGATGATGCTGACCTTTCCCACCCTGGATGATGCTGACCTTTCCCACCCTGGATGATGCTGACCTTTCCTACCCTGGATGATGCTGACTTTTCCAACCCTGGATGATGCTGACCTTTCCCACCCTGGATGATGCTGACCTTTCCTACCATGGATGATCCTGACCTTTCCCACCCTGGATGATGCTGACTTTTCCAACCCTGGATGATGCTGACCTTTCCCACCCTGGATGATGCTGACCTTTCCCACCCTGGATGATGCTGACCTTTCCCACCCTGGATGATGCTGACCTTTCCTACCATGGATGATCCTGACCTTTCCCACCCTGGATGATGCTGACTTTTCCAACCCTGGATGATGCTGACCTTTCCAACCCTGGATGATGCTGACCTTTCCAACCCTGGATGATGCTGACCTTTCCCACCCTGGATGATGCTGACCTTTCCAACCCTGGATGATGCTGACCTTTCCAACCCTGGATGATGCTGACCTTTCCCACCTTGGATGATGCTGACCTTTCCCACCCTGGATGATGATGACCTTTCCCACCTGGGACTACGAAACATCCCGGATTTCTGTAGCATGTTGAGACTACATGGATGAGTACTGTTACCCCCACTACATGGGATGCAAGTCCATTGCAGGTTACCACCCGTCATTTAGTTTGATGCAATAATAATAATTTGGAAAACATGATATTACAAATGGGATATGCCTGGGTTGAGCAAGGTAAAGTAAACTGCCTAAGGACACAAGGGGTCGAATCCAAGCTTGTCAACCTAGAGTTGGATTCCATCACTATCCACTAGATTATCACACAAAGACTCTTGTCACATTGTCACATAGCTGGCAACCTTGAAACACCTTAAAGTGCCTATGAAACGAAAATGTTGATCCTTGATTTATTGTACATTATTGTTGTTTGGTCTTTCTCTGAACATTCGCTGTATTTAGACATCGACATTGAGCGTGCGAACATTTTCTTTTCGCGGTTTGAAAATTATCATTTTCAACCAAAATGTGTGACAAGAGACTGGGCCCTTGACAATGGCTTGGTGACGTCATAAGTTGTGCATGCCTTTGTTTACACAACTTATGATGTCACATTTCTATAGTTTGACCGAGCGGGAATTGTCGCACTTTGAAACCCAAAATGCCCAACTTCGTGCGTGAAATAAAAAATGTTCCCGTAGCTCAATTCACTTTTTATTAATGCCATGTAAACAAGCAAATAGTAAACTTTCGTAGTATCAAATAAAAACGGGGTCTGTTTTTTCGTTTCATAGGCACTTTAACAAAACAATGTACTCACTTTGTGACTCTGGTCTGAACCATGGCCAATCAGTGGTTTGCAAACTGGATGAAGAAACATTAAAGATGGTTTAAGTTAATACTACAGTACTGCTCAAAAGTAATTGACCAGGTCTTGTTGAAGCAATACAAGCTTATTGTATCGCAATACGAGTTTATCATATCGTGAGAGTCTGGTAAGTAATTTTTGAGTGGAACTGCACATGTATTATTATTATGCCAATAAATTGCGACCTCCAGACAATGCAAATATACACAGGATATTGGTCTGGAGTCAGTCACACATATAATGAAATATCTTGCAAATATTTACAAACACACTAAAAACACTTGAAATTGCACCTGCTATTTTTTATGTATATATAAAGAATATTTTTTCTCAAAATGAAAGAATGCCCAAGCAATAAAATTGTGTCTCTAAAGATTCTTTGACACCTAAAAGCCTTAGAAGTGGAAAGAATTGGAAACTGAAAGACAGCCACATGTATGTCAATATAAACTCAGATGCACATGAAGAGCTGCCAAATAGGCGATATCAGTTAGAAGCCCGACTTCACGCTAGTAGAACGTCTAGTTATTATTATTATTAACTCACCCATTGGGAATTGAACATTGGCAGCTTTTATTCTCTTCAAATTCTCATTGTGGTCTAGATTATCAATTCTGACAAAGTTGGGCATATACGTCCTGATTCCTACAGGAAATATTATTGAAACATCAAATTTAAACTAATTTACTGACAACATTTTTCACATTATTTTCTCTCAACTAGGCAACAACTCTGGAAAAAATCGAGCTATTATTGTCTAAGAGAACGAAAGCATTATTCGTTGGAAGTTATCTGCAGTGATATAGTTGTCTCTCAACCAATGAAAATCCCAGAGAAAATAATGTGAATGATAATAATTTTATTTGAGATTCAAGCTGACATAAAGGTAGAGTTATGTGACCAGTTAAACTCATCGGACAAAAAAAAACAGCAGGAAAACAGTCAAGAGTCGTCAATTGAGAATCAATCCATGCTAGTCCGATTCACTGGCCATGTGCGAGGCCCTGCATATGCTGGAGCACACCCCACACAGAACCTGGGACCGCAGAACCACAGCCTCAATTTTAACTTAGCCAAAATTTCAATTAGTCACATTAAACTCCAAATTGCATAGCACGAAGCGACTAGGTGTAATACCCCTTCCACCTCGACTGGATGTTGCATGCATATCGATTGCAGGTCACCCCCAGAATTTGGTTACATTTCTCTAATAATTCACTGATACCCATTTATACACCTGGGTGGAGTGAGGCAAGAGTCTAAGGATGCAATACAAGTCGACACATACAGAGTGCACTAACCACTAGACTATAACAGCTGACACAAACAAGCATACAGAGTGCACTAACCACTAGACTATAACATCTCGTCAGCTGACACAAACAAGGATACAGAGTGCACTAACCACTAGACTATAACATCTCGTCAGCTGACACAAACAAGGATACAGAGTGCACTAACCACTAGACTATAACAGCTGACACAAACAAGGATACAGAGTGCACTAACCACTAGACTATAACAGCTGACACAAACAAGGATACAGAGTGCACTAACCACTAGACTATAACAGCTGACACAAACAAGGATACAGAGTGCACTAACCACTAGACTATAACAGCTGACACAAACAAGGATACAGAGTGCACTAACCACTAGACTATAACAGCTGACACAAACAAGGATACAGAGTGCACTAACCACTAGAGCTGACACAAACAAGGATACAGAGTGCACTAACCACTAGACTATAACAGCTGACACAAACAAGGATACAGAGTGCACTAACCACTAGACTATAACAGCTGACACAAACAAGGATACAGAGTGCACTAACCACTAGACTATAACAGCTGACACAAACAAGGATACAGAGTGCACTAACCACTAGACTATAACAGCTGACACAAACAAGGATACAGAGTGCACTAACCACTAGACTATAACAGCTGACACAAACAAGGATACAGAGTGCACTAACCACTAGACTATAACAGCTGACACAAACAAGGATACAGAGTGCACTAACCACTAGACTATAACAGCTGACACAAACAAGGATACAGAGTGCACTAACCACTAGACTATAACAGCTGACACAAACAAGGATACAGAGTGCACTAACCACTAGACTATAACAGCTGACACAAACAAGGATACAGAGTGCACTAACCACTAGACTATAACAGCTGACACAAACAAGGATACAGAGTGCACTAACCACTAGACTATAACAGCTGACACAAACTACAGAGTGCACTAACCACTAGCTGACACAAACAAGGATACAGAGTGCACTAACCACTAGACTATAACAGCTGACACAAACAAGGATACAGAGTGCACTAACCACTAGACTATAACAGCTGACACAAACAAGGATACAGAGTGCACTAACCACTAGACTATAACAGCTGACACACAAACAAGGATACAGAGTGCACTAACACTAGACTATAACAGCTGACACAAACAAGGATACAGAGTGCACTAACCACAGACTAACAGCTGACACAAACAAGGATACAGAGTGCACTAACCACTAGACTATAACAGCTGACACAAACAAGGATACAGAGTGCACTAACCACTAGACTATAACAGCTGACACAAACAAGGATACAGAGTGCACTAACCACTAGACTATAACAGCTGACACAAACAAGGATACAGAGTGCACTAACCACTAGACTATAACAGCTGACACAAACAAGGATACAGAGTGCACTAACCACTAGACTATAACAGCTGACACAAACAAGGATACAGAGTGCACTAACCACTAGACTATAACAGCTGACACAAACAAGGATACAGAGTGCACTAACCACTAGACTATAACAGCTGACACTAACCACTAGACTATAACAGCTGACACAAACAAGGATACAGAGTGCACTAACCACTAGACTATAACAGCTGACACAAACAAGGATACAGAGTGCACTAACCACTAGACTATAACAGCTGACACAAACAAGGATACAGAGTGCACTAACCACTAGACTATAACAGCTGACACAAACAAGGATACAGAGCACACCACTAGACTAACCACTAGACTATAACAGCTGACACAAACAAGGATACAGAGTGCACTAACCACTAGACTATAACAGCTGACACAAACAAGGATACAGAGTGCACTAACCACTAGACTATAACAGCTGACACAAACAAGGATACAGAGTGCACTAACCACTAGACTATAACAGCTGACACAAACAAGGATACAGAGTGCACTAACCACTAGACTATAACAGCTGACACAAACAAGGATACAGAGTGCACTAACCACTAGACTATAACAGCTGACACAAACAAGGATACAGAGTGCACTAACCACTAGACTATAACAGCTGACACAAACAAGGATACAGAGTGCACTAACCACTAGACTATAACAGCTGACACAAACAAGGATACAGAGTGCACTAACCACTAGACTATAACAGCTGACACAAACAAGGATACAGAGTGCACTAACCACTAGACTATAACAGCTGACACAAACAAGGATACAGAGTGCACTAACCACTAGACTATAACAGCTGACACAAACAAGGATACAGAGTGCACTAACCACTAGACTATAACAGCTGACACAAACAAGCATACAGAGTGCACTAACCACTAGACTATAACAGCTGACACAAACAAGCATACAGAGTGCACTAACCACTAGACTATAACAGCTGACACAAACAAGGATACAGAGTGCACTAACCACTAGACTATAACAGCTGACACAAACAAGCATACAGAGTGCACTAACCACTAGACTATAACAGCTGACACAAACAAGCATACAGAGTGCACTAACCACTAGACTATAACATCTCGTCAGCTGACACAAACAAGCATTTAAAAAAGAAACTGATGTGTCTACGTAATTACAGTTCCCTTACCATCTTCCTCAAATTCACATTGTTTCATAACTTGGTAGCTGACAAGTCTGTCAAAGAGTTTCTGTACACACTCCAGAGGATCAAGTACTCGAATATCTGGATTACACTTCAAATAATTCTAAACAACGAGTGGAAAACATGCATTCATTTATAAAGGTCTCTAACACAGGGGGAGATATCTCAGGGACGGTATCTACAGTGCACAGGAAGGAAGGGACTTCCATTTGTCATCATAACATGAAATATAATACATTGTCGCACCTCTAGACTCCTAAACGTTTTTAATGCATCTTCTTCACCCATTCTCGCTTGTGCCATGATGTCTGTTATTTTTTGTATTATGATATCAAAGGGTCCTTGGTCTTCCAGCGGGACATTGAGATCAATCTATGAAACACAACATATCTAGTTACCAGAGCATTGAGACCAGTACTGAGATATTAGAATTTATTAATTATATAAATATAGTCAAGTACTCCCACTCCCGTGGAGCTCAAAGTTCCAGGCCTTGAGTATTTGGTAATGTAATTTTTCACAACGCGCCAGGATATAGGTTTAATTGAATTGCAGCGCAGAGAAGACCTTCTATCTGTTTAAAGACTACTTCGACAAGAGTTTGGTCTCCCTCAAAGAAGAATTAAAAGATGAAGCATAAAGTTCCACAAAATCGGTGGCTAAGAAGTTGAAGGAAAGTTCAGGTATTAATTTTTAAGCACGGAGGTAATATTAAATGTTACACAAGTGTGTTAGCCAAGTATGGGCGAGCTTGAGAAGTAAACAGAAAGAAGTCAGAGTAAATTGATAGTTTTTTGATATATCTCAGTGCTTCGTCAAACTGAGCCAAGCTCCAACAGTAGGCCTCGTAGCTATGTTTACTACGTTTTATTGAGGTATTGAACTCTTATGGAAGTTATTATGGAAGTTATAGACAAAATATATTCCTGTAGAGCGATTAATGACGATTTAGCTTTCGATGCCGTTCATAATGATAAGATATTTGAATATGAACAATGAAGTGTTAGTGCTTACGGCCTCAAGGGCAGGCCGGTACACAGTTCTTGATCTATTCAGTGGAATTTGTTTTAGACATTAGGAATGGTTATAGAATTCCTTTTATCTGAGCAACCCAGCTCGCGTTTGTTTAGAGAATAATAATTTGGCCGTAGAGTAATATAGTTGTATTATTATTATAGTGATTAGTAGAATCTGTCATCACTGAGTTCGTCAGCTGGTTGTAGTATAGACTGACTGCCATTTATGGTCCTTATGTGAATAATCCCATGTCTGTTTCCATTCAGTCATCTGGTTAGAAAGACTCTTTCTGGATTTGCGCCATGTTAATATGTGCTTTTGGAAGACTGGTTTGAATGAGATTCCACCTTCTAGTTTATAGTTTCCACCTTATGTTTCATTATCGTAATTGTCTTCCCATGCGGTTCGAGCATGCCGTTCGCATTAGCTAATCACAAAGAGTCGCTTATCGGTTCGGATATAGGTTCACAAGATAAGTTCTTGTTGTCCGAATAGTTGCATAGCTAAGACCTTGTCTGGCTCATATCTTCCATCAGCAATAGCCTTTAGTAGTGTAGTGCAATAACCGAGTGGCCTTTAGTAGTGTAGTGCAATAACCGAGTGGCCTTTAGTAGTGTAGTGCAATAACCGAGTGGCCTTTAGTAGTGTAGTGCAATAACCGAGTGGCCTTTAGTAGTGTAGTGCAATAACCGAGTGGCCTTAATTGAAAAAGCCGATTGGTCTAGAGAACATAATAGCCGATTGGTCTAGAGTATGCATGCATCAGCCGATTCAGGCCTGGAGTATAAGTATAAGTATTGACCTGGAGTATGTAACAGCCGAATTGCTTAGATTGTGTAACAGTTCAGTTCTTCATTTGCACTATTCATATTATTACAGCCAATTGGTCTGGAGTATATGTAAGTCATGTAAAAGTCGATTGGTGTAGGTACTGACCAATTGGCCGAGATCATGTAACTGGCCGATTGGCCGAGATCATGTAACTGGCCAATTGGCTGAAATCATGTAACTGGCCGATTGGCCGAGATCATGTAACTGGGTGATTGGCCGAGATCATGTAACTGGGTGATTGGCCGAGATCACGTAACTGGGTGATTGGCCGAAATCATGTAATTGGCCGATTGGCCAAAATCATGTAACTGGCCGATTGGCCGAAATCATGTAACTGGCCGATTGGCCGAAATCAGGTAACTGGCCGATTGGCCGAGATCATGTAACTGGGTGATTGGCCGAGATCACGTAACTGGGTGATTGGCCGAGATCATGTAATTGGGCCGATTGGCCGAAATCATGTAACTGGCCGATTGGCCGAATCATGTAACTGGCCGATTGGCCGAGATCATGTAACTGGCCGATTGGCCGAAATCATGTAACTGGCCGATTGGCCGAAATCAGGTAACTGGCCGATTGGCCGAGATCATGTAACTGGCCGATTGGCCGAAATCATGTAACTGGCTGATTGGCCGAGATCATGTAACTGGCTGATTGGCCGAGAACATGTAACTGGCCGATTGGCCGAGATCATGTAACTGGCTGATTGGCCGAGAACATGTAACTGGCCGATTGGCTGAGATCATGTAACTGGCCGATTGCATGGCCAAGATCATGTAACTGGCCGATTATGCAACTGACCGATTGGCCGAGATTATGTAAAAGCCGATACAGAATATTTGTAATAACTGAAATAGCATTAGGTAGCTAATGTATCATCATTTGTTGGTTATTTTATGAGTCGTCAGTTGACCTACCTGACGTCGGTCACAAACTTAAAGTGCATATATGGCCGAAAAATTTATTTTGGAAATCGATTCTTTATGAAGTAAATAATGGGGTGGTGTAGTAGTTTCTTGGTTTGGGCTTCGCATTTGTGAGTTATAGAGGTTTGAAATCTCAATATGCTAATTTGGTGACGTCAATTCGGGAATTTGTCATAACTAAATTATATTTTTTTAAGTAGTGCTTTTTTCTGAAATAGGAAAAAAGTTCATAAAACTATTTCTATAAACTGTGGAAAGATATCGCAAGTTTAGAAATGTCAGTAATTTGCACAAAGGTGTTTTTGTATAATAAATGATGACTGAATTTACGTCATCTGATTTGCATATTGAGAATTCAAACCTCTGTAACTCACACGTGTGAAGCCCAAACCAGGAAACTACTACACCATCCCATTATTTAGTCTTCATAAAGAATCGATTTCCATAATAAAAATTTTGGGCCATATATACACTTTAATATAAGTTTTGCTTATGGTACATCTTTACAGATTTAGTTTGGGATGCTGTAAGTCTACGTTGCATGCCAGTTCATGTCCAAGACATTTTATCAACGTAGCCTAGTTGGCAGCAAGGCAAAGCCGGAATATACAGAACAACAGAAGAAGTATTATCCAGGCTTTGAAAGTTGGAGAAAATGGGTCAATATATATATATTTTAAAAGAAGTTAACATCCTTCCTGCATCAAGTACATGTGCGTTTATTTGTTCTTAGCACAATACAGTATGGAGTTTCATGTAGTATTATCGATGAAATTGATTACGGGTTAAAGTGGGTTTCAGTGGTACCCCCGTAATCATTCAGTTAGTATTCCAAAAGTTCGTAGTGCCTTTGGCTAGTTATCGAAAAATAAATAAAAAAAATAAAAAAATAAAAATAAAACACACAACAACAACAAAAATTACATGCCCGACTAACTTGACATTAACCCATTCGCTCCTGAGCTATTTTGAGTTTTTTAACGATTTTCTGGACCTAATCACGCCATAGGAAATTTCGATTCCATATAAGGGGTTTCCATGGAAATCTTGACAGTTCTGAATGCCCGTGGGCTCGCGTTTTCACATGTGCTTTCTTTCTTCTTGGGAGCTCGTTGGGGCCAGTGGTTGTAACTGCTTTGAAGAGGCCAATTTTGCATTTTTAGAGTGTTTATATAGCCATTATTCACCACAGAAGCCCCCAGAACAGCATCATTAAGCTTGACTGGTGTGGTAGAGACCGTTCTGCTGAAAGAACCCAGCAGCGAGAAACGATTTTCACGAAGACATGTCGGCACTGCCATTACGAAATTCAAAATGGCAGACTCGACTGTGAAATCGTCTCTCTGGTTGTTCTGTGGTGGATTGCAGGACCTACAAAGGCATTTTTGGCGACTTTGGACTTGTAAAGAATGCAACCGGTGCAATATTTTGCCTGTAGGACCGAGTGGCCTTGGCACTCTATAAAACTCTAAAAAAAGGGAAGGCGGGATACTTGCTGTCGAAAATTCCCGGATGTTCCCGGCATCCTTTTCGGGTGTGCAGAAGGAAAACACGTGTTAGCGAAAGTGGTCCTAAGGAAATGGCTATTGTTCGGCGAGTTAAGGAAGAGAGAGGGAAAAATTCACGAATATATCAAGAAGAGAGATGGAAGTTTGCTGAGAAAGTGGCGTTTTGTTTCGCAAGGATGTATTTTGGAAGAAAATCCAAGTCAAATGTCGTTCATTTTCGAGGTGTGAAATTGCGTCAAAAACACGCATTTTTGATTTCTATGAAAAACAAATTGAACTAATGCTCAGAAATCGGACCTGAAAGTCAGTTTATTTGAGGTTAAAATTTGAAGAGTTATCTAGTTGTCACTAATAACTGGCCATGAGATCGATGTTACGAAAATTCAGAAAGATATAATTTTTCAAAGCAGTATCGATGTTTACGGCCGGTTTCGGCCGGTTTCGGAGTTGGATAAGTTTTCACCGGATTCTGCAGAATTCCTTTTTCAACCTATTACGCAAGACAGGCAGGTCGACAAATTTTGTGACTCAGTTTTTATCGCATACCAGCTGTGTTCGGGAAATTATTTTGAGTGAGTTTGAAAATATCGGATTTCCTAAACAGGATTTCAGATTGCATAGTATTGAAGCGGCTGCTGCTTCTGACATGCAGCCAATAACGTTTATATCAGGGGGATCGTTTGTTAAGAGACATGGCTGCTGGAAATTCGCATAGAGCCAAGGATGGTTATGTAAACTAAAGACAACATCAAATCTCTTTTGTCAGGATTGAGGTCATTGGGTATTTAACTAGTATTATATATTTATTATTATTTTTTCTTTCTATGTGCCCGTTCTTTATAGTTCGCATGCGTCGTCGTGTGGACACACTCCTATAAATCTGTCTAGTATTATATGATAAATGTTTTATATTCGGTTGAGCGGGGAGCGAATTAGAATATAAACGTTGTTATGTTCTATAAATAAAATACATAAAAAAAAAGATTGAAACACAAATGGAACAACTCTATTCAAAATTTCAAAACTGTTCAAAAAATATTTCATTGTTGTAATGTTTGATGACAGGAAGATCCTGTACTCCAAAATGAAATGAAATTGAAATAAATTGGATATGATAGGTTTTTCCTATTTATTTGGTTATTCAATGTTACTCCATAGCAACATGACTAAGCTCTTTTTGTTTCCAATAAACAGGAATACAGACAAGAAAGAAAATGTTATGGATGCATAATAAAAACAACAATAGATTAAAACATGATTAAAACAGCTGCAAGAATAACTAATTTGTACAACTTGAAAAGCTTTGACTAATCCTAATTACAATACAAAATTACTAATGTAAAAACATTAACAATAAAAAATCAGACAAATCACCAAAGATGCTGGAAAAACTATAATAATTAATCATATTCATTTTGAAATCACTAGTAAATCCTGCAATCTGATTGGCTAAAAATGGTGCGATTAAATCATTAATTGCACTATTTTGGATCATTAATTGCACCTGTTTTTTTAGTTTTTTTATTTTCGCACTGAGACCTTGAAAACTCTAATTTTATTAAATTCAAACGATTCTTCATATTAAAAGTAATTTGTAATTTAGAATGAAAGAGTTGTATTTCAGGCATCAAAATTATTCTTATTATTGCAACTTACCACCTAAATATAACGAGTGTATTTGAAAAGATTTTCGAAAAATGAATATGATTAATAGGTAATAGAACTGAGTGGAGTGCAATTTTGGTCTGAAATCATACTCTTCGTGATAACAAATTGCACTTCAGTTGTTCTTCCACGCTACGTTCGGTCGTGCAATTTTTGTAATCACCTCGTATGATTTCAGACCAAATTGCACTCCACTCAGTTCTATTACCATTACTAATCGCTAAAATTTAAATTGTAGATGATAAAGTAATAACGAAACTGCATGATATTGTAGATTACATTGTTTGCCCAAAAATAGGATGTGACAGGAAAGAAAATAGTTTTCCTCAGAGAAAGAAAAGTGTTTTGTTTTGTAGATTGTGCAATGAAAAATGAACCAGGCAATGTTGGTTGTTCAAAGTGTTTACGAGTGTTCTGGTCACCTTGAGAAGTGAAGTGAAGCTTTGTGAAGATGTTTGTTTGATGGTATTTGTTGGGGAGGGGAGGGTAAAAAACACTGTTGTGTAAACTTGCTTTAAATCTTAACAATTGTCCCTTTGGCTATTGTCTTCAATGTTTGCAATATGGACGATCGTAGCTATGGAAACCACAGAATCTTTACGACCGCTGAACACATTTTGGATGATCGTAGTGATCATATGGACGATCGTAGCGATATGGAAACCACAGAATCTCTACAATCGCTGAACACATTTTGGATGATCGTAGTGATCATATGGACGATCGTAGCGATATGGAAACCACAGAATCTCTACGACCGCTGAACACATTTTGGATGATCGTAGTGATCATATGGACGATCGTAGCGATATGGAAACCACAGAATCTCTACAATCGCTGAACACATTTTGGATGATCGTAGTGATCATATGGACGATCGTAGCGATATGGAAACCACAGAATCTCTACAATCGCTGAACACATTTTGGATGATCGTAGTGATCATATGGACGATCGTAGCGATATGGAAACCACAGAATCTCTACAATCGCTGAACACATTTTGGATGATCGTAGTGATCATATGGAAACCAGCCTTCAGAGAGCACAATTTATAGCGTGTTCTTACAAACTTTCGTGAAGTAAAGGATTATTGATTCAGTTATCGAAATTCACAAGTGTTATACTTTTTTCAATATGCATTGGTTTGCGAAGACAGTGTAGGAAGTAATAAACAAATAGCTCTTGGAGCTACAATTTTTAAGATTTCAAAAAAATTTAAGATTTCAAAATTTTCTGGGGAATTTTCCAAACTCTCCTAGCAGCCCACGCCTACGGCGCTCGCTAAGCGTGCCCCCCACCGCTAGGTATGTCCCTGAAAGTTACCCTAGTTCTTACATGGATGATTAGTGCTTAATGAGTATACTTACAAATGCTCAGTATTATGATTTAAGTAATACCATGGCACTGAGGGATATTAGTGATTAAATGTCCCCAAAGCCGAGGGAAGTTTAGTGGAAGTCCCAAGCCTCCGGGCGAGGGACTTTTACTAAACTTCCCGAGGCTGAGGGATATTTAATCACTAATATCCCGAAGAAGCCATGGTATTAGTTTGTAATACCATGATCACCGAGGAAATAAAGTAAAATATAGTTCACTTTGATTAACTTAGAGCGGTACGAACCAGGGGTTTCATGAATTTTTGAAGTAGCTGTACGAGATGCTCAAAGTAGCCATACACTCAAAGTTTTTTCCTGAGGGAACATCATATAGAAGATATACAGTAGAATACCGTCCACCATATATCAGGGCCGTAGCAAGGGGAAAATTTTGACGTTGACGAGCAGCGAAGACGCGAGTTCCTAGGAGGGTGCGGTGGCATGCTCCCCCGAAAAATGTTGAGGTATAGGGTCTCTGAAATAGCATTTCCTGCCTTCTGAGAGTAGTTTCCAGGAAGTTTAAACTGACAGAACATTGATCTAAAATACTAAACTAGAATATGTACACGGTTGTATCTATGAGTACTAGTATGAACTAGTACGTCGCCTTGAAAGTTCCTGCTAGACACTCAGTGAATTTACTTTTTTTGATTACGAAAAAAAACCATAACTAATCTTAAATCGATGTTTAAAAATGCAATCACACAATTTGAGGGCAATGAAGTTTGGAGTCCATAGCTCATGTAAATTAAAATTCAAAGGAAGGGAGGCACTCACAACCTTGTGCAATTGGCGCCAGAATGTCTGGGCTAACACAATCATGCTAATTGGCTCACTGAATTCTTATTTAGCACTAAATATTACTAAATAGTTTTAACGCTTATTTCACTAAGTAAATATATTTCCACAACGTAAAAATGCATTCTTTATGTGTTTTTTTTTTACATTTTCATCCAGCGCAGACTGTGTTGCCTGGCCCTAAGCGCAGACGTACCTTCACGTATGGCTAATTAGGCCGTCTTTTTTATGTTACTTAGTTCGTAAAAGCTGCTCTTTACAAAATTCAGCAAAGAAACGAAAGTCTGCGAAGGTTTTCACAAAATTATTTATCTGTTTATTTGTTTGATTTGATTTTAGATCTAGACAATAATTATTAAAAGTATGAACATACACTGACAAAAGTAGTCGCCGGAGGCACGGCAAGTAGACGCCGGAGCTCAGGCGGTAACCGGCTTCTATTGAAACCCCTGTGGAATATGCACTATATAAGTTATTAAATTATTATTATTATATAGAATGACGAGAAAAAGGGCAAGAAAGTTGAGGATTCTGTTGTGTTTTTGAATAACATTTTAGCGAGTGAAGTGCACGCGCTACTGACGCCAGTTATGCCATCGAGCGCGCGCGCGCTTGGTTTGTTTTCTTCAGAATTTTGGATCAAACCAAACAGCCAAAAAATAGCGTCATCAAACCGTGCTCCGTTCTCTGATAAAGCACAGTTTTCAGCTAATCAGAGCGCGCGGATTGACTTGACTATATAATCTATATAATAATTATTATTATTACGTATACCGTATGCTAATTAGATGCTATGTTAAATTATCATTAGACTCATTTCTATCCGCAGTTCTGATTGGCTGAAAGATCTGCAAATAACTGTGTACAAATAACGGTCTGAGCATGCGCAGTGAAGATTAAGCAATGTTCGCTGCAAATAACGGTCTGAGCATGCATACTTAATTGATCATTCACAATGTAAACATGGCAGCTCGTTTTACAATATTTTTTCTTGATGTTTATATTCAATAAATTCCTTATTGATAGAAATGAGTCGAATGATAAAACATTATTATTTGAAACTATCCCTATAATATTAGTTAATTTTGAATATCAAAGGAGAGCCAATCTAATGTCTAATATCAGATATTTTGCAGATATCACGCATATCTCGTGTAATTAGAGGTACTTTGGCATCATATCAACATTGGAGATTAATTATCATAATTCATTCTGAAATCCTACATCCAGCGAATATTTATAAAATTGTGAAGCAATCTGAAAACGTACATTAAATGACGCGATCGTGAAATAAATGAGGCGCTTATAAGGAGTAGTATTTGTCTTGTGGGAGAAGACTGAGTAGACGAGTCCACACACCACATTACACTCACTATGACTCAAACTCGGTCAAATCATGCTTCCAGTTCCACACCCACGAAAGAACAAAACATCACACAAACACAACTCACCTCAACCAACTCGATGCCAGTTTCACTGAAATCAAACAAAAAATAACAACTCAACAAAACTCAAACATGTTGGCTCTGAATTAAAGAAGTAAAATCGCTGCAGTAATTAACATTTGTGTCAGGAAATGTGCTGATCTGTGCTCACCCACATAGTTGCATGAACGCATCAAAGATCGTCTTTCGCTTCTTCTTGGGGCTCAACAGGAACCCAACTCGCTTTCTCCTCATAGATGGGATGTGATTATTACTGATGGAGGTCATGGTGAAGTACTGGCAGGCTCTTAGCCATAAATCTAACGCAAATGAACTAAACCTTCCTCCATTTCAAAACTTGTTTGGTCGATTGAGTCAGAGAAATATTGCTTCATGCATGTGGCTTGGTTAGGGCACGCGCCTGCGCTACAACCAATATCACACCAGCGGATACACAAGGTAAAACTGACCAGCGGATACTCCCATTACAACACTATTCCCAGTCTTTCTCATCATAGTTGACCAACATGGCGGCAAAGTTGAGGAGTTTTGTGTGTTCACCGAGATTGCATTATTGGGCAACTATGTCGGTTGCATTAGCAAGATGTAGTAGTAGTGTTTGTGGGTCTAGATTATTTTCAACTACGATTTTAAGAAGGACACTTGTTACATGTCAGATTGACCAGAGGATGAGAGGCTACCACATGGGGAGACCACTGGGTAAAATGACACCTACACTGTTTATACCTTATAAAGATGGAATCAGTTCCCAGGGCCGTACATAACCCACAATTCAAGGGGGCAACCAGTATGTATTTAACAGCAAAAAAAGAAGATAAAAATAGTACAGTTCTTAGTACTTTTTGGTATCATTTTCGCCTTGCTAGAGGGGAGAAGTGGGACAACTGCCCCCAATCCCCCATCCGCCCCTGTGCTGTGTACGGCCCTAGTTCCTTGATCCCAGGAGGGAGGGTAACATATTGTGTTCAGGAGGGGTAGCTGTGAGCAGAGTTGCAGAATATTAACAAGACTTTCAATGGTATCTTTTTTCTTCTTCCCATCTCCCCTTTTCCCTCCTTTCCATTTCCCACCCATTTATACTGATAGTAATTTGATTCACTCATAGACATTAAAGCTTCAGAGCTGTCCAATGATAAACCATTACAAAAGGCTGATGTTGGCTGTCCAATCTGCAGTGTAAATATTTCATTTTCTTACAAGGTAATTATACTAGTATTAGACTGCTTCTGTTTGGTCTCCCATTCATGCATTACTGGTTTTCTTCAAACAACACAGTATAAACACCACTTAACTTCAAGTCGTAGCTTACTTTTTTTTGTTCTCACCACAGTTTGACGTCATCTGTGACTGCATGTGCATCTATAATAGTACATGTGCATCTATAATAGTACATGTGCATCTATAATAGTACATGTGCATCTATAATAGTACATGTGCATCTATAATAGTACATGTGCATCTATAATAGTACATGTGCATCTATAATAGTACATGTGCATCTATAATAGTACATGTGCATCTATAATAGTACATGTGCATCTATAATAGTACATGTGCATCTATAATAGTACATGTGCATCTATAATAGTACATGTGCATCTATAATAGTACATGTGCATCTATAATAGTACATGTGCATCTATAATAGTACATGTGCATCTATAATAGTACATGTGCATCTATAATAGTACATGTGCATCTATAATAGTACATGTGCATCTATAATAGTACATGTGCATCTATAATAGTACATGTGCATCTATAATAGTACATGTGCATCTATAATAGTACATGTGCATCTATAATAGTACATGTGCATCTATAATAGTACATGTGCATCTATAATAGTACATGTGCATCTATAATAGTACATGTGCATCTATAATAGTACATGTGCATCTATAATAGTACATGTGCATCTATAATAGTACATGTGCATCTATAATAGTACATGTGCATCTATAATAGTACATGTGCATCTATAAACAATGTGTTTGATATCATACAAAACTGACTCTGATACTAATATTCTTCAACAGGATGTATTATTTTTAGCACAGTTTTTATCACCAGAAGGGAATTTACTGAACAAGAGAATCACAGGTACTTTGAAAGACTGACTATAAAGAACTTCTAGTTCATTTTTTTATATAAAGAAATATGTTTATAATGATGATCAAATTAACAATGAATTTTTTTTGTAAGGTGTGTGTGGAAAACAGCAAAGAAAGCTTGAAAAAGCCATCAAAATATCCAGACGACTTGGTGAGTAATATTACTAGAAACAACCTATTCTTGAATGCATTATAGATGCAGGTGAATAGTATCCAGGACGAATATTTACTGAGTTGATTAGACACACAATTTGAAGAATAGATTCTCCCCTGGTGACCACTAATTGCTTGAACACGAAGTTACGGTATAAAATGGCACTGCCCAGGGATACAACGAGATTATGAGCAAATGTTGTCTTACTGACTATTTTTTATATGTATTTTTGTGGGGGGAAAAATGGCCAAAAATTATCAAGCATAATATTATTATTATTGGGATGTGTGATTAAGAAATAAATTAAATTATTCTGTTTTAGGTCTTCTGCCAAAATGTGGACCAGTTATTCCTGTTGAACCAAGTCATAGTTATTAAGAGACCACTAGGAATGATTTTGTACATAATAAATTATTGTATATATATATAGAGTGATTGCAATAAACCCGTGAAATAAAAATCAGATGTTAGTGTGTAATAGTCAAATAGTCACAAAAGAAAACAATGGCAATAAAGTCTACCAGTGTCTATTAGTCTACTAACTGTTTCACAGGTTTATTGCAATCACTCTATATAAAAAATGAACTAGAAGTTCTTGGCTGAGATGCGTGACACTTACTTTTTAGATAAAACAATGGTAACAAATTTCTTAAAAGTGTCAAATGTATTTTCAACAGACGTTTCGGGCATAGCCCTTCATCAGCAAGGGCGGATACAGGGGAGGGGTCCAGGGGGTCAGGACCCCCCCCCCCTTTCGTCAGCATGCACAGAAAACAGGACAGGATCTCAACTATTTCACCTTGTCTCACCTGTCATGGTTCAGCAAGACAACTTGTGACCTACAGTACCGGTGAGAGTAAAGCGAATCAGAAAACGCGTTAACTTAGCTTTTGAAAACAAAAAAAACCCGCGTATTTGCGTTTGCGTTTATGATTTTGACAAACGCGTTTTGAAGAGACTCATTAGTATTGTAATTTAAAATATCAGTTAGACCAACACAACACAATACTGAAGGTTATTTCTACAGTTAAGCATGCAAACCAAACACAGTTAAAGACATCGATCTCCTGCCAATGCACATATACTCTCCAAGTACATTTGCAGAGCATTTATTTATTAATACTGATGCGAAGTAAACTATAGACCTTATGCAAGCGTCCTGATTTTCGAGATCAGGATACTAGAATATTTCACATAAAAATAACACTGCCATCTGGAAAAAGCAATTATTCATCAATATGTTTGGAAAATTTCAAAAGTATTGGATAAAATTCCGCGAAGATATCGTAAATGACATTTATAGGGTTTAGTATGGGATTTTGATGTCATGCGTACACAGCCTCGTTCTGGTGCATTTTCAGAATTAAAAACGTTCATAACTCCGCAAGGACATGTCATTTTGTCTTAAAACGTTTACACTTATCTTATATAAATGTTCTTTAAGTGGTACATGTTAAACCTAGCTTGAAATTAAGTAATTTAGAAAATTGATGTACATCGGAACGAGGCTGTGTACGCATGATGGCAAAATCCCATACTAAACTCTATAAATGTCATTTACGATATCTTTGCAGTATTTTATCCAATACTTTTGAAAATTTCCAAAAATATTGATGAATATTTGCTTTTTCAGATGGCAGTGGTTATTTTTATGTCAAAGATTCGAGTATCCTGATCTCGAACTGATCAGCACTCGTGCATAAGGCCTATTGCATGGCTCCTGATCGCTTCTGAATATCGGAGTGTTTTCGCCCAATGACGCTTCGACTATTCATGTCCACTGTCACGCGGCCGGTCGATCAAGCGAATTGGTTTGATTCATATCTCGGGTTCTACGTAACAGGGAACTATGAAACTGAGCTTAGCTTGTAACTTAATTTTATAAAAATAATTTAAAACTTTTTAACGATCCATAATAATCTACAGAAGTGTTTTCAGAGTTCGAACATAACTTAGTTTCGGGTTTCAGGCTTTTCTTAACTTGTGTTTCCGTACGTGCCGTGTTCTTCTCTTTCCAACTTTACAAAAGAAAACAATACGAAAAGAAAATGACAAATACGCGTTTGCTATTATTGATAACGTTGTGTAATTGTTTATTAACTTTGTGTAATTATATGCCCATGCATATCTACAACGAATCAACTAGCCCGCATGGCCTCGCTGCTAAGCTCGATTAGTTTATACTATTTCAAAGCAGCTGTGCTCCTTATATCGCAATTCTTCCCAATGTAAAAAAAAACACCAGAGAGTACGAATAAACAGTTGTTGTTGTTGTTTATAAAAACGCGTTACTGTGTTTTGGGTGCTTTCTTTTTGGTTTGTGTTTTATGTGCTGTGCGCTTTTTTCTGACCGGTACTGTACGAAAACTTGTGGACAAAGCGATTTACAAACTCTTACTCAACTGCAAAAACTCCTTTACAAAACTACGTTTTTATGACGTCACTTATCCAACAGTGTTGAACATGACGTCACTTCACGCTGAATTGAGCATTTGGACCCCCCCTTTGAAAAATTCCTGTATCCGCCCTTGATCAGTGTGATCAACCGTTGTGTTTACATGTGATTATAATTAAAGGCGCGCGCGCTGACTAAAAAGGATCGAATTTACAGTGAAATTGAAATTAAAGTGCCTATAACCCCTGTGAGTTTGTTTTAAAAATCGATTATATATTAAGTGAATAGTTACAGGTTTCAGTATTTTGTGATTTGAACTTCGTGTTTGTGAGTTATAGAGGTTTGAAATCGGGATATGTTAATTTGGTGACGTAACTTAAGGAATGATGCCATAGCTTATTTAGTTGTGTTCTTTCTGAAATAGGATAAAAAGTTTATCAAATCATATCCATAAACTGTGAAAAGATATTGCAAGTTTCAAAATGTCAGTAATTTGCACAAGGGTGTTTTTGTATAAGACCTGATTCCTTAACGTGCGTCATTTTGATGTCATCTGATATCCATATCGCGATTTCAAACCTCTATAACTTGCAAACGCGAAGTTCAAATCACAAAATACTGAAACCTGCAACTATTCACTTAATATATAATCGATTTTTGAAACAAATTCACAGGGGTTATAGGCACTTTAAGGGAGTTCAAGCTATAAAATTTATATATAATGAAAATTAATGTTCATTCTGCGAGGTTGTAATGTTCCCAGTTTATAAATCAGTTCCATTTCTGTCTGTTTACGCTTCAGTGCAGAACCATGACAGAACTTAAGTCCCCTCACTCTAATATCCCTGATGGAATGACCACCTGAGCTAAAATGCTCATCTCCGCAGTATAAGCAAACAGACTCCCGGTTTTCCCGTTGCAGAGCATTTAGCTCAGGTGGTCATTCCATCAGGGATATTAGAGTGAGGGGACTTAAGTTCTGTCATGGTTCTGCACTGAAGCGTAAACAGACAGAAATGGAACTGATTTATAAACTGGGAACATTACAACTTCGCGGAATGAACATTAATTTTCATTGTATATAAATTTTATAGCTTGAACTACCTTAATTTCAATTTCACTGTAAATTCGATCCTTTTTAGTCAGCGCACGCGCCTTTAATTATAATCACGTGTAAACACAACGGTTGATCACACTGATGAAGGGCTATGCCCGAAATGTCTGTTGAAAATACATTTGACACTTTTAAGAAATTTGTTACCATTGTTTTGTATATATATATTTATATATACTTTACAACCGGTATATAAAAGCCGAAAAATAGGTGATGCCCTAAGGGTCAGAGAACCTAAACCCTCATTGGTCAGCCAACAAGGTGTAATCTACAAGTTTAAATGTCCTCTGTGCGATGCAAAATACATAGGCTACACACTTCGTCATCTGCACCAAAGGATTAGTGAACACCATTATTCTACAATCGGCAAACATCTACAAAGCGGTCATAATGTCAACCCTAAAGCCTTGGACCTGACTGACAACTTTTCCATCCTCAAGAAGTGCCAAGGAAAGTTGGACTGCCTCATATACGAGATTAATTAAAAAGAACAGCCCGAAGCTTAACATTCAGTCGGATTCCATCCGTGCAAAAGTATTTGTTTAAATAACACTGAACTCCATTGAACACTGAACACTATTCTTATGTTAATTATGTAAATTTCGTACGTAACTTATATGTTACTCATTATTCATCTCACTTTACTTGATAATGATGACAGGATGTCATCGAAACATAGTAGCTTAATATCACTAGTTTTTCTCCTTAACTCAATTTCTAAAGTTACCCTTATAAGAATATATATATGTATTGTTAAATTCATTAAAGTTTCTATTATGGAGCGAGTGGATGTAAGTATTCATTCATACATGCATTGTGTAACAGACAGTGTAACACAGATCTTACTTTAGATGTGTACCTGAAGAGAAGAGTTGAATTTTGAGCTGCAGGAGAACACAAGAGAGGCAGCACATACAAGAAGTGCATCAACTCAAACTTGGATTAATTAATTGCTAAAATAATCTAGTAACTGGCACATTTGATGGGCTACTCCAAACACTTCCCCCACCTATTCTGAGTAAAGCACCATGACACTAAAGCCATTGTTGTGTTATCTCGGGTCCACTGCCCCTCCTGCCGGGATTAGCCACAGCTAAATGGCAGTAATAACAATTAAAGATTTACACTCGAGAGCTTTACCAACGTACAAAATAAGGTTAACAGCTCAACAAACAATAGTTATTCCTCGTGCTATGTATTTGCTTACATGTATTTTTGGAATTACACTTGAAACATCTGTAACCCTGAAGATGAGCAAGTTGCTCGAAAGCTCGGTTAAAATAAAATACCACAGGTTGATGATACAAACTATTGATGAATAGTTTTCTAATTTCTACCAAGGTTCGGTAACTTGTTTACTAAACCACCAAGTGTAAACACGGCCTAAGTTTTGCCACATACGTTTTAGTTAGAGCCTGTGATTCGGAGAACTACATTCAACGTCAAATCTTTTCAGTAGAGTTTTGGAAATACCATAGGTGGGGACTGTCTCGGCACTAATCAAATTCCAAAGATGGTACTTTTCTTGTCTTTATTAGTTTTGGAGGCTATGTGTATACTACATAATTATATTGTTAAAAGTGAACCAGTATGTACAGATTTGCTGAAATAATATTACCGTATTAACTAGACCTTATATTATTAAGCAAAACACTGAAAATCAAACACATTTTACTTTTTTGTTGGATATAGTTACTGATAGTGTGGACATTACAATATACAAAATATTACACAAATTTTACAAAAAATGGTTATAGCATGAATGGCAAGTCAAGGTTCTTGTTTCCAGTTCCAACATAAATTGAGCCATATACTCTACTATTAGGAGCATGGAAGAATGAAAATCCAAACCAGTGTAGGCTTCTTAGTGTGACGAGACCACTGCCACGCTCAAACTGAATGCTCCAAGAACCTAACAAATCAGTCAATCAATTAAATCAAAGTAAGAAAATGTTTTTTAATGATAATGACGAGAAGTCAAAGAACTCAAAAAAAAAAGTTTTTTGGGGTTTTCATTATTTACCTCCTCTGGGAACATCTGTGTCGATGGGATCCAGGAAGTCAATAGCTTTGTCGAGTTCAGACTGCAGAACAACAAATATTTCATTATTATCTAATATAGCAGGTTTAGCATACTAACTGCTCATGATTGTAAGCTGCTCGGCTGCCGTGGGCAACTATCATAATTCACCGATTGGCCCCTAGAACTCACGTGGTGTACTTCATGTTACTGTCACCAAAATGTTCGTACATTTTCCGTGAATTGCCGTACAAACACACTAACTTTTGTACAGTTTATCGACTCGATTTAGTTTTTCGATTCTCTCAATATTAGCAAAACTATTTTAACTAAGGCTGATAAACGAGATTTTGCTAATATTTAGAGGATCGCACATCTAAATCGAGTCGATAAACTGTACAAAAGTTAGTGCGTTTGTACGGCAATTCACGGACAATGTACGAACATTTTGGTGACAGTAACATGAAGTACACCACGTGAGCTCTAGGGGCCAATCGGTGAATTATGCAGCACGAAAAAGTCCTCCATAGGTTGTAAAGCGCATTGAGAAAGTGTGAAAATGCGCTATATAAGAACTTCCATCATGTGATGTATCTGCATTATTATTTCAATAATAATTATTTATATAATACGACCATCAGTGGTGAAAGTAGTCTGCAAATAGAGACATCAAAGAAGCTGCATCTTTGGTGTTTATGATTGACAGAAGGCTATTTGCAAATTTCTGTTTTTCTCACCTTAATGTCACATGACCACCGGAAGTCAAATTTATCCCAATAATTTAATTATTAAAATATTAAGGAACCTAAGTGTGACCTATGGCATAAATTTCTATTTCATAGTTTTAAACTGCATGGAGATATTTCGGAAAATGTGATTTTCCATGAATCTGAAAAAGCCAAGCCTTAACAGGCTTGAGCTGTAACAGCAGACCTTGCTGTAATTGGAACAACAACTCTTACCTTCTGAAGTAAACTCTTCTTCATAAAAATAACAGGATCACGAAAATGGAAGTATGATGACAGTTTACCAGCATCTGCTACTGAAAGTCCTGTTTGTGAAAGACAAACACAGTTCATTATTAATAAATCACCCGACCAATCCATTTTTAGGGAGGGGAGGGAGGGGACATATATTCAAGTTTTTACTCTATCCATCCAGTGGGAGGGTCACGGAAGCTCAACTGTCTGTCAAGAGGGATTTTGGTGTCTCTCCCCACATTGACATTTAGCTTCATGTCAACAATGGTTCATCTGGACTTTTTGTCAGCTGGTGGTCAAGCTTCCTTGTGACTCACCCTCAAAAGTTCTGTTCATTTGTACTGCGGAAGTGGCTGTCCTGGTGTATGCCCCTCTTGGAGCAATCCTAACGTCATAGTCAATGGCTTCTATGGCTGTTGCGAGTCTGTCCTCCTCTTTGATTAATATCTAAATAATAACAAACACAAATCAACAACGGGATCCCTGTGTATGAGGTACTTCTTATGGGGGAGGGGAGGGGGAAGTGGGAAAAGTCGAACACATCTAATAAAAAATATCAGGTCCAGGTTTTCAAGGAAAATAAGTAATGACTGACTGATCACATCTGAAGCTAAGCCATATAATTTACCGTGTTTTCTTCTTCGCCACCATCATTTTTCTCGCCATCTTGGTTGTCCACTTTCACCGATTCAGTGTGTTCATATTCGTACGATGGATCTCCAGTAAAGCGGCCTTTCACAAAGGAACACTCATTTCTCATTTTGTTCGTCACTACAGGCAGTAAACCCCAGTGGATGCAGTCTTGACTGAACGACAAGTAAAACAAAATTAAGTTTAACTCATGACATGAATGATCCTGATCCCTGATACAGTCCCTCTGAGAAGAGTTCGAAGAAGACAGAAGACCCCTTCAGAAAAGCTCTATCGGACGGTGTTACCCCCTAAGAAAAAACCCTCATCGGTCTTAACCCTCAGAAAAAAACATCAATAGGGGGGTGTGCATATAAAATGGAATTTAATACTGATTTGTACAAATTCGGTAAAAGAGCAAATGCAGAAGAAAGCATCATCTAAAAGTAGTGTACTACCTCCTGTACGTACCTGTATAATGTCTTACGATCTTTTAGCTCGTCTTTACCGACTCCTTGTACAATAAAATAGTCGTTCTTTACTCCAAGAATCTTCCCCCAAAACACAACTCGAGCGAATTTGTAATTATTTCTCAGTATAACTAAAGATGACTGCAATGCCGCCTTCTGCTCTGTACTCAGGATCACTCCACTACTTCCAACGTAGTCTATGCTCATATGAAGGCCTTCAATATCCATTTTATTCGAGGGTAAAAGCAGGCGAAGTTGAACTGTTCTTTCTTGACTTGTATCTCTCTTCTCGTCTTCTTTACTTTGTTGCTCGAGTTGCCATGGCACCTAGTAAAAACCGCTGACCAGTTATACTATCATACAAACCCATGTTTGATTGGTCGAAAACAGACGAATCAGACAGAAGATAATACAAATATGACGTCACTATATTCCAAACTTTTATACAACTTTTACGATAGAACTTGCGATGGCTTTTGCTTCAAATGGATATATATTCAATCCCTCGCCGCTAGATTATGAAGAGCTTTACAACTCGTGTTGTATGGAGGTCGACATGGACAATGTCATCGTGAACCTTTCAAATGAATGCGATCGCAAACCGCTCGAGGAAGATTTGGAGAATGAAATCGAGAAAATTTGGCAAGAAAGAATACAACAGTTCCCAAGGCTTTACAACGCGACGAAATTCAGGCTAAAAGACCTTACTCTCACAAATGACAGTCTTGTTATGAATGTAGGAATGACTTGTTATCGGGATTTTATTTGTACAAATATGCGTCCAGACTTAAGGGATCGCATTCGGACATGGGGTGACAAAATGTACAAAGATCCCCATGCATGCTTTGCGGACCCTATCGGGGTAAATGGACTGGTAATATCACGTGATGATGATGCTGTGTTTATAAGAAGGAGTCAACAGCTCTATGAATTTCCAGGGATGTTTCACACCCCTGGGGGGCACCCTGAACCCAGTGTAAGTAACAAGAGGGAGAGGGAAGGGAAGTCATGTCACCTAATATTGAGAAGTTCATTCGTCATACCCCTGGGGGGCACCCTGAACCCAGTGTAAGTAACAAGAGGGAGAGGGAAGGGAAGTCATGTCACCTAATATTGAGAAGTTCAATCGTCATACCCCTGGGGGGCACCCTGAACCCAGTGTATGTAACAAGAGGGAGAGAGGGAAGTCATGTCACCTAATATTGAGAAGTTCAATCGTCATACCCCTGGGGGGCACCCTGAACCCAGTGTATGTAACAAGAGGGAGAGAGGGAAGTCATGTCACCTAATATTGAGAAGTTCATTCGTCATACCCCTGGGGGGCACCCTGAACCCAGTGTAAGTAACAAGAGGGAGAGGGACGGGAAGCCATGTCACCTAATATTGAGAAGTTCATTCGTCATACCCCTGGGGGGCACCCTGAACCCAGTGTATGTAACAAGAGGGAGAGAGGGAAGTCATGTCACCTAATATTGAGAAGTTCATTCGTCATACCCCTGGGGGGCACCCTGAACCCAGTGTAAGTAACAAGAGGGAGAGGGACGGGAAGCCGTGTCACCTAATATTGAGAAGTTCAATCGTCATACCCCTGGGGGGCACCCTGAAACCAGTGTAAGTAACAAGAGGGAGAGGGACGGGAAGTCATGTCACCTAATATTGAGAAGTTCATTCGTCATACCCCTGGGGGGCACCCTGAACCCAGTGTAAGTAACAAGAGGAGAGGGACGGGAAGTCATGTCACCTAATATTGAGAAGTTCAATCGTCATATCCCTGAGGGGCACCCTGAACCCAGTGTATGTAACAAGAGGGAGAGAGGGAAGTCATGTCACCTAATATTGAGAAGTTCAATCGTCATATCCCTGGGGGGCACCCTGAACCCAGTGTATGTAACAAGAGGGAGAGAGGGAAGTCATGTCACCTAATATTGAGAAGTTCATTCGTCATACCCCTGGGGGGCACCCTGAACCCAGTGTAAGTAACAAGAGGGAGAGGGACGGGAAGCCGTGTCACCTAATATTGAGAAGTTCAATCGTCATACCCCTGGGGGGCACCCTGAAACCAGTGTAAGTAACAAGAGGGAGAGGGACGGGAAGTCATGTCACCTAATATTGAGAAGTTCATTCGTCATACCCCTGGGGGGCACCCTGAACCAGTGTATGTAACAAGAGGGAGAGAGGGAAGTCATGTCACCTAATATTGAGAAGTTCATTCGTCATACCCCTGGGGGGCACCCTGAACCCAGTGTAAGTAACAAGAGGGAGAGGGACGGGAAGCCGTGTCACCTAATATTGAGAAGTTCAATCGTCATACCCCTGGGGGGCACCCTGAAACCAGTGTAAGTAACAAGAGGGAGAGGGACGGGAAGTCATGTCACCTAATATTGAGAAGTTCATTCGTCATACCCCTGGGGGGCACCCTGAACCCAGTGTAAGTAACAAGAGGGAGAGGGAAGGGAAGTCATGTCACCTAATATTGAGAAGTTCAATCGTCATACCCCTGAGGGGCACCCTGAACCCAGTGTATGTAACAAGAGGGAGAGAGGGAAGTCATGTCACCTAATATTGAGAAGTTCAATCGTCATATCCCTGAGGGGCACCCTGAACCCAGTGTATGTAACAAGAGGGAGAGAGGGAAGTCATGTCACCTAATATTGAGAAGTTCATTCGTCATACCCCTGGGGGGCACCCTGAACCCAGTGTAAGTAACAAGAGGGAGAGAGGGGGAAGTCATGTCACCTAATATTGAGAAGTTCATTCGTCATACCCCTGGGGGGCACCCTGAACCCAGTGTATGTAACAAGAGGGAGAGGGACGGGAAGTCATGTCACCTAATATTGAGAAGTTCATTCGTCATACCCCTGGGGGGCACCCTGAACCCAGTGTAAGTAACAAGAGGGAGAGGGACGGGAAGCCATGTCACCTAATATTGAGAAGTTCATTCGTCATACCCCTGGGGGGCACCCTGAACCCAGTGTAAGTAACAAGAGGGAGAGGGAAGGGAAGTCATGTCACCTAATATTGAGAAGTTCAATCGTCATACCCCTGGGGGGCACCCTGAACCCAGTGTATGTAACAAGAGGGAGAGAGGGAAGTCATGTCACCTAATATTGAGAAGTTCAATCGTCATACCCCTGGGGGGCACCCTGAACCCAGTGTAAGTAACAAGAGGGAGAGGGACGGGAAGTCATGTCACCTAATATTGAGAAGTTCAATCGTCATACCCCTGGGGGGCACCCTGAACCCAGTGTAAGTAACAAGAGGGAGAGGGAAGGGAAGTCATGTCACCTAATATTGAGAAGTTCAATCGTCATACCCCTGGGGGGCACCCTGAACCCAGTGTAAGTAACAAGAGGGAGAGAGGGAAGTCATGTCACCTAATATTGAGAAGTTCATTCGTCATACCCCTGGGGGGCACCCTGAAACCAGTGTAAGTAACAAGAGGGAGAGGGAAGGGAAGTCATGTCACCTAATATTGAGAAGTTCATTCGTCATACCCCTGGGGGGCACCCTGAACCCAGTGTAAGTAACAAGAGGGAGAGAGGGAAGTCATGTCACCTAATATTGAGAAGTTCATTCGTCATACCCCTGGGGGGCACCCTGAAACCAGTGTAAGTAACAAGAGGGAGAGGGAAGGGAAGTCATGTCACCTAATATTGAGAAGTTCATTCGTCATACTCTTGGAGGGCACACTAGCTGAACCAAGCACTTGAAAATTGTGTTGTTGTACGACTAGAAAAGCTCTTTCTGTTCAGGAAATAAAAGATGAAAGAAATGAGGCTTTAGAGCTGCAAAACATGGATCCAAAGAAAGTGGTACATGAACTGTTTCATTGCATTGCCAAAGAAGTGAGAGATGAGGTATAAACATTTGGGGTGACAGGTTACCCCTGATCTTCTACATGTACCTGTATTATTAAAGGGCACACCGTCCGCCCCCTGGTAGATCAGTTTCGACTGAAGGGGTTCGGGCGTTAAGAATAGTACCTTTACCTTTAGTATCAAATGGATGAACTTGGATTTCTTAGAACTGTCAGACGCAGGACGCATCTATGTAGAAAGCTACAATGCACCCCAAGATAGTATTATATTATCGAGAGGAGGGGACGACACTCCCTGAAATTCTGGGTGGTGACATGCCACATACCCTGGCCCTGATTTAATCTTTGATACTTCGACACACTCTAATCCTTCTTCTCTTTCAGGTTAATTTACCCCTTGAGTCGCTAAGTTGGCCTACTCTTCTAGGCATACTAAGAAATCAACGGTCAAGTGGGCGACCAGAGATGTGTTTTTTTATAAGGTGAATGACAACCACTGGCACAAGTCTGAGTAAAAGAAGAGGTATCTTGATGTGCTTTCTGATTCAATCTTCAGGTGTTCCCTTACTAGTAAAGAAATTCAAGCATATTATGATGAGGGGGGACCAGAGGCTTACGAATCCTCTGAAGTAGCTTTCATTGGAATGTCTGTAAGTACTATTCATTCTGAATAATATTTTGTACTGATGGGAATGTTTGTTGATGGGATGTTACTTCATTATTGAATTGTAAATATTGCTATAGCAGGAAAAAGTCCCTCATTGGGAGTGTGGTTGTATAAAAATAGTATTGACCATCACTGACCATCATGGCCTCTACCCTTTTGTGATTCTGTCCCTTTCCCCTCTTCCTCAGTCCCACTTCTCCCCAATCCCCATGTGAGCTGGCTAATTTGAAAAGAAAAAGAATAGATACATGTGCACAGTTGTATGCTAAGTGATTATTTTTCTAAAGTACTTATGAAACAAAATTAAATCCCTCACTGACTGAAATTGTTGTACTATTATTGCATTATAGGAGTTTAGACAAGTACAGACTCCTTCTGATAAAGTGACAAAGTTTTTAGATGAACTAACACCACCTGCAAAGGCCACTCTTCACTTCTACACTCAACAAAAATGTTGTCACCATAAATCTGATAATTAAAACCACAACGATAATCTGCCAAATTATGTCCAAAAGGAAGAAAATGACTGTCGTCAGCAATATATGGTGGGAATATGGAGCTGTATTTGTGGATGAATGTACAAGATAATCATAATATTATTGCTGAGACATGAAATGAAACAAAATGAAATGAAACAGACACCTGGCCCCGGTTGCACGGAAAGTGGTTAGTGCTATCCACTGGATAAGTCCTATCCAACAGGAAAAAATGATGTCGTTATGCAATACATTTTATGCGTTGGATAGGACTTATCCGGTGGATAGTGCTAACCACCTTTCGTGCAACCGGGGCCTGTAGTTGACTGTCCAAAATTAGATAGTGAAGAAGTGACCAGGAGTGAGTTGTATAAAACTTAATGCTGGGCATAACTGCTAACATCAGGCCCCAGTTGCACGAAAAGTGAATAGCGCCGCTATCCACCGGATAAGTCTTATCCAACAGATACAATTTATTGGATAACTGCATCAGTTTTAACAGTTGGATCAAACTTATCCAGTGGATAGCGCTATTCGTGCAACCAGATGTACAAATAGTAAGTAATGCAGCTACGTTAGCAATTACACCTGCAATAAAACTCTTATGCAACTCACTACAGATCTTCTGGATTTTCTGAAACTGACTAATAAATTATAAATGGATGAACTTGGATTTCTTAGAACTGTCAGAAACAGTATGCATCTATGTAGAAAGCTACAATGCAACCCAAGATAATACCAAATGAGGATGCACCAAGAACCACAAAGGTAGGGAGTTCCTTGTCCGATGTCTTCATGTCAGGAACAGTAACAGCGAACTCTGCTGTCAGGTCACAAAAACTGGATACAAAGAAGTTGGCCATTCATCAATGGTCATCAACATCATCATCATTAAATGTTTATGTACATCATCATCATCAATGTCATCATTATCATCCTCAGTGATCATCATCAATGGTTATAAACAACACTAATCCATCATATCATCATCATCAATAACATGTGAATACCATATGTAAAGACTGACCACCATCATCATCATCACATCAGTGATCACTCTATCAATATCATCATCAGTGATTATCAACATCGTCGTCATTGGCCAACAACATCACCATTAAAAAATTATCATCACCATCATTAATCATCATCACCATCATTAATCATCATCACCATCATTAATCATCGCCATCATTAATCATCATCGCCATCATTAATCATCATCACCATCATTAATCATCATCACCATCATTAATCATCATTACAATCATTAATTATCATTACAATCATTAATTATCATCACCATCATTAATCATCATCACCATCATTAATCATCATCACCATCATTAATCATCATTACAATCATAATTATCATCACCATCATTAATTATCATCACCATTAATCATCATCATCATCATTAATCATCACCACAATCACCATCACAATCACCATCATTAATCATCATCACCATCATTAATCACCATCATTAATCATCATCGCCATCATTAATCATCATCGCCATCATTAATCATCATCACTATCATTAATCATCATCACCATCATTAATCATCATCACCATCATTAATTATCATTACAATCATTAATTATCATCACCATCATTAATCATCACCACAATCACAATCATCATCACCATCATTAATTATCATTACAATCATTAATTATCATCACCATCATTAATTATCATCACCATCATTAATCATCATCACCATCATTAATCATCACCACAATCACCATCATTAATCATCATCACCATCATTAATCATCATCACCATCATTTATCATCATCACCATCATTAATTATCATTACAATCATTAATTATCATCACCATCATTAATTATCATCACCATCATTAATCATCATCACCATCATTAATCATCACCACAATCACCATCATTAATCATCATCACCATCATTAATCATCATCACCATCATTTATCATCATCACCATCATTAATTATCATTACAATCATTAATTATCATCACCATCATTAGTTATCATCATCATCATTAATCATCACCACAATCATCATCACCATCATTAATCATCATCACCATCATTAATCATCATTACAATCATTAATCATCATCACAATCATCATCACCATCATTAATAATCATCACCATCATTAATTATCATTACAATCATTAATCATCATCACAATCACTATCATTAATCATCATCATCACCATCATTAATCATCATCACTATCAATTCATTATCTACCTGGAGTGTGGATCAATGACTCTCAATTTGAATATATAAATCCCACCATCATCCCACATCAAGGCTGAGCCTCCAGTACTATTCATAATTTCATATGGTTTTTTTAGATTTGTTTCTTCAGTTGTACTTTCATCTTTTTCAAAACAACTTTGAAAGTTCTACAAAGAAAAAATAAAATAAAACCACATTGTAACTAACATCCAAATTCACAAAACACCTGTGTTGCCAGGGTTTAAGTAAGGGTTAGAGAATAACGCGAGTGCTTTATGGGATTTAGAGCTCCGAGCAGCAGATAGAAGGCCACGAGGCGCTATGCGCCGAGTGGCCCTTCTATCAATGCGAGGAGCTCTAAATTCCATAAAGCACGAGTGTTTATTCTCTAACAGTTTTAGAATATAGTCATACTTACGAGAGTATTCTTTGGCTGCATGTCTGTTGCTTTCCCAAAGGAATACTGATTTCAAATGCAAATACGCTTATGCAAAGCTGTTCAGTTGTGTGTAACTTGGAGCCGGTGAAGATGAATATCCGAAGCTTGAGGCTTAATACAAGCTTGCAACGCTAGAAATTACCGGTATTTGTTGTGGAAATGAAGAGCAGCAATCTCAAAGTTTCCTCAAGCCAGTTAGAACGGACGAAATTGAAAAACGAGAGAAATAATGGACACCAAAGAAAACTCAAGCACGACGTGGACATTAATATATTGAAAGATTGGGCTAACTATATCGCAATAATCATACGGAGAACTTGGATGACTGATGAATATCCGTACATCTACACTTCTTGTAGAACAGAGAAACTCGTTTGTGATTTCATTTTGAAGAGTAAGTGACTTGCTACGTTTCTTTAGTGTTTAGTAAAGTTATGATCTGTATTTCTGTACCATTTTTCGTGTATAAATCTATAGCTAGCTGCTACGAATCCAAATAACTGTCGATTTATTGGATTATGATATAATATTTGAATAGTATTTGAAGATTAAACTAAGATTGTATTATAATATTTTTTGTACACGTTATTCATTTAGAGTGCAAATATTATATCCGTGAAATTTAAGCGCTAACATTTAGTACTAATTAACATTTTACTACTAAGTAGACAACAATAATAAAGCATTTGGTGCTATTTATTAGTACTATTTAGTTAGTTAACTATTTCACGGATATAATATTTGCACTCTAGTCGGGTATTCTCTAAGTTAGTCATTAGTATTCCCTATATAGAGAATACTAATAAGGCTTTGTAACAAAAGAAAACAAAAAGCTTTATTAGTATTCTCTATATAGAGAATACTAATGAGTCCATTGTTAAAGCTATATTAGTTACTTTATGAGATATAGAGCGCACAAATGCTGGGCGCTGATTGGTCGAGTGAGTATGACTATATTCTAATAGTTGGAAGAACTTTCATCATATTCATCATATACATATTGGTTCATTTTATAATAGACATTCACTCATTAATTCACTCATTCATTTACATATTTACTCAAACAATGTACCAAGGTGTCATAAACTAATATTTCCATTTCTATTACCTTTTGTGTCCATGCTTGATCAATGTCTACCTCACTTGTGTCATCAAACATTTCACTCCATGACTGTGAAGCTTTCAAACATCCAACCTGCAATGGTCAAGCACCACTGTTGAGTATGATGTAGGTAGAAGAACCTTACATACTAATGCTGAATCACTAGAGTCGTATGAGTGGGAAACCTATGGCACAGAGTCGCAGTATGGAATCAAAGACATCTATTCAACCAATCAGAGCACGCACAATCATTGCTTAACCAATTGATCAGAATGCTTGGACATGGCATGGTACCATCACAGCACAAACCGTATGGTAACAGTACTTCCCACTCATACGAAAATGACTCTAATGTCAAACAATTTAATGATATATGGATTCATCAATCCACCAATCCAGTAGTCAAAGGGCTTAAAAATCATTAGAAGTTTAGAAGTGATTCATACACACAGTGAAGTGAAAAATCAGTTACGTCAGTTGGCAGTGAGGTCAGGACTTACACCGAGGTAAACCCCACTATGCCTCTGATACCTTAGCTCCCATCATCCCTTTTCTCGTGGATCTCTAACTCTGGCACACCTTCCCCACCAGACTGTGCTTCACTCAGGATGCACACATCCTATACCTATGTTATTGGTAATGTAATACCATGACTAACCATATACACAAACTATTAACAAACCTCTTCCATGGTGTGACTGTAGTGATAGGAGTTTCTGCCATTCTTTTCCCACATGATGAAATTAGAAGTTACTTCTTTTACCTTCTGATCACCATCGTACCTTGGAAATCAAAATCATATTTTACTGCATGGGTTAGGTCAGCTTCCTCCCTTCAACATACTCCCATATATAATTTAATAAAGTGGTTGGGATGCTTCTCGGAAATTTTGAAAATGACCCTAAAAGGTACCTGAGTCTTGTCCAGGTGGGCGTGGCAACAAATAATTTTTAGCCCTAAAAGGTTCCAACTCTAAAGTGACAAAAGCTACAACTGTCATTCTGGCTGTCATTATCTTATCTTGGGTATCTTATTTACTGACAAACACCCTAAATGGTACTCGCTTAGTCTCTTGTGGTCCTTTTTGATTTGTGTCACCCTAAGAGGTGCCAAATCGCGGATCTGGACACCTAAAAGGTACGACGAGCATCCCAACCACTTTATATATGGGAGTCCCCCACCCGGGGCTCCCATGTCACCCTCTCCCATTTCTTAGCCAGGAATACTTCATCAGCACTAATATACTGCAGAGGAGAGATCGTAAAAATGAACTGCTTTAAACCACAACTAAACCATGATAATAGACTGCACATGCATGTAAGGTGTGGGCCGAATTGTAGGTGCATGTGTATAGTAGGGGGGAGGTTGTACTCCCACTATAGAAGTGGTATAATTGGTATGTGCTGCCTGCATTTGAGCCTTCAGCCAGCACTGAAGGAGGGTAACAAATTTGTCAATTAATGAAGAAAAGGGGTGATAAATTAATAATCAGAGTATGAAAATCAACTTTCTGCTGTAAATCAGGGCATGATTTTCCCACTGAAACGGGACACAGTTCAGAGGTCCAGGTGGCACCCCCCCCCCCCCCCCCCCCCTAAATTATAGTGAGTACCCTCCGATCCCCCCAGGTATAGGCCTTAATTGTGCTTATTCACCACATTCATCAATAAATTAAAAGAAACATCATTCAGTATTGAAGACAGTTCTACTTACAAGGACACTGTTGGTTTAAACATACTTCTGGGATCAGAATGAATTGGACACCCAAGTGTTTTGGAAGCATAATTTACAAGCTGGAAAAAAATTGGCACTATATTGACTGTAAGTGTAAGGCAACCCAAATATGTACCATATATATATTATTATTTTGAAAAATATTTTAAAATAATAATTCTGTTTCAGTTACAGTGCGACTCTTAAAACTGTGACCACCTGTAATGCATTTGCATACTTCTGTTGCTGTTATTAGCCAATCAGCTTGCGACATGGCGAGACATTCTATTGGTTTAGACATTCTATTGTCTTAGGTCGAGAAGTATGGGAATACAGTTATGAGTGTTGCACAGTAAAGCAGAGTAGTCACTGCTCTTTTACCTTGGCTGTTTCTCCTGTAAGTAACTGATCACTAATAAAAACATATAAACATGTCTTGAATCAAATTCAGAAAAACATATAATGAATGGAATGGACTTCATGTTGTAATGGATGTGTGGAATTCCCTGATATTCGTTTGGTAATAATGATGACATTTAAATTTACTGAAGAGTGACTTAATTCTAATGTTGGCCTATGAACCTGTCTCGGATGAGTATCCAGTGGCCACACTCTAAAAACTTCAGATGGCTAGCAAGTAATTACTGACGTCTAAGGGATGAATTTTGCATGTCGGCTATTACACTCGCAGAATAGTTTGAATTTGTTAACTAACATGTCAGCATGTATACTCCCTAGTAGCGACTCCACAGCCATTTCCTTTATCGTCACACAATGCTATAACTTCCAAAATTAGTAGTGTACATTGAGTGTCTGTAACGACAATGGAAATACGCTGTTTATTTAATTGAAAGAGACTAGCTTACTAGCCGGTCTGTGAGTATTTTCTGTGAGGAGTGGATAACGGCCATGAGACGGGGAGTAGTAATAGTCCTAGTAACAACTTACATCACACTCAAACCCATCTCCTTGTTTCCTACCCCCTTGTTTCCCCAACCCCACAGTCTTATGTCTTTATTTTTACCTTGATATTGTGTAATTAAAGTTCTTGAATTCTTCGCATTCCTTGAACTTTTGCCTGTAAAACATAATTACCAAGAGTGCTGCAAATATCTATAGGAAGTATTGTAAGCAGGGATTGTCATGGTAATATTTATGTTTTTAACATGGCACTCATTCAATTTCATTCAATTTCTACACAAATAATCTTTGTGACAGTTTATTTAATTTAATTAATAAAATTCATTAGCTGTGCTACGCAGGCTATAACATTCAATATTAAAATGGATGTGCAACTTTCATTTGCACCTGGGACAATAAATACATATTTTTATTTTATTCATCTATTTTCATGTAATCACACTTTTCACGAGGATTATTAAAAGCAGTGATATTCTTTGCTTACAACGGTACTCCCCTCCCCTCCCTCGCTTCGCCCGACTGCACTCCAGACAATGCTAAATATAGTATGCTAAATCAAGCGCATCCTTTGCGATCTTTCCACAAAGTGTATAAAAACGCTGATTGCGAAATTTCGGAAATTTCCAAGGATCAACTATGGCATCCGGCAAAAGTTATTTCTCAGAAGACACTCCAAAAATTGTGATCAAAAGTTTGTTCTTAAAGTACGACACTGATGGCAGTGGCCGATTGCAGCGAAGCGAAGTTATGACACTTCTAAAAGATGACCTGGGTATGGACGCCAAACAAGCTGAAGCGATGGCGTTGGTGGTCGACAAAGATGGCAGTGGAACGGTCAGTTTTGAGGAGTTTTTTCAGTGGATTCGCGACAGAAAAGGCCTTGAGACGGTAAATGATACCACCAGGTATTACTACACAAGGAAAGCGGTCGAAATGTTCAAGAAATACGATACTGACTCCAGTGGAACCATTGAAGTGAACGAACTGAAGCATCTACTGAAGGACGTGAACTACAAACACTCTGTTGAGAGCGCCTTGAACTCTATGGATAAGGATGGCAACGGGAAGGTTTCATTTCCAGAGTTTTTGAAGTGGTTAAACTGGATTCCTGATTCCTGATTCCAAACAATTCCTGAAGTCAAGTGGAAGTGATCCATACAAAACTTTCTACATAAATATGAAACTTAATTAAATTATGTGGGTGTGAACTAGTGTGTTCTTGTTAATACTACACTATAATTAACAAAAGATCTGTGAAATCTCAAATGCAAATAAATAAAATAAACATTTGTACTTCAAGCTTGTTTGATATGATAATTTACCACAGGAAGCCCAAACTTCATGAATCACTTATCATCATCATCCACTACTGTCCAGTTGTCATCAGCAGCATCATCACCTTGATCTTCTATCTTATGCTCACTGATCTTCAGGGTTATTTTTATTTCTTTTTATTTCTTTGGTAGTGAAAAGACAAATTTGGAAGAAATAATCTTACCCATGAACTTTCAGTTGTCGATTGACTGGACATCCCAATGCAATATTAGTAGACTGTTAAAGAAACAAAACAAATTGGTTCATGTACTCCCCATAACCTTTGCCGCAAGACTTTACTTTGTCACTTGGAAGGCATGAACAAACTTACCACTTTTGTTTTGCACTCCTCATTCTCAGAAAATGTCTTGATGTGAAATTCAAATTCTCCAGAAAAATTAGATCTGTCAAAACATGGTTAAACTTTACTAAAACATTTTAAATCATCATCAGTATTATGATTTCTGCCATCATCTTTCATTACTGTCATAATCATCATCAGTTGATTACTGACAAGCCATCAATCATCACCATCATCATCATACACTTTTAAAAATCAACAATCAATCATTATAATTTCTGCCATCATCTTTCATTACTGTCATCATCTTTCATCATCATTGATTACTGACAAGCCATCAATCATCACTATCATCATACACTAATCAACAATCACAATCATTATCACATTATAAGTTCTGACATCTTTCATAATTACTATCATCATCATCTTCCATCATTATCATTGATTACTGACATTGAAGCCATCAATCAGCACCATCATGATACACTAATCAAAATCATATTATAATTTCTGACATCATCTTTCATTATTATCATCATGTATTGTTCCATCATCATCATTGATTTCTGACAAGCCATCAATCATACATTAATCAACAATCACCATCATCATTGTCATTAAAATTTGTATAGCGCATGCTCCATGTAGTCTTCTTTGCAGCAGTTCTTAGTGTCGTCACGCAATGCTCTCTCCACTGTTAAAAATCGGCTGCGAGGGAGACTAATATGCTCCATGTGGATATGTACATATCTCATACTGTACCAATTACATTCAAAGTGATACCTATTTGTAAGAAGTTTGTAAACATGAGCAGGATGTTGAAATATAGTAGCTGTCTGTAATGACAAAAACAGTTTCTCGTTAGGTCCACAAGGTACTCAGTTTCTTACATGACAGACAGTCCCCAAGTACAAACATACCAGGTTTCTTGTTATCACTCCCTGGAATTCTGTTGTATGGTGAGAGCTGGTCAAGTTGAATGAAAGGACAGCTGGGTCACTTACACCGGCCTAGAAACACAGTAAAACTACTACTAAAGACTAAGCTTGAGCAAACGTTCGCTCGTAAATCTCTCGTTTACAACTGTAAGATAAACGCACAAAACTCGAAATGATCTCTGCACAAACGTCACTCTATGCCCTGTAAGTAGTACAAACCCTATACTTACTATCAACCGATTGTCTTGCCACGGATCTTGAACGGTCTTCACCCACACCTGAGGCAGGGAACACAGAACATGAAAGCTTATAGACTACACCAGGTCCCAAAGTAGTTGATGCAACAAAAAGTCAGACGCCCGTTGTTCAAATGGCGCTAGAACTGCAAGAAGTTCAAAACCCACCTGAAGGACTTCACGCATGTCCATGTTGTAGTTTGGCTTGATATTGTGAAGTAAAACGGATTGCTGCCGAGTCCAGAAGAAACAACAAAGGATAAACAACTTATTCATAGCTCGAGAAGTCGGCAAACAAATTCCGAAAAATAGCCCGAAGTTTCGGAGTTCATGCGAAACGATTTTAATTTCCAACGCCTTTTTTGTAGATTTCAAAACCAAGTAATAATCGAATTTCAGTTTCTTTCAAACCTTTGAACAAGCTGTGTTATTCTCACTGTCTTGCAGAGATCCACCAAAGAGCAGAAGAAGACAAAGAAGGCAGCGTTGACAAGAAAACATTTCTGTTTTATTAGAAAGCAATCAACATCACTCCATCAGGCCGGCCGGCGCGCTTGAAGATCAAACGAGTTATAACCACAGGGATCCCAAAGTGTAAATTGCGCACATACCGGTATATAAAGTTGTGCGCTTTTTCTAGTCAATTTTGACTGTAATCATCACATCACAAGGTAATATTTTTTACTTTTTATTGCCAGACATTCCCATCTTTGCACAATTATTGAGCAATAAAAACTATGCTATGTTGTGGTCCATTGAATGAATTTTAAATTATTAGTAAGATTTCCAGTCAATTCCCTCTTCTTGCATTTCAAGGATCACCAGAATTTTAAAAACCCTCGTCTTGTTATTCTCTACATTCTATTGTGCAATTTTTTATAGTTATTTTAAACATTAAGAGGTCATGGTCTCTTGTTTAAGGGTGGACTAACATATTTATTTCGACTGTTGCTAAGGAAAATTTGAAACCTCAAAAAAATCGTAAAATTCAAAGAGAAGAGAAGGGACTTATAGGAAGTGCTTGTAAGGGAGAAAAATTTGTCAGAGCATGACGTCACCAAATTACGTCACAATGACGTCATCAAAACAGAAAACGCTCTTTTTTTCCAAGGATTTATAAGATACTGTAAATCTATGATTATACACTTGTTCTACAACACAAGGAGCAGACAACTGTGCATGGATTTGGCATTTAAATGAAAAATGATTTTTTTTATGGACGTTTTTCGAGCTGTTTTTAAGGATTAAATTCCATAACTTGTCATATTGTCTTCAGTTTTTAAAAAGCATGCTCAGCAATGTTGACTAGGTCGTTGTTGATATTCTAGGTTAGAAAAAAATAACCCTCAGTGAACGTGCTCGAAGATTTTGAAGGTTTTTGAAAACGAGAATCTGCGCATGCGCAGTGAAGTCTTGTTAAATTTACCGTTCTTTTTCAGCATTGAATTGATGGATTTCGGAAAAGAATCCTACGAAAATGTTTAGACAGTTCTCTATTCTGTCATTTGGCATAAAAATTATTATGCAGCAAATACGTTTTGATTTTCCTGTTGTACCCAAGCAGCGGAGATGCACGAATTGTATGACTTTCAATTCATAAATTGTATGCTTGCTCATTTCTGCTAAAACGAAATTTAAAACCCCTAGAGAGAAGTAGGATGTTTACATGTAACAAGGCTATAAAATATCAAAATTTCAGAAAAAAATCCTCAACAAAGCTAAAGAATTGAAGACATGTAAAACTCCATAGCAACGCGGTTGCATAGTAACGAAATATGTTAGTCCACCCTTAAAGTGCCTATCACCCTTATATTTTTATTTTGGAAATCACTTCAATATGAAGTGAATATTGGGGTAGTTCAGTGTTATGTGATTTGAGCTTCGTATTACTGATAGTTATGTAAGGGTGATAGGCACTTAAACCTATATTCTTATATATCACAAGAACGCGTGTAGAAATTTCTCAGTTTTTTTACACGTATGTAAGTAAAGTTACTCTTCGAGTGGTATCGGGATGTTCATATCTGTTAAGACCATCTCGATACATTCCAGCAAGTATTCTATATCCTTTGGAAACAGATACCCAATGTTACCAATCCTAAAGCAATCTGTCTTGGTGACTTTTCCTGGATAGATCACCTGGTTTTTGTCGCTGAGGCGTTTATAGAATTCTGTGAAGAGAAAGTTGGGATGCTTGGGGTAGTGGAATGATGTAATGATGTATCCTTCATGGGTGTTGTCTAGAAACTCTTTGAAGCCAAACTTTCTCATTCCATCACGCAGAATGTGTCTGTTGTCCATGTACCTTATTGAGAATAAAAAAATGGGATGAATTTCTAACAAAAGTGATCAATACTGTACTCAAGTGTGGTGCGATGTGCCTTATGGTGGGGTGGGGGGGGGGGGGGGGGGGGGGGGACTCTGGAGGGGAGGGCTCAAACACAAAAGTGATGGGGATGTTTGTCCGAAATTTAAAAAATGATCCCTAAAAGGTACCCGATCGTGGCATGAAATATTTTCACCCCTAAGAGGTACCAAGTCTAAAACAATAAGAATATTAATTCCTTTGCATCTTGCGGTTAATTTCCGACGCCTCAGAAGCTTTGCAAAACAAATGTTAGGGGGTCAAAATATAATTAAAATCTGCAACTGTCATTATTTTATTTGTGGACAGACACCCTAAAAGGTACCAACTTGGTGTCTTGGTGGTCCTTTTGAAAAACAAGACCCCAAATCACAGATTTCAAACCCTAAAAGATTAGATGAACATCCCTGTCATCTCAAGTATGGGAGTCCCACCTGGGCTCTGGTGTTACTAGTATTTTAAAAGTAGATGCAGACATACCTTTCTGCTCTTCCAACGACCCCACCCTCGTCATCAAGCTCCTGTAATGCCTTCCTGAATGCCAGCATAGAATGTGTTGGAGGAGTGAATCTAAACTGACCAGACTTTTCTAGACCCTCGTACTGATCAACAAAATCAAGCGACAGGGTTCTTGATTGACCCTTGCATTTCATCATATGCTTTTTATTAGCAATAATGTAGGAAAAGCCAGGAACGCCCTCTATACACTTGTTGGCAGAGCTGACCATGTATGTGATATGTGCATTGTCCAAGTTCAGTGGAATAGCACCAAAACTGCTCATGGCATCAACAAAGAAAAAGGCATCGGGAGTGTACTTGTGAACGAGTTTGCCGACAGCTTCAACCGGATGAATGACACCAGATGTTGTCTCGCAATGCACAATGCAGACGCCACTGAGGTCGGGGTTTCCATGAAGGATATCCTCTACAGCTTTTACATCAGCTTTCTGGTCTTCAGGGCCTTCAATAACAATCTACAATATAGTTAAAGTTAGAGTCATGTTGATCGAGCTCACAAATTTTGTTAAAGTATTCTTACTGTGTCGATGCCTGCAATTTCACAGATCTTCACAATACGCCTTCCATAGGCACCACTGACGATTATCAACAGCTTCTCATCATCTCTGGGTGTGGCTGTTGTTATTACAGATTCAATCGAGTATGTTCCACTGCCCTGTATTGGTATCGCTGCATAATCAGTAGGAGAAACACCAGCGACTTCCAGTAGCTTACGTCTTATGAATTGGACACAGCTGATAAAGTCCTCATCTCTTGAGCCAACATCTCTCATCATCTCTCTCTTAGTCTCAAATGATGTACCCAGAGGACCGGGGGTGAAGAGCTTTTTGTCCTTTGTAGACAAAGTGAGGTCATCATCTGTAAATATGCAGATAAAATACAATTCTCGGTTTTCACGTGACGTCATCAAAAAGCTAAAATCCAAACTATTCACCTCACAAAACTGTTTGTTGGATATCTTGTTTATGTCATTATAAGAAAAGTCTTACCAAAATAATTTGGTAATTTAGATGTTTTGTTTTCGATTTATTCCGAGTCAAATTCTGTCACGCAATACTGTCACGCACATTTTCAAAGCCGTAGAAATAGGAAAATTCGTTTGAAATAATACGATTTTAACTTAGTAGATGATGGGTAACTTTATTTTGATGAATGTAGAGCTGTTTAAAAATTGAAGTGTTTGCAATATAAACATGATTTTCAGTCTTCGTGACTTGGCCGCCATGTTGGTGTCCCTCGATGGGACACCAAGATGGCAGACCCATATATTTTAACTAAATTATGAGCATATTATGAGCATAAGCGATCGCTCATATCTTCATATCTAAAACTTCTTTTAACTAAAGCTTCGGCTGAGATATATGGTTTTGGCTGCTCTTTCAGCCTATGAAGGTTTTGTTCTATATAAGTCCTTGAAAATTTTTTAATGACGTAGGTGAAAACCGAGAATACTAGTATTTAGGCGATCAGCTGTGCTCATGTTAATAAAAATATAAAAATATCAGATTGACTCCATCTGTGAGTCTTCATCAGGTGTGAATATTAAGCGAACCTTGACTTAATATTTTAGATCTGATATATTTATAATATATATATATTTTTATTAAAATACAATACGTTGATATTTGTAGGTCTGTAAAATCAGAGACTCTGAGACAGTGACACTTGCTTAAAAATCCAAGATTGAGAAATGAATTTCAACTGTGGCAGATTTAACAGGGTGTTAACTGGGAGTATGTGCACCCTCCTTGCTGCCCAGGAACAATTCAGTAATACGATTTTTAATACAAAAAAATCAGCATGTGCAACATTTCCTTGTGGGGTGAATTTAATTACCCCCACCTCAAAATCCTAGATCCGCAGTTCAATGCGAATTAATATCACTTGCCTACAATTTTTCACGATGCAATATTTTTCCTGGAACCAGTTAATTGTGCACATATAACTGTCAATACAGTGTGTCAGTAACACATCTGTTACATGTACAATAGACATGTGTTACAGTACGTGTCAGTAAATTTGATACAAGCACATGTACATGTAGGTTTATTGCTTATGCGTTATCAATCATTAAAACCATGTTCTTTGTATTAATAAACACTTTTTGTGGCTACTGTCTCCATATATGGAGGCAAAGCCACTATGTCATCGTGTTGTAAGTCCGTAAGAGTGTAACACCAAAGGAAGCCCAAAACTGCTGTAGTTCAATTCAATTCAATTCAATTTATTTGAACAGTGATCGGTTTGGACGATAAGTATACTCGAACTGCTCTTATATCTCGAACTGTACCCTGGGTCCAAGAGGGGCTTGAACGATATACATTTAGTACGAAAAATTACTCTTAAATCGTGAAACTTCTCAAAACCTCTGGCACCCACGATGTTTCTCTGACAGATTTTTTCCATGTGCTTTTTGCTTCGTGAACGCGTTGTTTTGAAGGGTAAGTTTACACCTCTAATATAAGTTAACTTACTATTATTGTATGCTATTTTGCACCATAAACAATCTTGATCTCTCGTGCAAAGTGTCAAGTGTTTGTTCATAAAAATGTTTTCAAGTTCTTCAGTGACATAGTGATAGTGACGGTTTGTTGAGATTATTTTCCAGCCGTGAATATCGATTGTGTTTGTTCGGTCTTTTACAAATAGCTGTGGACTGATCGACTGGTCAGTTGTGCAGTCGAGCACTTCCATGTGAACCCGTTTAAAGTGTCAAGTTATTACTATAAGTAATTCTCTTCGAGGAACAAATGTCTTTTATACGAGACACAAACAAACACTTCGAATTCGATTCAGACGGATTCGGCTCTCATTTAGTCTTAGTCCCAAAACTCTCAAATCCCGTTCTAATCGCTAAATAAATCACATACAGGACTCAAGTAGATATTAATCTTTATTTAGAAAGCAGTTTAAGAAATTCAAGATATCAAAAGGACAGTGATTTATGGCCATAATGGTATCTGCATGCTCTTGTTGATCAAATAATACACAGGAAGCCAATACACAAACACAGGGTGGTGAGTCTGTGAAACCTGAACAAATCTTTACACACGAGAGATGTGTCTGGTTTCTGGTGCAAAATAGCATAAAATCATAGTACATGCATATATTAGAGTGTAAACATATCTTCAAATTAGACTTTACTATTTATTATATTCAATGTTTTCATATAATATATTTAGGCGAAGTCAAATAAATAAATAAACACCACTTCATCAAAGTTGAGTTCAACGATCTTATATACAGAACATTGTTAAATTAATGTTAATATTCAATTACTAATGATATATCAATGCTGTTCATATCGATTGTTAATAACAACTGTTATTGTTCAATTATTTGTACACAATTGTTTTCAATTAAACTTTGTATTAAAATACATTTCTGATTTAAATTAGCATTATATAGAACCAAAGAACAAGTTCTGACAGATAGTTCAAGCATACTAGTTCAACAGAGGAATCAATCCAACTACACATTGCTTCTACATTTCAAAACCACAGTACCTACATGTACATGTAGTTATAGACTATCTTTTTTGTTTATTTTTATTTTTTGTTTATTTATTCATGGCAAAATGCTATATTGGGCTTGTCAATCAAAATGTACAATATTCAAGAGAGTATACACAAAGTCACTTATTCAGGCTATCTTTGGTATTATAAATGTTATTGGTCTCCACCAGTTTTCTTTGGTCGAGCTTAGAAAAACTTTCCTTTCTGTTAATTACAAAACGATTAAAGATGACCCAGTAGAATTTGATTTGATAAATGTAAATGTTTTGGCCTGAGTGAAAATATATCAGCTGTTTGATATGAGATAAGGAGCCGCAGCGTTAGATTTTTTGACCCAGCGCGAATCCAACGTTGCTAACAACGCGCTACTTAATCCGATTTGCTGTAACACCTTTATGTTAGTCAGCCCAGCAGCAGTTCCCGATAAATATCAGTTTCATGTTACTTCGTTTTAATGACCAGCGGTGTTCACTAAATATGATTACAATCGCGCCAAATCTCGATGAAACGATGAGAGCAAGTTCTGTAGTCTCCAGTAGTTTAAACAAGTATTTTCTTTGAAGCTATGCCACTACACAAAGACTTGGTATGCGGTCAATTCATCACGATGCTATTCCAAACCAGAAACGTTTTGTTCTACGACTTCAGCGAGGTATTTTGAAGACGAATAGAAGATCTTAGCTGATCTTGTCGAGTGACATGTTGCCCCGGGGTTATTCAAGTAGTGGTTTTCTAATTTCCACAAGTCTGGAAAAGTATATGTGACCACTCCGTTCGGGCTGCTTCTTGGTATCTTCTTGGTATCCTGCGACTAAAATCCTTTGACCAATGTGAATTTCACCATACGGATGCATTTACTTCGTCCTGGTGGCAGATATATAAACTCGAGGTGTTTTGGCGCGATAGACAACGAGGTAGCTCGATCGCTTGTGCAATGTTTATGTCCTGGAAATGCAACTCAGCTTACTAATCATGTATGTAATAATTATATACTGATTATGTGCATAATTGCTTGGGCTACAACCTGTGACTTTGTGAGCTAGATTTCATTTAATATCACTATTAATTATATATAGCATTCAACATGACTGCATCGACTGATATAAACATACACTAATTATAATCTAGACTCCTAAGTGCAATGATTTTGCAACAGAATTGCTTGGGCGGCATGCCTGTGATTTTGTGAGCTAGATTTCATTATCACTATTAATTATATAGCATATGGACTGATATACTGTATAAGCATACACTAATGATAATACTGACTAAATAAAAAAGTGGTAAATAAGTGCACAGAAGCCAGAAAATGAACAAATGCATAATGAATAACATGTTAACTATTATAGCAGATTATAAGAAAGTTTCAAGACATTGATTTTAGTCATGTCATTTACAATAATGTCAATATTGGATGTTTAATTTTATTATGCCATTCAAACACCAATCACTGTAATGGGATGTTTTATTTGATTTATGCAATTTGAAATCACCATGAAGGGAGACCACAGTCAGGTAAGAGGTAATGAACAAATATATATTTCCATTTTTTGCATTTTTCATGAATGTGTCAGCAAAGAAAACGTAGTCTGCTTTAAACTGGGAATTCCGATGTAAAGGAACGTAAATAGTTTTGCGCACAAATTCACCGGTATTTTTAAAAATCTCAATATTTTCCCCACCCCACCACCCTTAGTATGAGTGATGCGTACTGAGTCTGGGGTGCACATTCTAAAAAGAAAATAGAAGCAAAAGGAAGGAGAATAATCGAGTAAGGAAAATAGAAGAAGGGAGAAGGAAGAAAATGTGGTGGGATATCCATGAAGAAATGCCTTTGGATTGTTCGTGAACCAACCGCGGAACCAAGTGCATATAAAGTTTGCGTATAAAGTTAGTTATAAAGTTAGTGATTCGACAATTGAAGTTGATGAAGTCCAGTCGAAACAAGTGAATAATATACTTCTTGAACAGTGCAATGACGAGGGATATTTACCCATTTTTATTGATTTCGGTAAGAGCCGTAGAATAGACAGAGTAATAAACCGCAAAATATTATTCGGATCACTTTGCCTTGCGCCGGAAGTGAGGTCTGGTTATCAAGAATGCGTTACAAGCCCTACTAATACGTTTGACAATATTTTAAACGACACACAAAGTGTTTAGTTCATATCCACGTACAATGATCCACTTTTCTTTTGAAATCTTGTTTCAACAATTGACCCTCTGTTAAACTACACTACTACTGTAAAACCCTATGAAAACCCCATGAAAAGCCTATGAAATATTCATAGTATCTTCATAGCCATTTCATGGGATGATACTATGAAATTGATATATTTTCATGGGTATTTCATAGGGTTTTTTAATAGTACTATGAAATGTGACCTATGAAACCATGTCCCATTTCATAGTATGTTTCATAGAAAATTACTATGAAACATAAATACAGGGAGAAAATTGTGACCTATGAAATTGCTATGAAATTTACAGCCTATGAAAAGGCTATGAAATGATCCCTATGAAAATGCTATGAAACAAACCCTATGAAATGATGGCCATGAAGTACCTATGAAATCTTTTTCATAGGGTCTACCAATGAAACAGGTCACACTTCATAGGGATTTCATGTATTTGCCCTATGAAATTGTGACCTATGAAACCATATCCCGTTTCATAGTATGTTTCATAGAAAATTACTATGAAACATAAATACAGGGAGAAAATTGTGACCTATGAAATTGCTATGAAATTTACAGCCTATGAAAAGGCTATGAAATGATCCCTATGAAAATGCTATGAAACAAACCCTATGAAATGATGGCCATGAAGTACCTATGAAATCTTTTTCATAGGGTCTACCAATGAAACAGGTCACACTTCATAGGGATTTCATGTATTTGCCCTATGAAATTGTGACCTATGAAACCATGTCCTGTTTCATAGTATGTTTCATAGAAAATTACTATGAAACATAAATACCGGGAGAAAATTGTGACCTATGAAATAGCTATGAAATTTACAGCCAATGAAAAGGCTATGTGCCAAAACAAAATATATAAATAGAAAAATAAATGAAAACTACAGTTATAAGCCAAACAACTATTATTAAAAAGAAAAAGTTTCATACAAATGTAGGTAATACTTGCATGCCAAGACTGTAGACTCAGTACTGTATACGTAGAGACATCAAAATGGTAATGCAAGTTAATTTTGTACATGTAATTTTACCAATATTATGTAAGTACAATAGTTTACTAATATGATGAGTATTTGAATAGTTTATCTATGTTTTACATATGCAGTTATTGGCTAGTCAAAGTGTTGAACTATAGCTTTTGTTTCTACCAATTTTGTCAGGCTAACAATGCTTGTAACCAAATCTTCATAGCTTGTTGAAGAACAACGATTTACCTGATATAGAAATAATAAAGACAGCCATTCAAACTAGTTTGTGCACAAATGTTTATCTTTATTTATCAACAAATAGGTCTAACATAACTTATAGCCTAAAGTAAAGGACAACATGTTTAGTTGGTACTTACAGATTTGCTAGAGTCGTAGAAAGTAAAGTCTATGCTTGTTTTAAGTCATTTTATGCATGTTTTTCTCTTCCAATGTGCCTGAAAGACATGTAAAAGCTTACTAAGCTGTTTTACCTGTTCTACTTACTTCAAAAATAGCTAAACAGTCTTTCTTACCAGCATAAAAACGAATAAAAAGCCAGAGTTTCTTGACAACTTCACTGACTACTGCAAAGCTTCATTTCCCAGTCATTTTTGCAAACACGCCACGGACCAATCAGCAGTCGTATTTTAGTCATGTGATCGAACTGCTGACCACATCATTTTGTTTGTTCATATCATAATGGCTTTCAAACTGCAGTGTGTCTGCTCTTTGGTTAAATGATAAACTTTTATTGAAGCTTTTGTCTAAATTAGCCAAAAATACCAAGAGAAAATCTATGTGATAATCTTCAGTCTTCCCAACAATAAGAAGTTCAATGGGAGAAAATCTTGGAAAACTCCAGGCAAATGAACTGATTTAGTGAATGATTAATAATAAATTAATTCTCAAATCTTAGTTTGTTGCTGTACAAGTGTATAGTTTTCTCAAAACACCTTTTTTAGATTTGGAGCATATTAACCTACATGTAACTTAGGGAGACATGTGTAATGTTTATTTGCTCATACTGGTACATACATAAAATACAAGGATAAATATGATTGTTTTTATGTTGTATGTTTTACATTAATATTATTTTAATAGTTATGAAATGTGTTATGATCAAAAGATATGATGGAAATGTATTATTAGTTGTTTACCAAAATATTTTACAACTATAAAACAGATCATTGATTGGTAAGTTTAAATCATAAGTTGTCAGATAAGACTTATATTTTTCATAGGTTACTCCCATGAAATTTCATAGTGATTGCATTTCATAGCCTTTGTTATGCAATTTTTTATTTCATAGTTATTTCATAGCATGGCTACACCTATGAAACTTTTTTCATAGGGTATATTCTCCAGAGGAAAATTTCATAGCCTTGAACTGCAATGTCATAGTTATTTCATAGCATGGCTACACCTATGAAACTTTTTTTATAGGGTTTATTATCCAGAGGAAAATTTCATAGATATTTCATAGCATGGCTATACCTATGAAACTTCATTTCATAGGGTATAAATCTGATAATTTCTGCAAAGGAAAATTTCATAGCCTGAACCTTTTCATAGGACTATGAAAAAAATCAAATTCATAGCACTATGAAAAAACTTCATAGGGTATTTCATAGGTTCTGCCTATTTCATAGGCTTTTCATGGGGTTTTCATAGGGTTTTACAGTAGTAGTGCTAGTAAATCATGTAAATAGAAATATCAAAAACACGATGCGATGACATATCTTTCTCATATTATCTCGGATCCTTGATCTCTTCTGTTCACACTTCTATTGTATGCGTAGCTTCCCTGTGGCGTAACCTGAAATGCCCAGGTTGAGCGTATCCAAGCGCTGCGGCTCGTCATGTGTCTGTCTGTCTGTTACTTTGTAAGTGATGAAATCCTGAGTATAATAAAGTTCATTCATTCATTCATTCATTCATTCATTCTTTCTTTCTTTCTTTCTTTCTTTCTTTCTTTCTTTCTTTCTTTCTTTCTTTCTTTCTTTCTTTCTTTCTTTCTTTCTTTCTTTCTTTCTTTCTTTCTTTCTTTCTTTCTTTCTTTCTTTCTTTCTTTCTTTCTTTCTTTCTTTCTTTCTTTCTTTCTTTCTTTCTTTCTTTCTTTCTTTCTGTCTTTCTGTCTGTCTGTCTGTCTGTCTGTCTGTCTGACTGTCTTATTTTTGTAGCTACTGCCTTCTGCTACTATGCCATCGCGATCGAGTGTGTAAGGCCCTGTTTACAAGGAGGGAGGGTAACCCTAGCACTAGGGTTACCCTAGTACTAGGGTCAAAGATAGCCCGGGTTTACAAGCGAAATTTCTAGACTAGGGTTACCCTTCTCCTCGAGTCAATTCAATTGCTTGGTAACCGCGCAAAGGCCCTTCGTCATAACAAACCGAAATGAAAAAAGTCGAGGCTTTTAAAGTCGTAAGTGTATAATACACAAAATGTCTTATGAAAAATGTCGCTCCACGTCTTTTGATCTTTTCGGCTACTTTTCTTTTGTTTTTAGCTGTCTGGCCCTAAAACGCTTCTCGCCACTGTCTTGATCAACCGCCAAATTGTACTCGTCGATTGAAAAGGCCTCGAAACCAGTAAAAGTTGTCCCGGGTAGGCGAGTTAACTCGGGCAAAACCGTTTACAAGGGAAAAAGATAACCCTAGTGGTAGGGTAACCCTATCCAAGTACTAGGGTTACCCTAGCAGTAGGGTAACCCTACCAGCCTTGTAAACACGTACGCGAAAAATACAAGAAACGTACGAGAGCTAGGGTAACCCTAGTACTAGGGTAACCCTAGTACTAGGGTAACCCTAGTGCTAGGGTTACCCTCCCTCCTTGTAAACAGGGCCTAAGTCCGTAAGTCCGTAAGTGTCCACATTTTCGTTTGATTCGGATTCGTTCGGAAAATCCGATTGAAGTGAGTCGAATTACTCGAACAAGAGCGAGGACGAGTGAAGACTAGAAAACCTTTTCACGATGATACCAGATGTATTTTTGTTCTATTCTCGTCTCGACTGTCGTTTGGTTCGACTACATTTTGTTGATTTTGTCAACGATCGATTTTATTTTATTAGTCATTTCTCCTGTGTCAAACATTATGCGCTGAAACTTCGCCCTTTTACTAATTTCGAGCTGCTCTTTTCATTTCTGGAGTTCATTTTGACATTGCTGTTCGTTTTATGGGAGTTAGGGTCACGTGACCTCTTAGTGCAAGTCACATGTACAATGGAACATGTGATTATAATTAACTTAATAGGTGACTGATTTTGACTGACCTGTCAAGAACGTAACAGAAAATACATTATTTCCAAGTGTTTAACAAAAGCTTTCCTTATGAATAATTTCTCTATACGTGGAGTAGAATTGGAGATGCGCTACTTTAAATGCAGTTTAATATCAGATTCGTATTGCATTGTGTTTATACATAATAATTTGATCGTAATTTGATCTATGATCATGAGTTGAAGATACTTTTAATTTCAATTCTGGTGATACATATATCAGGTTAAACAAGGACAAATGATGAAGAAGTAAATGCATATAAGTCTACTAAACTCTATCATATACACATACTAATATACAATGTATATAAAGCTTAATCAACGCAGACGTATACGTACCAGAAACCCCCGAAGAGCAGCCAGCAACACGAAGCACGGAGACTCGTGGGATTGTCCTGAGAATTTGCCGTTGTGCAAGACGAAGGGAAGAAGTAATACCTAGACGTAAGGTCATCTTTGAAGGACTATCTAGCGTGGACTATCAGGATATTGTGAAGTAAAGTGTGGGTAATTATTAGTACCACGCCGTGACACACTACACAGAGTGAAAAGGGCCACGTGATTGGACACGTACATTACGTAGACAACTAATATCATTAGGGGAGGGGGTGAGTAGTTTGGGTTTGTTGATATTACAGTAGCTGTTGAGGGGCAAAATGAATTAAATATTTTAAATTAGTTACAGCTAAGGCTTCCTTTATAGAACTGAATTTTGCCAGGTGGAAATGGGACAGCTAATATAATGTCGCACAGTGAGACAGGCCCTGTCGAATTTATTCCACTGTCGAACCAAATAAAATCTGCCGCACCAAACTGAGTCAGACGCCGCTCTTTTGTAGAACTTATTGCAACACTTAGGTACGGCACATGACAGGTTCGACGTTTGACTGGCTAGCCTTACATGCGCGATAGACTGGAAGTAAAAGTTGTTCCGTGATTGAACGCTTTATTCCCCACCATTTGATGCCCAGAATGGATGAAAATTGAATTTTCAAGCTTCTAGATTTCAAATTTTTTTACATATGCACTGTATCTTCTTCAAACCTTTGCCCCCCCCCCCCCCCCCCCAATATTTTTGTCACTACGGCCCTGCCTATAGTAAGCTATCCTGGATCCGCCACTTGATAGGGTGTACTTTTTAGGGATTTTTCAAATCTGCCGCCGATCACCACTACTGACTTCTCGAAAAAGGGAATAGCCCCCAACCCCTAGGCCATCAGGCCTTGAAGTACAATTTTTACTCTGGAAAATTTTTGGGTTAGACCTAAAACTTCCATTTCCACTTATTCCAGACCTAAACCTGAAAATTTATACCAGAATAAAAATTGTACTTCAAGGCCTGATGGCCTAGCATGTTGAGCCTCGGCTATGATTAAGAAACTTAACTTTCGAGAACTTGGTAAAATTTCCTATCCCATCTCAGACTGAAAAGGTCACAAAAAACATACCCTATCAAGTGGCACATATCCAGGTAGCTTACTATAGGCAGGGCCGTAGTGACAAAAATATTGGGGGCCACCACAAAATATTGAAAGTTTTGAAGAAGATACAGTGTATATGTAAAAAAGAAATTGGAGGGGGGATGGCCCCTAAAACCAAGCCCCCCCCCCCCCCCTCTCTTGCAACACCCCCTTGCTATCCCCCTTGTAAGGCTAGCCTTGCTATGCACCCCCATCACTATGCATCCCCTCGCTATGCCCCTGCTTATAGGTGTCAATCAAAAGAGCGGCGTCCTGACTCTGGTTTTGCGGCAGTTTTCCTATCTGAATCGACAGATGGAAAACACTGATTTCAGACAGGGCCAGAAAAAAACAAAATATATTAGCCTGGCAACTGAGTCAGATGGCGCTCTTCCGATGTGCCAAACTAATAAAGTTTTCCCACAATTCTCCACTACGTTCTTCTGCGCATGCTCAACTATACTTTCATTTGTATTTGTTTGAGTTAACCTGTCGAACTTAATTATTTGGGTCGACTCGAATTGCAATTAGGTACAATGAAGATAGAAATAACAATAAAGATAGAAACAATAGAGATAGAAATAATAAGAAGATAGAAATATAATAAGATAGAAATATACTGAAGATAGGAAGTACATTTATTGTTTAATAATAATATTTCTATACTCTATATACACCTAGTTTTTACCCTCTTGATCTTACTAAGTGTTTATTAAAATAACTCCATAATCTTTGATTGCAAAATTATTGCACACAGGCTTAATAGAAATAATGAAGAGAAAACTTTGACTGATAGTGTGGAATATGGTTCACCGATACGACTGCTTAAGAGGCTTAGTAGTGCAAACCCTAAAACCATGAAATATCTAATTGAATAGTAGCATCAATGTTTTATTTTGTATTTTGTTTTACCCATATTTAGTATCAATCAGCCATTAGTTCATGGGTATAATCATGCTCATGAGGATCCAGCAGTTTTTGTCCGGCACTCCAAAGTCTGGCTGGGTGGATTCAGAATGCCGGGCAAAAACCACTGGATCCTCAAGCATGGGGTATAATGTTTGCAGTGTTGAAAGCAGTCAAGGTGCACAGTTAACAGAATTAACAGACTTGAGTTGGGCACTCTTCAGTTAGTTTGAAAAACGTTTACAAGCTTGTACCAGAACAGTCTTGATGGTTAAGTGGTCATTAAGCCTTTCTTTCGCCAGAGATGCAGTTACAACAAGTGTACGCATAACTACAAGCATAAGAGGCCTTAGTTTCACTGTGAATATGGGCACAATGCAAGCATATAATCATATATAAGCAATGATCAAAATGTTTCCATTTCTTGTGCTTCGGTTGGGCCCATTTTCAAATGACAAGTTCTTATGATTGCACTCATGATTGTGCTTATGCTTGTACTTATGCCTGCATCACTAGTGAAAACCATACTCAAATATATCTAGATGGCAAGCATGTTGTAGCCTAGCCAGAACTAAACCCTGGTTAGGGCCAGTAATAATTGGTTCTGGCTGTAATGCAGGCTAGTATGTTGGTTCATGGTTCGTGTTTTGTTGATGCAGCAAGTACTGATACATAGTCTCTAAGTAGTTGATGGACAAAATTAATGCTTTGTAGCCATGATATAGTTGCCAAGTAGTTTTCCTGGACTCCAATGGACCTGACACTATTGCTGGGGCTGTCGAGGTCCTACTGCACTTCAGAAACCAATTTCAATCATCTACTGAAATAATCCATTTTGAATTTGAATTGATTTATATTAGGATATAGTAAAGCAGCTTGCAAAAATTAAGCTTAACCAATAAAAGGTTTTTCCAGATAATGCTACTATATGTACTATTATATGACATTTTGTTTATAATAATAATTATAATATTAAAGAATAATTATTATTCCAATTTGTAATTTCTCATGATGAATTCAAGGGAAAAATAACTCTGAGCGATGCACAAAACTGCAATTGCCATAAATGTATTTGTATACTACATGACTCAAGCCTGCAAATAAAAAGCCAGTTATTGGACATTTGCTCAGTAAGTGTGATGTTTTGACTGACACAGGTCCATCCTCACCAGCTTCAAAGTAATCATTTGTGTGTGTTTAAGATGGCAGCTGCTTGAGTTATACTGTTACAATCAGCAGATACGTGGTTTTATGTAGATTTTTAAACACCCAAACCAAAACATTGAACAGGTCATGCTAAAGGATCCAGCAGTTTTTGTCCTGCACTCCGAAAACCGCTGGATCCTCGAGCATGTGAACAGGTGTGTAATGATGACATTTTATGGCAAGAACTGACAGCTACATTTGTCTTGACAGCTTCTCCTGAGAGCCTTACTGCTCATTCTGGTCAATACAAAGCACACATAATCTGGCTGGACGTGCTGGCTTCTGCTACAACGTGAAACAGATGGCTCTCTCAAATCCTGCAAAATATTTTCAGGTTTGTGATGAACTATTTTCACAGTCTTCAAGACCAGACATGCTGTTGGTTTTCATTGATCAAGTTATGAAAGAATATTACACAAATACTTTAAAAGTTGTTACAGTTTTGTGCATCACATGGTAAGAACAGCGTTGTACAGTATGCTTATTCCTGTGATTTCAAAGGGAACATCAGAACCTTTGAAAGCATAAATGCAAGATCTTCAAAATCTTTGACGATCTTCTTTGATGGTTCGCTGAGGTTTTTGTCATCACTGGGTAATGCTATGGCTGTGGTATTCAATTTAAACATTTTCTTCATATCCTTGTGGTTGACCTTAGGGCTTTCATTGGAGGCTGAGAATTGCATGCCAAGTCCTAGTAAATCATCCTCATACAGACCTTTACTCTCTGTAGAAACAAATAATGAAAGTTATTATTTAAACAAGGGACTTTAAGCATTGATCGGTCTTGGCAATTAATTAGCAGTAATATTCTGCAGTAAGATTTGTACAACATTTCACAAGGGAGAAACTAGTCATAGTGTGTCTGTTTATACCTGTTTTATCACCATTGCTACTTGGTGGAGCAAGGAAGTCTAGATCTAGTGAAGATGATACTGATATTGTATCCATACTGTCTTTAACCTCAGGATGTCCTAGAGTGAGAAGACATACAGTCTTATAGTGTGATCAAACATACATCCAATACCCTGTACCTATGCCAATTCTATCTGAGCTGAGCTGAGCTGAGCTGAGCTGAGCTGAGCTGAGCTGAGCTGAGCTGAGCTGAGCTAAGCTGCGCTGCGCTATTATATTCTATGCACATCTACTACGTAATGTTTAAAGGGGCACTGTGGTGAGTCTGGTGAGTCTGCGCAGTAACGACCTTTTTTTCCTAATTAGCATATGCTTACATTCGTTTGTTGACAGTGATTTACGGCGAGGATATTTTTGTAAATCGCTAAAAAATGGTTGTCGTTTGCAAAATATAAGGTTTAAATCGAAGTAACGATAGTTATAGAAGGTCATAGAAGGCTATCCAGACTCTTTGTTGAAGTATCGATGACGGTTTCTGATTATAAATCATAAATTTGTACTAGACATTGACTGACTTCAGCTTGCTTTTATTCATACTGAGACAAGTAATCGCCAAATAACATACTCAGGAGTGAATACAAAGAAAACGAAAACTCCAGGCTGTTCATGCAAACTGCAAAGATTTATTTCTCCGATTTGTGCACTACCGACTAGTCAAATAAGCAAATAAAGCCCGAATTACGACCGATGCTCGCCGATCGCGATGTTCAAAGCGACACTGTTATTTTGCTGCTACAAGTACAACAGCGAGGAAAGGGACAGATAACTGATTATATATTGACAGACCTATCAGACCTATCAAGTCTAAAGTAATACAATAGCAAAAGTTCTATAGTAGTCGGGACATGTTTGCATTCAGTACAAATATTTTAATTTATAGACTTGTAAGTTCTTTCTTTGAGAACATAATAATTCGAGTGAAGTCAGTTTGGTGTCAAACGTTCGGCTTAATACTTTCCTACCTCCTTTGAAACCCTCCAGAGCTAGATGTCTAGCAAACTCAGAATCTGTGTAATAACCGTATTCTATCTTCCCAGTAAACGGCTAACATGTATAAGCTTGTCGCTTGAATACATTCGTTATCAACCACTACCTTGCCGGCGGGCGCCATGAGAGAAGCCATCGTTCTCGCCGATTAAATAAAAAACGTATAAATTTAGACTTCAAACCAAAAATAACTACACTTGAAAATACCAAATAACAATTGAATGGCTCCGTGGAAGAACGTGCTAGGTGACTATTAGATGATTTTTTCAACTTCTGTCATTGGTCTAGATTTCTGCTTGAACACGCTCATATTTACCTAAATCTATGTTTGGATGGGTTTTTTTAGCGATCAGAATTGAAAAAACCTTGAATTCTTCCCATAGAAACGGCCTCGCTTTGCTTGACAACGGACCTGGATTTGCTAATCTGCATATCTTGATTGTGTGCGGTTTTATAATGAATCGAATTACTGTTTTAATAACTCCCAAGAGTGCGATACGGCACTCACGCGTAACATCAGTGAATTTAGTCTTCAAATTTTAATCTCAGCGAAGTAAACTGACTTACATTGTACATGAGCTTCAAGTTGGTTTTTGGAAAATGAGCGACATTTGACTTCGATTTTCTGTCCAAAATACATCATTGTGAAACAAAACGCCACTTTCTCAGCGTACTTACATCTCTCTTCTTGACATACTCGTGAATTTTTTCGTCTCTCTTCCATTACTCGCCGAGATTCGACTACTTTAGCAACTCCATCTGTTGACTTCCAACGTACGACCGCAAAGTATTATGGGTAATTCTGGACAAAAGTGTGCGCGGAACTACAGCCCTTCTGCTATTATATATATTTTATAGAGTCTTTTATCACCCCGACCTACAGGCAAAACATTGCACCGATTGCATTCTTTACAAGTCGAAAGTCACCAAAAACCGCCTTGTAGGTCCTCGTACCCAACACAGACTGACCAGATCAGATACGATTTCACCTGGGATTGAAATAGCATCTTTTACTCCTGGGTTCTTTCAGGAGAACGGCCTTACCACGCCAGACACGCTTAATGCGTGATGCTCTGCTGGGGGCTTCTGTGCTGAATAAAGGTGATAAAAGACTCTAAATCATGGCAAAATACACCAATCCTCCTGAACTGCAAGTCGATCTGTACGAACTACATCGTATCACGTGATAACTTGAGCCCGCGATGTTTTAGTACTGCCAAGGTTTCCATGGAAACTCTTAATAGAAAATCGCTAAAAATCTCAATTTTTTTTCAAAAATTAAAGGATAATGGTTTTGTAAAGCATGTTGTGTTTTAAATCAGAAATTTAGACCATTTTGAGAGAAGTTGAAAAAATCATCTAATAGTCACCTAGCACGTTTTTCCACGGAGCCATTCAATTAGTCTAAATAACTGAACAAGTATAATCTTCTAGAGTACAAGGATGTTGTAAATATTTACAGATGAAGTCGATGGCTGTCTACCTCTCGGGACTTTGAAAAACTTTGCCAATTTTTTTCAAATTAGATACTCGGTCCAGGCCTCCGGTCGCATGGTGACAGTGCCCCTATAAGGCCGACAATGAGGACTGGAACGGGGTTTCAAGTCCGAGGCAAAGCCGAGAACTTGAAACCCCGTCCAGTCCCAATTGGAGGCCTTTGAACTACTTCTAAAACGAATTAATTATTCGGGAGGAATTTGTTCATTGAAATGGCAATAGTTTTGTATTTGTTTATTAAACAAAAAACAATATTCAATGACACATTAAACGAATGCCAAGATAAAGGTAAATCAAATTCCGTGATACCCATCGAACTACCTGATGGCATAGTGGTAAGTAAAGGGATTAGCAATGGAGTGTTCTGGGTTCGAATCCTGCCGCAGCGAGTTTATGAAATTATTAAATGCGTTTTTTAAGTAGTGAAAAATCATGCATTACCAGTTTTTTTAAGACAAATAACATGTTACTTGTGTCTAATGCCGTGTTTACACTTGAGCGCTCTACCAAGGTACAAATCAGAAAACTATTGTTTGTTGTGTGGTGACCGCTCAACAAACAATAGTTTTCTGATTTGTACCTTGGTAGAGCCAGAAATTCAGTTATTGATTTATACATGATATGTCTATTCCAAGGACTTGAACTGATATTTCCAGTCCTAGAACTTGAAATAATATTTCAAAGTACTCTAGAGAGGACTTGAAATCATTCCAAGTACTCCAGAGCGGACTTTCCGGGGTATCCAGATCCATCATGTGACCAAATTGAGGGCACCTGGTTGGCTGTTTACCTCGTGAATAATTAATGAGTTTTTGAAAACTACTTCACCTCTATGCTCTGCTATAGGGGATACTATGTACATACCAGTTGAGGTATCCTTTTTCCCTCCATTTCCACCAAACTAAGAAAGCAATAAAACAAAATCATCAAAGAAATAATAATAATAGTAATAATAAAAATAGTACTAGTATACTAACTACTACTACTACTACTACTGCTGCTGCTGCTGCTACTAATATCTGTAACTTTGTAATAGTAACTATGTAATAGTAATAGTAATAATAGTAATAATTAAACAATAAAAAACTATACTAATTAACTGGCCGTCTCTTTTTAAAAGAACCTCTCAGTCGTTTTCGCTTCTAAAATAAATCTCTCCCAAACTCTAGCTAATAAAAGACTATATCAAGGTTATTACTGAAACGGGTTTGGTTTGCTTCAAAATATTTTTATTTTATTTATTTTTATTTTTTGAAATGATTTCTGTCTGAGAGTTGGTCAAGAGGTCAAATTTGCATGAAATTATGCACTTCTTTACGGCGCTGTACAAACTTCGTCTCGCATTATCCAGCGAAACGTTTTATATCATGTTGTAGATAAATGTATCTAGTTTGTCTAGAGGTAAAGCATTATTCAATCGGTTCAGCCATTTATGAGAAATTAGTTTTATTTTCCCCTCGCACCGTCCCCACGAAACACTTTCCTTCCACACCTTTGCAAGTAATTTGTTAATTATGCTCGCTATGGTGAGCGGACCTCTTTGGAAGCAATAACAACCAGAAATCCCAAGCATTGCGTGACTATAGTGTGACTGTATAGCTTACCCTGTTAACGTTGCTTCCCTGGGAAGTTTTTGCCTTCTAGTGGATCGCTTGGTGTTCAGGGATCATTTCATAACATAATCAATAGCGTAACTGATCTCAGAATGGAAAATCAGTACTTTGCCGTCAGTTTGAAGTTATATTGAATTGGTTGGCCTGTTCCGAAATGCTAAAGTATTTGGAAATGTTGACCTGGAATGAAGTCAAGCATGGGTAAAATGGGAAATATGAGCGATTTAGGAAGGAGGTAAGCTATTTTCAACTTCATATGGATAAGATATTGCACCTAATTAATATTCGTAAATCGTCTAACATGCACCAACTGAAATTGTCGTAACTTTTGAAATATCCAAAACGTACACAGGTTTTTACAGATTTGTGTAAATGAAATGATGTTCAATCCGATTGTGTCAATGAGAGAGTCCAGCGAGGTGCCACTTTTGCAAAATAATCGAGTAAAGTTGGGTATTTTTGAGCCGCCGTTCAGTTAGATCTTAGTGGGGTTAATTATCAACTAATTTTCTCATAAACAGCTGAACCGATTGAATAACGCTTTACCTCTAGACAAACTAGATACATTTATCTACAGCATGATATAAAAAGTTTTGCTGGATAATGCGAGACGAAGTTTGTACAGCGCCGTAAAGAAGTGCATCATTTCATGCAAATTTGACCTCTTGACCAGCTCTCAGACGGAAATCATTTCAAAAAATAAAGTAAAATTTAAAAAAAATATTTTGAAGCAAACCAAACCCGTTTTAGTAATAACCTTGATATAGTCTTTTCATTAGCTAGAGTTTGGGAGAGATATTTACTTTAGAAGCGAAAATGACTGAGAGGTTCTTAAAGAGATGGCCAGTTAAACTTAACCCATTCGCTCCTGAGCTATTTTGAGTTTTTTAGCGATTTTCTGGACCTAATCACGTCGTAGGAAAGTTCGATTCCATATAAGGGGTTTCCATGGAAATCTTGACAGTTCTGAATGCCCGTGGGCTCGAGTTCTTGTGTCGCCTGCCTCTTGTCGTGGGATCTCGTTGGAGCCAGTAGTTTGTACCTGCTTGAAGAGGCCAATTTTGCATTTTAGAGTGTTTTATAGCCATTGTTCACCACAGAAGCCCCCAGAACAGCATCATTAAGCTTGACTGGTGTGGTAGAGACTGTTCTGCTGAAAGAAACCAGCAGCGAGGAGTGATTTTCACGAAGACATCTCGGCAGTGCCGTTACGGACTCAACTGTGAAATCATCTCTCTGGTTGTTCTGTGGTGGATTGCAGGAACTACAAAGGCATTTTTGGCGACTTTGGACTTGTAAAGAATGCAACCGGTGCAATATTTTGCCTGTAGGACCGAGTGGCTCGACACCCTTAAAAAGTCTAAAAAATGGAAAGAGCGGGATGCTTGCTGTCGAAAATTCCCGTATCTTCCCGGCATCCTTTTTGGGCGTGCAGAATGAAAACACGTGTTTGCGAAAGTGGTCCTAAGGAAATGGCTATTGTTGGGCAAGTTAAGGAAGAGAGAGGGAAAAATTCATGACTATATCAAGAAGAGAGATGGAAGTTTGCCGAGAAAGTGGCGTTTTGTTTCGCAAGGATGTATTTTGAAAGAAAATCCAAGTCAAATGTCGTTCATTTTCGAGGTGTAAAATTGTGTCAAAAACACGCATTTTTGATTTTTATGGAAAAAAATTGAACTAATGCCCAGAAATTGGACCTGTAAGTCAGTTTACTTGAAGTTAAAATATGAAGAGTTATCTGGTTGTCACTAATAACTGGCCATGAGATCGATGTTACGAAAATTCAGAAAGTTAGAATTTTTCAAAGCAGTATCGATGTTTACGGCCGGTTTCGGCCGGTGTAGGAGTCAATGGGTTAATGATAGCATATACATGTATATATATCAATACTTACACCAAGGTCAGGTATGCCTACTTCTGGTGGAGCACCAAATGGATCCTGCGAGGGGTTGATTTCTTCTACTCCATGATGATGGAATGGAGTTATAACACCTTTGACGGGTTCAAGAAGACCCTGAACAACATTGAAAATATAACATTATACAACAAGGCAATGAACAAGTCAAAGCAGTTTTGGATTGAAGCACCACACAGATCTGGTTCATTACTCATTGTACTTACCAAACCAGAAGCAAAAAGGGGTGTTTGAGTTGGTCCACTTGACCTGAAACTGGCACTAGTCTGAAAAGTCAAAACAAAACAAATGAAATTATTATTATTTCTTTGTAAATGAACAAAATTAGGTCTTCATGTATGTAAGTACACAGGGTTCCAGAGGCCGGGAGAAAAGGCGAGGGGGATTGGGGAATCCCCCCTGCCTTTTCCCCAATCCCCCTGGCTTTATTTTCCCCACTGGTATATAGTTTTCTAAGGGTTGTTCTAAGGTTAGGTTTAAGGTTTTATGGTGAGTAAGTTTGGTGTTTGGGTTAGTTTTAGGATTAACTGAAAGGAAAGTGGATTATGTAAGTAAATGTCCTTTCATTTTATACCAGTGAACATTTTTAACCACAACATAAGCAATGCATTGTACATTGAGGACATCATACTTGTATTCGGACAGGAAGCATGGATAGAGCCTCAAGCATTTTGAGCTGATGGTCAGATGTCACCCAGGTAAGCCTTAGACTCCCATCTCTTTCTGATTCTTTCACACTTTCCCAAACACTGTAATGAAAATAATACCAAAATGTGGGTTTGTCTCTGAATTAAAAATATGTTTGTAACATTCTAGACATTGTGGCCATTGATCAACGGCATCCATCAGTATGATGAAAATGTTGATTGTGCTCCTGAAAAGCGCAGTACTGTGAATCTACTCTAATCCAAGTTACTTGAAGTTCATCAGCCAATCAGATTTAAGAATCAAAAACAATAGAATTCAAGGTTTTGGGTCATATTTTTTTAAGATTCTTTAAAAAAAAATTGTTACAAAAGCAAATGTATATCCATTGTTTATTTTGGCTAGTTTTGGCCATTGGTTACAGTGCGAATCGAAAAACCGTGGGCACTCAGAAATATTTCAAAAATCATTTATCATTTGTTGAACAATCAGAAACGACTCTCAAACTGCAAGAAGTTTATCTGACTACAAATCAGTCGAACTTCTTGCAGTTAGAGATTCGTTTCTGATTGTTCAACGAACGATAAACGATTTCTGAACTATTTCTGGATGCCCACGGTTTTTTGATTCGCACTGTAATTGATTTGTAATCTGCTATGTAAGCAAACTGGATTGACTTAGGTCGGAACGCTGTATGTTTGCCTACATTTGTACCTCGATTTGCCAGAGTGTAACTCATGTTGCAACATTGCTATAATCATATTTCTTCGGGCATCCAATTCTACATTGACAAAGCTTTGTTCAAATGCATTATTTATACTGCTGATGGAGATATTCTTTTGTGGCGAATTTATTGTTGTCATCTGTGAATAAAATAACAGTAATCATATTATTCCTCCTTAGTTAGTTTTGGTTCTGGGTTGTTATATGTTGAGATACAATAATATTGAAGGGTCTGTGCAAGAACAGTGTACATGTAAGTGACTTGTGATCAAAATCCAAATTCTCTTTTAGAATTTATAGAGACTAAAGGAGAATTTAATTGTTGATCAGAGAACACTTCATTATCATTGTTCTTTGGACCAATGTACAGGAATGTTAATGTAAGTTGACAACAGGCACTCTCTACTCTGAACACTGCCTGCTGTTCTGAATGTTTTCAAGAGTGTATAGTGCTTGATTGCAGCTATGTGGCTAACTGAACCACCCATCTTTTTCAAATACCAAGTGACAAGCCTATAAGTGTATGTACATTTATAACAAATAAAATGTCTGCAAGTATGTCTTCACCATCATTCAAAATCGTTTTCATATGAGTGGGAAGTACATGTAGTTACATGTACGGTACGGTTTGTAATGTGTGGTGACCGTGCCATGTTCAAGCATTCTGATTGGTTGAGCAATGATTTTGCACACTGTGATTGGTTGAATAGAATGTCTGTGATTCCATATCGTAACTCTGTGTTGTAGGTTTTCCACTCATATTAAAACGACTTTACGTTTGTCACAATAGCTTTCAACATCATGCAACATATGCTTTCAACAATGTTGAAGCCATTTGTAAGGGTCTGCCTAGTGAATACTACATCTCTCTCCTTACCTTAGTTGATGCAGTTCTCTGATTATAACTAGTTTTCTTGTTTTCTTCACTTTGTATTGTGCTTGTAGTATTTAACGTTGAAGGAGTTGTGGATTGTACAGTGGATTGAGGTTTCTGATTCACAGAGCTAACATTTACAAAATTGTCGGAAGTCTTTGCAGAGGTGCTAAAACATGCAAAGCCACTTTTACTTGAAGGCTTACACTCTGAAAACACTTTGTTGTTATTTGGACTTTTGGATAGACTGGACTGCGAGACTGATGAGAAATCACCAAATCCATCATCATCATCTTCATGTTTACTGGATGAAACCTCTCCAAACGCACCAACATCATCATCATCATCATCAGGTTTACTGGATGAAACCTCTCCAAATGCACCAAAATCATCATCATCATCCTCAGGTTTACTTGATGAAACTTCTCCAAATGCACCATCATCATCATCCTCAGGTTTACTTGATGAAACTTCTCCAAATGCACCAACATCATCATCATCATCCTCAGGTTTACTTGATGAAACTTCTCCAAATGCACCAACATCATCATCATCATCCTCAGGTTTACTGGATGAAACCTCTCCAAATGCACCAACATCATCATCATCATTGTCCATAGTTTTTGTACCATGCAATTTTGAAAATGTTGCAAAGTGTCCAAACTTGTCATCATCATCACCATGCTTGTCCTGTGCTTTAATGGTTGTAGACATTGTAGCAAAGTCTCCAGAATCATCATCATCATCATTGTCACTAGGTTTCTGGTTACTTGATTGTGAAATTGTTGCAAAATCACCAAAATTGTCATCATCATCAATAATCTCAGGTGGCTGAGTTGGTGTTGAAAAATCTGCAAACTCATCTTCTTCATCATCTTGTTGTTTCGGTGTATTCGAATTAAACTTACCAAATCCATCATTATTATTGACCGGGATAGTTTGTCCACTAGTTTCTGGAATTGTGGAAAAGTCCCCAAAGTCATGTGCATCATTCTCAGATGGATTGTTAGATATGCTCACAGATTTGTCACACTCAGTTTTGCCAGTAGATGTGATGGCAGCGTAATTATCACAATCATGATCAACATCTTGATTACTTGGTGAATCTGCAGTAATCCTGCAGATTGCATCATTATTACTGTCTTTCACTTGTTGTTTATGAGGTGATGAAATGGTGGAAAAATCTCCAAAATCATCATCATCATCTCTTGTTAGACTCGACAAAGTTGTTGTAAATGTTCCAAAATTGTCATCATCATTGATGTTCCTTTGGGTGTACGATTGTGAAAAATCATCACCATCGTGATTAATTTTATTGGATGATAAAACTGAACCAAAACCATCATCATCATCTTTGGAATCGTCATTATAGACATTTTTATCAGATGTGCTATGTGCCGATGGGAATTCAGATAATGATAGGTCTTTGACATTGTCCAAATGGCTGCTAGATTTGACTCCACATATACTAGACTCTGATAAATATTTGGTCTTAGTTTCTGAATCTTTGCTATCACAGACACTCACTTCCTGTTTTTGTTGTGCAGATTGAAATTTTTCACTTTCGCGTGACAAAGAGCCACTTTCACTTTGGTTGGTGACACTTTTCTCTAATGAATAATTAACTTCATTTGTGGTTAATGTTTGTTGACTAGATGTACCATCGATAGATATAAATGATTTTGAATCAATATTACTACTGACCGAGTGGCTAGAATCTACATCGTTGCTTGCAGATTCTTTGATGTCCGCTGCTGTTATCACATCTTTTTGGATGGCCGGTGAATTCCCATTGTTGTCACTTGAGGAACTAAATTCACCAAAATTATCGTCGTCACTAAATATAGATGGCATCTCTGTTGACTGGATACGATAAGGTGTATTTTGTGTAGCGCTAGATTCAGCAGATGATATGTTGTCATTTGTAGCAATTTGAATGGTCGACTGGAAGTCATCAAAATCATCGTCATCATCATCATCAGAAAAAAAGTCAGATTTCTTGATGTTGTTTTGATTGATTCCATGCTGAGATGATGTTTGGGAATCATTACTATGTAGGTTTTCTGCTTTTAAACCATTCACAGAATTATCCTTCTTTCTTTCCTTATTGCTTGCATTTTGATTTCGATTAGCATTAGAAAAACCCTTAAAATCATCAAAATCGCTTTCATCACCTCCAGAAAAGCATCCAAATTCATCATCAGAGTTCGAAAAATCTTCAGTTTTGATTTCTCTTCGACTGGTCGAGTTCTTAAAAGTTCCAGTCGACTGATCACATGGCGACTCTTTTTGTGTCTTCGATTCGTTTGTACTCCCGAACACTGAGGAAAAGTCGGCAAAGCTCGAAAAATCCCCAAAATCGCTATCAGAAGTCGTTTTATTATCACCACCACTACTCGACCATGGCTGGAAGTCCGATCGCTTCGTCGTTGCTCTGTCTACCTTTTCGTGATCTTGCAGTGATTTCGGTGGGTTGGCATCTTTGAACACCATCTCGTCGTCATCTTCGTCTTGTGTGCTGTCGTCTAAAGGAGGCGGACCATCGGCATACACAGAGCTCAAGTTTGTGCCGTAAAGACTCGAGTTGCAGTACCTTGACGAGTTCTTCCCAACTTGCGAAGAGTAGAAGCTCATGTTGCGATCAGCTACAAGATCATTTCATCCCTCGAGCTTCATACGATGAAGTGTTGGCTTTCTTGAATCAAATATTGCAGTCACTAACGAGCGAGTGTAACGTTTACATAGTCAACTTCTGCGCTGATTAATGACTGGTACAAGAGTCACCGTACTAGATGTCCTCGTCCTCAAATCCTCGACCAGACGATATCTTTTCGCGAGGAGAAATTTGTACAGGAAAATTTAGAACCTACGAAACGTCTGCCACATGAGAGCCATATGTTTTGTAAGTGCTTTCACGCCATCGATACATGAAAATTAGCCTCTATTGAGCTACTGAAGGAGAGGACAGTGTGAATCTCTACGACACTACAACAGCACCCCGCCATTACAGTCCCAGATTGCTTTGCGAGGATCGAAATACTTATATGACATGTACATACACTAGACCCAGTGTGTCTCGATTGTTTTGTACATTATTTTAATCCCGATGTACAAAAACATCAAACAAAGCAAAATATAACAACAACAATCGACAGTAAAAATACGCAAAAGAAAAATTGGAAAAAAAGAAACATTTTGCTATTTTAATTTTTTTTTTCAAACTGTTTTTTTTCTTTCCATATTTTTATTTTCAAGAAAGTCAAAATCATCAAATACGTACCCGATAATAGAACTAACCTCAAGACTGTACTATTCGGTTAGCACGTGATGTAAACTATTTGGTGACAAAACTGATGGTACAAATGGTCGTCAAATTAGCATCACAATATAAATGTTTACAAACATAGCATCCACGTAATAGTTTGTGAATGGACAATGAGTGGCCCAGTCCCTACTACTACTACCAAGACATCCACTAGCTCATCAACGAGTAATTTGTTTTTTATTTATTTCTAGTATTAAAAATACATGCTTTCAGATAACCTTGCTTTTTCAGTTGTGCATCCTCCTTCAAACAATCCAATATTATAATATTATTGTAATAACATAAATAAGTCCCATCAACAATAAAATGATTATGTGAACAACACCATTCTATCTTCCTACTTGACCAAGTCTCTGGTCAGTCTTAGGGTTGGCTGTGATGGCCTGGACTCTAACTATGGCTTCATTTATTTTGGTTTGAAGATCTCGGAGCTCAGAAATGTGCAGTAGTCGAAGGACCTTGGCAGCTTCGTTGACTGCAGAGTCTGAAACAATCAGAGAAAGGGTTGGTTATACATGTCATAAATCTATCTAACCAATCTCTCTGATCTAAGCCAGGGAGTGGAAAGGGAGGGGTAAGTGGGAGGGGAGAGTGGAGCGGTTAGGGAAGGTTTGTTGCCAACTAACCTCCAGTATCAAATCCAAGGTCTGCAGTTCGTAATGATATGATATCAGTAGGTTCCTTCTTTTTATCTCCTTTTTTCTAAAACAAAACAATTTTTTTTTAAACCGTTCAACATTTGCAGTCAGTAAAACAGTACAGTACATGTGTACAAACCTTCTCTGAAGCCTCTTGAATTCCTTCTTTTGATAATCTTGATTCAATTAGTGCTTGGATTGCCTACAGATGGAATAGATATATTATTTGAATTGTTGTCACAGGTTCAATTTTTTTCTGAGAGTTGTCCTATGGTTAGGTAGTCTCCTTTGCAGCCATCGGGATTTCGTTACGCAAAGCTACTCTCCCCCCAGAGAGTAGCTACTCTCCCCCCAGAGAGTAGAGGTGCTACTCTCCCCCCAGAGAGTAGAGGTGCTACTCTCCCCCCAGAGAGTAGAGGTGCTACTCTCCCCACAGAGAGTAGAGGTGCTACTCTCCCCCCAGAGAGTAGAGGTGCATGACGAAATCCCGACAGCTGCAAAGGAGATTAAAGGTTGAGGTTAGGTGGCAGTGGGTTAATATAATCAAAGGATTTAACTCAATGGAAGTAGATTATAAAAGTAAATAAACCAGGATAAAACGCTTGACATAGACACACATAGGTGAATGAAAGAAATTAATGAAGGAGAAAAGAATGGGTAAGAAAGGGATACAAGGAGATATGAAAATAAGGAAGGAAAGAGGGGAGAGAAAAAAGGGAGGGAAAATGAAGAGTGGATGAAGGGAAAGAGTGAAATAGGGAGCGGACATAGTATTATAATAATAATAATAATAATAATTTAGTAATAACTAGAAGCATGCATTGTAGGGATGTTGGAGAATTGCGACAGAGTGAAGATAAAAAAAGAATCACCACTCTATGACTTGGGCATTCCACAGGAAGCCCAAGTGATAATAATAATAAAAGCAAGCTTATATACCGGTAGCTCCATTATACATAGTATTGCTCCAAGCACTTTACATTATCAAATTATTAAAACTGGATGAAGGAGAGTAAGAACTGTTGTATGGTATGAGCAGATCAAGGGATTGAGTTCAATTTGCAGACATCTTTGAAAAAAAACATGAATCCATGCATTGTATCATGATCAATAGACAAATGTATTGATGGCCATGTTTCCAATAACCACTGTCTTATTTCATTGCACAATCTAGCCATTCCAGACATCTCACCTGTAGGAGAACATACTGATCGTGGTGTTCTGGTAGGTTTAGTAGTCTTGCTAAGGACATTACTCCTGCCTTCAAGTCAGGATTATCAACTGCCAAATTAATAAAACAAAAAAGTATTTATGACTGTAAATGTTGTAAATCTATTACATGTATTTCTGGGCATATAATTTCAATGATAATAAAAATATCGAGAAGATATGTTAACATGTTTTACTTCGGATATTTCAGTTATGAACTGTAGCCATCAACAGCATGAACAGAAGTAATACTACTAAAACTCCTATGGGATATAATGTGTAAGGGAGGGCTGAGTCAGCCTTCCTGGATTAAATGCCTTTATATAAGTCTATTTACCCAAATAACAACAGGTTGCAAAAGTTTAGTAGTTTACTTTCATTGTATACTGTCATTGTTATTGTTATTGTCAATCAATCAATCAATCAATCAATCAATCAATCAATCAATCAACTAAATATATGTTATACCTGAAATACTAACCTGTTAGATTTAAAAGTTCATCTGATACATCTGTTTTCCCACTTGCAGCTGCCTGGCGCTCTTCCTTTGCAGGACTGTTATATTTGTGTGCTACATATTAATAATAATAATAATAATAAATAATAATAATAATAAATAATAATAATAATAAATAATAATAATAATAATAATTAATAATAATTTATTTATATACATGTATGTATCATATTTATCCTGGTGATATCATCATTATAACTATCATCAACATTTTCATCTTCGTCATCATCATTACGTACCATTGTCTGCATACTCCAGTCTAATGGCATGCGACAGAAGCCAATCTAACACACTACTTTTTTGTTTGCTTTTGAGGGGACACTGTAAATCTGTTAAATACTAGTAAACAAAAACAAAAAATATATGGTAGCTATTATTCTTGAGTTACACATTACATCCGCCATATTGGATCCATGGCACTCAGTCGATGTAATGTGTTCATAAAATCTATTGTATTCTATTTTTCACTGTCTATTGTGTTGTTCTAATCTGCGTTGTGTTTTATGAAGACATTACACCAACTGAGCACTAAATAGTGTTTCCCATTCCTCATTAGCTTCTCTTGTTGGCTCATCAATGGCGGCTGCATCTTTGTTATTTGTATCACAAGGAAATTTTGGTCACATGGGTCGCACCCAAAGAATTGCACAAATCTGCACACACATACAAATATATTACTCATTCCCCTCACACACACGACATTTATATATTATAAGTACACCCTCCCCTCCCCTCCCCTACATGGGTACCATGCAGTTGACCTTGGTACCATATACCTTTGTAAGTCCTTTTGACCAGTTCTCATTTTTCACATCTCTCAATGCTTCTCTGTCTTCTATTTTGTACAGACGGATCTTTTGGTCTTCTAGCCATACTACTAGACTACGACATTCTTCTTCAGCTAAACGAAAAAATAAATATTTTACACAAAAAAATTGTATGCAGAGAAATCATCGAAAAACACTATCTAAACTCTAACACTTACAGTTAATGTTGAATGTATTAGGATGGTGATACTCTAAAGCTGCTAATTTTCTTTTAAACATGATTATATTTTATAAATACAGGGACAAATTCAACGCAGAACGTCTGCAGCTCTCTCAATGGTTCTTTGAAGAAATTTACATTTGACCGAGAAGGAATAGAAACGAGTAGGATATCGCAGGCTCAGTTCCTTGGGATCCCTGTGGTTTTCGCATTAATTTGGCGGGATTCGAGTTGTTCTTTTCGTTCTATTTTTCAGTTATCCATTTTCTACGTCATACGTGGAGATCGTAGTGACTAATAGTGCGTGAGAATAAGGCCTGATGTTGAAAATTTGAGATCAAAAAGCTTTCAAATGGTATTCGTCGGTTTAAACATCAATGGCGGCCTTGGCGCTCGATTTTTCAAGAATTCGTATTCTTCATTGCACAATTCGCACAACTACAAACTGTTATCCAGTTCTGTGCTGTGGAGGTCTAGCAACAAGAGCTGCACAAGTTTCAAGCAGCGAAATAACTGCCGTTCAACTCACAAAAATGTCAAAACTGTGAATCCTACGTCCTGTGAGACAAGTCACAGAAAGTCTTCAATCCCACACAGTCCTACATTTTTGGTCAACAAGGATTTGTGGTTTGAAGCAGCAGCTTTGGACTCCTTACCTCGTCGTGAGCTTCAAAAACTGTGCAAAAAGTTTGGCATACGTGCTATAAGTAAGACAGAACAGCTCATTGAAGATTTGCAAGTTTTCCACAAGCAAAACTTGTCCAAACCTTCATCCATACTCCACAGTCCATTCATTCCAGGTTCTGTAACTTCAAGGAATCAGTATACAAGATCAGAAGCACTTTATAATAAAGATGTTGATAAGTCTTCAGGGATTTTTGCCTCACTGGGTGTGTCGTCCTCAAATGTCAGGAGAGATGAGGAACTACAACGACTGTGTAAAACTGTCGGAGCAAGGACAACAAGTTCAAGAAGTACCGCTAGCTCCCTAGATTGTTTAAAGTCTAATTTAGGGGAATTGGATAAAACCTTCAGAGTACTAGCCGATACCTGTGATGAAGGAGAAATTGTTCTACAAAAGAAACCAAGTGTTTCCACCATCTTAAGCAACAGAAATAAAGCATTCATCATTAGCAAATGGAAGAAAAAGAAAATTGAAAAAATGGGAGAAGAATCATTCAAGAAGTATCAAAGAGACATTATCCAGAAGGGTAGAATCTTTCATTCTTACATCAAAGACTTTTTCTCTGGCACACACTCCAGTATTGATGGAGTTCAGGGATGCGTAACAAGCGTTTCTAGTGTCTTGAATGACATAAGTTGTGTAATTGCAACTGAGAAGAGAGTTTCACATTACCATCTCGGCTATTCAGGTTTTCTTGATACCTTAGCACTATATAAAGGAATTCCATGCTTAATTGAATGGAAGACTTCTGAAAAACCCAAAGAAACATTAGCAGACTGCCATGATTTTCCAATCCAAGTCGCAGCCTATGCAGGCGCTATAAACTCTAGTCCATACTTCAGTGTCCCTGTTACGACTGGTCTGGTCGTGGTGGCATACCATGATGGCACCCCAGCTCATGTTCACAAGATGGACATGCAAATGTGTGACTATTATTGGCAACAATGGCTCGTCAGAGTGTATAAATATAAACAGAACTTAGATAAACAGGATGAACAGGAATAAGGACATCTCCATCATAGTATTTTTTTATTTATATGAAAGATAAGACACACAATAAAATAAAAAACTAATTTTGATATGAGCGTGTACATGTTTTATTTTTCTCTTTTCGTCTTCAGTAAAAATGGAAAATCTGGTATTAAAGATCGTCTCATCCTTTTTGAGAAACCTTAACTTGGGCTACCTGTGGTGAAACTTTATTTCAGCGGATGCATCGCGGGCTCATACAAAAAAAATGGCGAACAAGAAAGAGGAACCGGAAGATTCTGAAACTTCCTCATCGGAAAAGAAAAGCGCTAATTCTGTATTAACCAAGCAAGAAAAACTACAACAAGCTATTGTTCTGAAGGATGAAGGGAACGCTTTTTACAAACAAAATGACTTTAAAAATGCGATGAAAAAGTATCATCATGCGCTGTTGTTCGTCAAAGGACTGGCTGTCGAACAACCGTTTAAGCATATCTTGTTTTATGACAATGGAGAAGGCGAAGTCACAGAGGAATTTAAGCAGAAAGCACAACATACAGAATCCATTTGTTACAACAACTTAGCCGGTATGGTTGTATGTTGTCTCTTCAAACTCAAAAGTCATGCAATGACATAACTTACATTGCTCAGACTAGTTGCGCACCCAGGGGGGGTACTCAGGGGTATCAGTAACGGGAAGGTGCGAATGAGGCAAGGCCAAACTTTTTAACCCAAAAAAAGTCCAATGGGCAAAAACAAGACCCCAAAAAAGTCCAACGGCCCAAAATCGTAACCCCAATTTTTCTCCGCATGAAATCGAAAACGGTAGGATATCATTTTTATCAACCCTCAAAAAAGTCCTTGCCAAAATGTTTATATCAAAAAAAGTCCAGAAAATTGATAACCCCAAAAAAGTCCCAAGCCGCGAATTTCAAACCCAAAAAAGGTCTTTGCACCTCCCCGTCACTGATACCACTGAGTACCCCCCCTGGGGTTGTGCAGCACTATCAATAGTAAGTTAATACATGCAGCTAAAGTTTTTTCCTCTTATTTTTTTAGCTTGCCATATTGCTGGATCTAGGTGGCCCAAGGTGGTAGATTATTGTTCAAAGGTGCATGTTCTGGACTACTGTACTGGGAGCCTTATTTATAGTGGATATGTGCTGAACACTATTTTAATATTGTGTGCGACGGTCCAAACCAAAGTCAGGGGTGGATCCAGGCATTTTTGAGAGGAGGGGTCCTTGTGTATACTAAGCACAAAACCTGTGGCAAAACTAGATTCTACCTCAGGTATGACAGGGGGGTCTGTACCCCCCCCCCCCCCCCCCCCCCCCCCCCCCCCCCCCTGACCCTCCCCCTGGATCCACCACTGAAAGTAGACCTGATACAGAACATGAACAGAGCCAGCCTGGGCTAGACTAGACTAGACTGTGAGATGTCTCTTCATATTCTATTCTCAGGAAATTTAGCACAGAGTGCAATGGTCACATTTGAAAATAGAAAATAACGAGACAGGTCTCGGCCTATTTTTTTGGCCCAAGATAGTCATAAGCCCAGACTATGTGGTTCCAGGATCAGCTGTTTGAACAGCCACCCCATATATAAGTGATATGGGTATGTGCCACACAACAGCGTCTGGTTTACAGGCCTTCCAGCACTAGACCAGGGTAACAAATTCAGTATTTTACACTGAAACCTTGGTTCCTGTGCAAGTTGTTTCATGATTAAATCAGGATATGAAAAATGACCATTTGCACTGAAGCAGGATATCAGCATTCAGAGGTCTCCCCTCCCTGGGGAATCTGTATCAGTTCTGTATCAGTTCAGTTAGTCTAGTCCCTCTATCAGTTTTCCATATTCTGTTGTTTCCATTTAGGTCCTTGCATACCAGACTAACAATGCCAAAGCTTTATTCAGACGAGGCCAAGCTTATATGAATTTAAACGATATTGACAGAGCCAGGGAAGACCTGATTAAGGCCCATGAACTTGAACCAACTGGTTAGTACTAAAATGGACCAACTATTTTTTCTGTATGTTCCTGTTCGATAATCTTCGTCAACCATTTGTTTATTCATGATTTAGTGAGGGGAATCACTGGGTGGGTTGTTATTTTATTGAGGGACAGGTTTCTAAGGTACATTAACCAAGTACATAGGAGTGTCCTATTGCTATTGTGCCCTGCATATATTGTGTTAAATCTGCAAGTAAGGAAATAAATGCCCCCCTCACTCACTCAAAGTTGCTTTTTTCCACAGACAATGGTATTAAAAGAACATTGGTACTTCTGGACCAAGAGTTCAAGAAAGCAGCATTAAAGGAGAAGAAAACATATGCAGCAATGTTTGAGCAAATGTCTGTATAAGTTGTCAATTAACTATTTGACTGTCAGCATGAAGTTTTGAGTTCCTGTTGTATTCCCATTGGGGAGGGAGATGTTTTACAATTTAACACCTACAATAAATATATTGAACTGCATTTTGCATTATTTCGTGCACTGAAAATTATATAAAAAAGTCTACTTGTAAGAAAATTGGTAAAGAGTAAAATGAACTGGAAGTTATTAACCTTTATACGTGCAATAAACACTTTATTTTCTATCCAGCTTTAACAGTTGCTCTTAGTTCACAAATTGGTATTACATCCTTCAGTATTGCAAAGACTATCAAGCTACAATCTTGGACAAAACTGTTGAGACACTGTCACGTGTCACCCTCTGTAAATAAAGTCTACTTACTTACTTACTTACTTCCAAGCTTTAGGGTAAAATTCAGCCTCTCTCCTCCAACGAGTTTTGTCCAAGATAGTAGCCAGGGTATCAGTGTTTTCTTCTTTAAAACATAATTTTTAAATGATACTTCAATAGTTAGCTCAGTAGTTGCTAACACAGTCTGTGACTTCTTTACTACTAGAAATATTTTCATTATTTTTGACTCGAGTGCCACAAGTTTATTAGCTTTGCTATATAAAGTGCTATGTTAAATAAAGATGTTTCTTACTTACTTACTTACTTGTCTTAGTACTATAAAGAAACACAACTAAGGTAGTTTTCTCCAAGATATACACCTATTAAAAAAAACATTGGCATCTGAAATCTGTGACCGCAATGGATCATAAAACTTTTAAGTTAAAATTAATTGCCGTCGCCATATCACAGGATCTATCAACTATACTAGTAGTAAGATAGGCATTTTGCGTATTTAATGAGGTCATGATTCATGATCCATGGCGGTCACAGATTCAGATGCCAACATTTTTTTTAATAGGTGTATCCATCCATTTCAATTAAGTTTGTCACGCTTGAGCCACAAGTGTGTGACCCCAGATAATTATTGTGAGAGTTATTATTTACCAAGTCTTTCTACCTGAATTCTCTGTTGTAGTTTTTTTTCCACCAAAATTTCAGCCAACTCATTTGAAATGTTACTTGAATTTGATTTAAATCACTGCAATGTTCTTGTTTAGTCCAATACTAGTTGCAGATAAACTCCCATGATCCTTCAGGATCACACACTGATTAACATTATCGAGTTGAGTGTATATTTGAGATTATCACCAGCTTCCTCCCCTACCACCTCCACCACTGCAGCTCCCTCCACCAAACCCTCCACCACTTCCATAACTGCCAGTTCCCGTTGACGAAAATGTAGGTTTGGCTCTGCAAAAGACTGGGTCATTGACAAAGCTGTCTGTAAACTGCCTTGATGTCCAATGATGGATCATATTGTGGGTTATAAATACTGGGTATTGCCTCTGCAGGCACACTAATCTGAAAGCAAGTTCTGGGAAGAAATCCAGGGTGCTTGCTTCTCGGGTGTCATTATCTTTGTCTTCTTTGCGATTTGTAGATTGACGGCATATTGGGCACGTGGAGTTGGTCTCCAACCATTTTATCAAGCAAGGCTCACAGTATTTGTGTCCACAAAGTAGGAGCCTTGTACGCATCTGAGGGGTGAAGTTTTCAAGGCATATGGGACAGGAAGCAGACACATAATTCTTGCTGTTCTTGGCTGCATTTCTTTCCCTTTCAATTCTCTTTAATTTTTCCTGGCAGTTCTCATACTGGCTGTTCTTGTAGAAGCTATACATGATACTACCCAATACAATAGCAAGGAAGATTGCCAACCAAAGCAAGGCATAGAATGAAAGGCCGTCGGGTTTGAGTCTTTCTCCGCTGAAAACCTGATGCATTAGCTTGGTAGCTAAGTGCAAAGATTCCCCATACTCTTCCTCGCGAAGAGAAGCCTTCATCTCGCCAATAATTATATCAATCTGGTCATCTGAGAGCTTCTCTTTCGCGGTCCTTCCAGTGGAAATGTAAACCTGTCTATCCTTGATCGAGATCAACAATAGTGCACCGTCATCACAACCAGAGTGTCCGACTCCCCAAATATTGTGCAAATGTCGAGCGAAGTCTTGAGCTACTTCTTCCCTGCTCATCTCGGATGGAACGGCCATTTTTCTCATAACGGCTATACCGACTTGAAATCCTGGTCTGCTAGAGTCACGGGAACATCCAGAACTCGTTTTCTTGGCCACAACCTGAAGCATTTCTTCCAAAGTATTGACTTCGTCGTACTTTAGAACGCCATCAGGATCGCAAATCCACGACTCCACACCTCGTCTTCCACATGCATTTCTATTCTTCGCTGGGTGAGGAAAGCTTTCTTTGTGCCATCCATCATCTTGGCTGGCAGTTGCACTCGCAAGGAAAAAGGAAATCACAATCACAAGGCCTCCGAATGTCTTCATTTTGTCTTGAAGTTGAACTGATGAAACTTGACAATGTTTTGCATTTTAAATTGCTAAACCTTTTCTTCATGCGCAAGCGCCGTTTTCACTTTACACAGGTAGCCCAATGTTAGGCATTTTCTCACTTTGCGCTTCACAGAAAAAAACTGAAAGAAGGGCGAAAATTTCATCGAACACCCACGTTTTCTAAAAAAACTTCGTACTACGGGTCGCCTCAAAACTCCAGAAAATACAAAATAAAATAAAATTTAACTTTTTGCGAGCCTCCCACAACAAACCAATAATTGGTTGTATCACGATTATTGTAATTCTTATTTTCAATTCACGGAATCACCTGTCAGGAGCTCACTAATACTGATATACGGTAGTATATCACCGCTTTCGATACTTAATATCCTGCTTGGGGAGGCTTTCTTTTCCTTCGTCATTTATTTGTAACATTTGACCTACGAAGGCAAAGTGCACCAATGTCTACACTGATGCGAGTTTTTGACATAAATAATGGCGCTGGTGAAATCCTTAGTTTTCCAAATTGTCTGTACTCGTGCATTGGCCATACTCTTGGCATAAAGTTTATACTTTTAAATCACCTCAAACTATGCCATAATATTATTTAGCTATTCTTAGGCCTAATGTAAACGTCGAACTTAAGTCGCGCCGATCCTATTAAAAATAAGCCTTCTCAGCAAATTTATAATCACGGGACCATCATATTATTACTATCCATCAGCCTATTTAATAATAATAATAAAAACAATAAAGGTTTAATGCAGTGTATCCACAAAATTAATAGGTTCGACTGAATTAAGTTCATGGTTCAGTTCGACGTTTGCCGTAGGCCTTAGTTGCTTTATCTGAGTGTAAAGTTGTTCATTTTGTTGCTGATTTGTGGTTTTAAATTTAAGCGTTTTCGGCCGGGCTTAGCTGGTGGGCGCCGGTGAGTATTACTAATGTATATATTTTTAATGTGCACACATCAACTTTAAGCTTTAATTCACTTCTAGTAATTAAAGGAAGGAAAAAGGAAAACAAAAGAAAAATTTACCTTAGAAAAGATAATGGAAACTCAGTCAACTCAACTTGCCGGGTGGTACAGCTATTCACCGAGGGACACCTTCAAATTGAAGATTTGCTCAAATATGCTTGTTTAATTTGCTGCCAGTTTCCGGCCAGTAACTGGAAAACACGGCGCCCGTGCAACTCATCAGTTCACCGAGTTTTCACCTGTAAAAATATCAGCATATCTCAGATCTCTGATTATTCATCAAAAGTTCTTCTAGTAATTCGTTTATCCCGTTCAAAAAATGAGACTTATTTATAGACCTTGAAAACTAGACATATTTAAAAACATATTGTACAGATCTCTCTCGCTGGATCTTTCGGTAGACATGTGGGCCTCTACTCGAATAAAAGCGATGTTTATCGTTGTCACACTGTCGTATTTGCCCAGGGAAAGTGTCGGCCAAGGAGACGGTAAGCAGAGTGATTCTTTTAGTTAGATTGGTGCATGGAAAGACACAGTTTAAAGTGGCTCAGTAATATTGTCCGAAAAACTTGTATACCATGCACGATTTGGGGACAAAAAATTTTAGGATAAAGATTGTTACGCGTAACAAGGTGTAACACGTAACAATCCCGATAACTGCTAATGTGACGTCAACATGCTCAATTTAGGATTCCTGTGGTACTCGGCGTAACAGACGGTAACACGATGTAACACAGGGTAACACAGAGTAACACAGAGTAACACAGGGTAACACAGAGTAACACAGGGTAACACAGAGTAACACAGGGTAACACAGGGTAACACAGAGTAACACAGGGTAACACAGAGTAACACAGGGTAACACAGAGTAACACAGAGTAACACAGGGTAACATAGAGTAACACAGGGTAACATAGGGTAACACAGTGTAACACAGGATAACACAGAGTAACACAGGGTAATACAGAGTAACACAGTGTAACACAGAGTAACACAGGGTAACACAGAGTAACACAGGATAACACAGAGTAACACAGGGTAATACAGAGTAACACAGTGAAACACAGAGTAACACAGGGGAACACAGGGGAACACAGTGTAACACAGGATAACACAGAGTAACACAGGGTAATACAGAGTAACACAGGGTAACACAGAGTAACACAGGGGAACACAGTCTGTGTAACAAAGAGTAACACAGCGTAACACGAGTGTAACACAGAGTAACACAGTGTAACACAGCGTAACACAGGGGAACACAGAGTAACACAGTCTGTGTAACAAAGAGTAACATAGTGTAACACAGCGTAACAAAGAGTAACACAGCGTAACACAGTGTAACAGTCTGTGTAACAAAGAGTAACACAGCGTAACACGAGTGTAACACAGAGTAACACAGTGTAACACAGCGTAACACAGGGGAACACAGAGTAACACAGTCTGTGTAACACAGAGTAACACAGTGTAACACAGTCTGTGTAACAAAGAGTAACAGCGTAACACGAGTGTAACACAGAGTAACACAGTGTAACACAGCGTAACACAGGGGAACACAGAGTAACACAGTCTGTGTAACACAGAGTAACACAGTGTAACACAGTCTGTGTAACAAAGAGTAACAGCGTAACACGAGTGTAACACAGGGTAACATAGAGTAACACAGTGTAACACAGAGTAACACAGGGTAACACAGAGTAACACGATGTAACCAAGTGTAACATAGAGTAACACAGGGTAACACAGGATAACACAGGGTAATACAGAGTAACACAGCGTAACACAGGATAACACAGGGTAACACAGGATAACACAGAGTAACACAGGGTAATACAGAGTAACGCAGGGTAATACAGAGTAACACAGTAACACAGGATAACACAGTGTAACACAGGATAACACAGAGTAACACAGGGTAATACAGAGTAACACAGGATAACACAGAGTAACACAGGGTAATACAGAGTAACACAGTGTAACACAGGATAACACAGAGTAACACAGGGTAACACAGAGTAACACAGGATAACACAGAGTAACACAGGGTAATACAGAGTAACACAGTGTAACACAGTGTAACACAGAGTAACACAGGGTAACACAGAGTAACATAGGGTAACACAGTGTAACACAGGATAACACAGGGTAACACAGAGTAACACAGAGTAACACAGGGTAACACAGAGTAACACAGGGTAACACAGTGTAACACAGTGTAACACAGGATAACACAGAGTAACACAGGGTAACACAGCGTAACACGAGTGTAACACAGAGTAGCACAGTGTAACACAGAGTAGCACAGGGTAATAGAGAGTAACACAGGGTAACACAGAGTAACACGAGTGTAACACAGAGTAACACAGAGTAACACAGGGTAACACGAGTGTAACACAGAGTAGCACAGTGTAACACAGAGTAGCACAGGGTAATAGAGAGTAACACAGGGTAACACAGAGTAACACAGGGTAACACAGTGTAACACAGGATAACACAGAGTAACACAGGGTAACACAGCATAACACGAGTGTAACACAGAGTAGCACAGTGTAACACAGAGTAGCACAGGGTAATAGAGAGTAACACAGGGTAACACAGAGTAACACAGAGTAACACGAGTGTAACACAGAGTAACACAGAGTAACACAGAGTAACACAGGGTAACACGAGTGTAACACAGAGTAGCACAGTGTAACACAGAGTAGCACAGGGTAATAGAGAGTAACACAGGGTAACACAGAGTAACACAGGGTAACAAAGAGTAACACCGCGTAACACAGGGGAACACAGTGTAACACAGTCTGTGTAACAAAGAGTAACACAGCGTAACACGAGTGTAACACAGAGTAACACAGCGTAACACAGGGGAACACAGAGTAACACAGTCTGTGTAACAAAGAGTAACACAGTGTAACACAGCGTAACAAAGAGTAACACAGCATAACACTGGAGTGTAACACAGAGTAACACAGTCTGTGTAACAAAGAGTAACAGCGTAACACGAGTGTAACACAGGGTAACACAGAGTAACACAGGGTAACACAGAGTAACACAGGGTAACACAGTGTAACACAGGATAACACAGAGTAACACAGGGTAATACAGAGTAACACAGGGTAACACAGAGTAACACAGGGTAACAAAGAGTAACACAGCGTAACACAGGGGAACACAGTGTAACACAGTCTGTGTAACAAAGAGTAACACAGCGTAACACGAGTGTAACACAGTGTAACAGTGTAACACAGAGTAACACAGGGTAACACAGGGTAACACAGGGTAACACAGAGTAACACAGGGTAACACAGAGTAACACAGGGTAACACAGAGTAACACAGAGTAACACAGGGTAACATAGCGTAACACAGGGTAACACAGTGTAACACAGGGTAACATAGGGTAACACAGTGTAACACAGGATAACACAGAGTAACACAGGGTAATACAGAGTAACACAGTGTAACACAGAGTAACACAGGGTAACACAGAGTAACACAGGATAACACAGAGTAACACAGGGTAATACAGAGTAACACAGTGTAACACAGAGTAACACAGGGTAACACAGTGTAACACAGGATAACACAGAGTAACACAGGGTAATACAGAGTAACACAGGGTAACACAGAGTAACACAGGGGAACACAGTCTGTGTAACAAAGAGTAACACAGCGTAACACGAGTGTAACACAGAGTAACACAGTGTAACACAGCGTAACACAGGGGAACACAGAGTAACACAGTCTGTGTAACAAAGAGTAACATAGTGTAACACAGCGTAACAAAGAGTAACACAGCGTAACACAGGGGAACACAGTGTAACAGTCTGTGTAACAAAGAGTAACACAGCGTAACACGAGTGTAACACAGAGTAACACAGTGTAACACAGCGTAACACAGGGGAACACAGAGTAACACAGTCTGTGTAACACAGAGTAACACAGTGTAACACAGTCTGTGTAACAAAGAGTAACAGCGTAACACGAGTGTAACACAGAGTAACACAGTGTAACACAGCGTAACACAGGGGAACACAGAGTAACACAGTCTGTGTAACACAGAGTAACACAGTGTAACACAGTCTGTGTAACAAAGAGTAACAGCGTAACACGAGTGTAACACAGGGTAACATAGAGTAACACATTGTAACACAGAGTAACACAGGGTAACACAGAGTAACACGATGTAACCAAGTGTAACATAGAGTAACACAGGGTAACACAGGATAACACAGAGTAACACAGAGTAACACAGCGTAACACAGGATAACACAGAGTAACACAGGGTAATACAGAGTAACACAGGGTTATACAGAGTAACACAGGGTAATACAGAGTAACACAGTAACACAGGATAACACAGGGTAACACAGGATAACACAGAGTAACACAGGGTAATACAGAGTAACGCAGGGTAATACAGAGTAACACAGTAACACAGAGTAACACAGTGTAACACAGGATAACACAGAGTAACACAGGGTAACACAGAGTAACACAGGATAACACAGAGTAACACAGGGTAATACAGAGTAACACAGTGTAACACAGGATAACACAGAGTAACACAGGGTAACACAGAGTAACACAGGATAACACAGAGTAACACAGGGTAATACAGAGTAACACAGTGTAACACAGTGTAACACAGAGTAACACAGGGTAACACAGAGTAACATAGGGTAACACAGAGTAACATAGGGTAACACAGTGTAACACAGGATAACACAGGGTAACACAGAGTAACACAGAGTAACACAGGGTAACACAGAGTAACACAGGGTAACACAGTGTAACACAGTGTAACACAGGATAACACAGAGTAACACAGGGTAACACAGCGTAACACGAGTGTAACACAGAGTAGCACAGTGTAACACAGAGTAGCACAGGGTAATAGAGAGTAACACAGGGTAACACAGAGTAACACAGAGTAACACGAGTGTAACACAGAGTAACACAGGGTAACACGAGTGTAACACAGAGTAGCACAGTGTAACACAGAGTAGCACAGGGTAATAGAGAGTAACACAGGGTAACACAGAGTAACACAGGGTAACACAGTGTAACACAGGATAACACAGAGTAACACAGGGTAACACAGCGTAACACGAGTGTAACACAGAGTAGCACAGTGTAACACAGAGTAGCACAGGGTAATAGAGAGTAACACAGGGTAACACAGAGTAACACAGAGTAACACAGAGTAACACGAGTGTAACACAGAGTAACACAGAGTAACACAGAGTAACACAGGGTAACACGAGTGTAACACAGAGTAGCACAGTGTAACACAGAGTAGCACAGGGTAATAGAGAGTAACACAGGGTAACACAGAGTAACACAGGGTAACACAGAGTAACACAGGGTAACAAAGAGTAACACAGCGTAACACAGGGGAACACAGTGTAACACAGTCTGTGTAACAAAGAGTAACACAGCGTAACACGAGTGTAACACAGCGTAACACAGGGGAACACAGAGTAACACAGTCTGTGTAACAAAGAGTAACACAGTGTAACACAGCGTAACAAAGAGTAACACAGCATAACACTGGAGTGTAACACAGAGTAACACAGTCTGTGTAACAAAGAGTAACAGCGTAACACGAGTGTAACACAGGGTAACACAGAGTAACACAGGGTAACACAGAGTAACACAGGGTAACACAGTGTAACACAGGATAACACAGAGTAACACAGGGTAATACAGAGTAACACAGGGTAACACAGAGTAACACAGGGTAACAAAGAGTAACACAGCGTAACACAGGGGAACACAGTGTAACACAGTCTGTGTAACAAAGAGTAACACAGCGTAACACGAGTGTAACACAGTGTAACAGTGTAACACAGAGTAACACAGGGTAACACAGAGTAACACAGAGTAACACAGGGTAACACAGAGTAACACAGAGTAACACAGGGTAACACAGAGTAACACAGAGTAACACAGAGTAACACAGAGTAACACAGAGTAACACAGTGTAAACACAGGATAACACAGAGTAACACAGGGTAACACAGAGTAACACAGGGTAACACAGTGTAACACAGGATAACACAGAGTAACACAGGGTAATACAGAGTAACACAGTGTAACACAGAGTAACACAGGGTAACACAGTGTAACACACAGGATAACACAGAGTAACACAGGGTAACACAGAGTAACACAGGGTAACACAGGATAACACAGAGTAACACAGGGTAATACAGAGTAACACAGAGTAACACAGTGTAACACAGAGTAACACAGGGTAACACAGAGTAACACAGGGTAACACAGGATAACACAGAGTAACACAGGGTAATACAGAGTAACACAGTGTAACACAGAGTAACACAGGGTAACACAGTGTAACACAGGATAACACAGAGTAACACAGGGTAATACAGAGTAACACAGGGTAACACAGGGTAACAAAGAGTAACACAGCGTAACACAGGGGAACACAGTGTAACACAGTCTGTGTAACAAAGAGTAACACAGCGTAACACAGAGTAACACAGGGTAACAGTGTAACACAGAGTAACACAGAGTAACACAGGGTAACACAGAGTAACACAGGGTAACACAGTGTAACACAGGGTAATACAGTGTAACCCAAATGAGTTGGCTGACGAGTATTGTGGAAACCCAGACATACTGCGCATGCTCGGTAGATGGCGGGGAATATTTACATTCTCGTACCCAGAGCCCTCTCATCATTGGGAGGGCTCTGGGTACGAGGATGAGGGGCCGAGGCTACTTATACTTACTAACTACTTTCGTTACTCCAACAGTCAAAGTAAATTTGTCGAGTACGACTAATTCTACGCTGAAGAAACATACCAGAAAATCGTCCACACCAGACCAGGTCTTCTCCAGCATTATAATAGGAGTAGGACTGGGTGTTGGTGTACTAGTCCTCCTCATCCTGCTGTCTTATCTTTACGTGAGAAATAAGAAATCTGATGACAGGTATGAACAATTGGGATTGGGTACGAGTATTATGAGAAAGAACGTTGAATCCATTCAAGATTCCACTTGATTCCACTAGTCTTTCGTCCAAGGTAACGCAAACATCTCTAACTAATTCTGCCAATCAAAACACTCGAACCCAGTCTTCCAACATTTGCCACAGACAGGAGAACAAGCAATGTGCTAATATAAAAATAAAATTGTGTTTAATTTACATTCTAAACGTTTTTTTTCTTTTCAATTTGACAACATAATAAACAACAATAACATCGGTTTACAAGGAAAACAGAAAGGGAGAACTTCATTTAATGATGTTACATGACAAACAGGTCAGGTCTTCGTGTAGCTGCACAAAAGTCCTGGCTATTGTTCTATTGTCGTTCTATGTATTGTTTGTACATAAAAAAACAATAACCAGGACGCAGCTACACGAAGACCTTGCCGACAAACACTTTATGGCAGATTGAGAACTCAAGATGGCAGCTTCACTCTTTCCTTTAAAGCTGTGCATGACGGCCAAGACAACTAAACCACTGGTCACCGCTAACGTACAGTTAACACGACAGTTAATGCTTATTTCTCAATCCTCGTACAGATTGTCCATTCCTGATGATGATCCTCGAAAGATTGTATCTAGTCGTGGCGATCTTGATAGAACTTGGCCAAGCTTAAGAAGCATCGGAACTGCCCTCTAAAACCTGTATAGAAGACTACCAGTCATTGGCGGAAATAAATGAACCGCGCCTTGCACATTTTCCTTGAAACATGAATAGTTTCAGGAACTTTGAATTTTGTTATAAACTGAATGTCATAAAGGTTCTAACGTTGTTTAAATTCAAATCAGTTCTACCTTTGTTGCATTCCCGTACCCAGACCTCTCATCATTGGGAAAAATCTATGATGACAGGGGTCTGGGTACGAGAATGCCCGTATATACACGTTTACATTGTCCATGCATGCACACGAGAACATGTAAACGGCGTTTTCGAAGTGAGCGTTCCGAGGGGATACTGGGTACGAATCACTCAACACAACTTGACGGCACGAATTGACGGCACGAACATTACACCACAGGTAGCCCAATCACATTTTCTTAGAAAATTTATTCCTTTTTGAAAATAAACCCTCAAACTATAAACAAATGCTGAGGAATCAGGATTGGCTGTGCGTGAGTTTCACAACACCAAACAGCCTGTATCACTTGAAAAACATATTCACAAAAAATGATATAATCTTCCACTTCAAACTCAACCATACAAAACGTCAGCCTTCTGAGCCCGCGGTCCACTCATGTGCCGAACTGCTGAACTGAGTCGGACAAAATCAGTTTGGTACGACAATTTTCATTTGGTTCTGCAGCAGTGTCTGTCGCGTTATGGACACTGAAGCGTCGATTGATTTATACGTAGATCTTCTCACGCGTCGAATCTGAATGATGATAATGGATGAGTTGACCAGTCACCAGGCCCCCTCATTTTATCCCAACAATCGCAAAGCTTTCTGGGCCTTCGCCATCCTATGGGATAAAATGATGGGGCTTGATGACCGGCAACTCATTCATTACAAAATCTTCCCACAATCTGAATGAGCCGTCACTCTAAAGTCGCTCCAGGTTCGGCGCATGATAGGAGTGGCGTATGTCCTTACAGAGCAGTCAGGAGAGGCACTCCTATTTCTTAAGGCCATAAATATTACTACAGTACATGCACATTATTTAGTTACCTACAGTAAAATGTCTCTAAGTATTAGTGTTAGGTTTTGTTCATCTTGGTGGCGATGATAATTCGTAGTGTTTGGTCAAATGAGGTACATAAACACAGCCCAGCCTAAAACGAAAAATTAATTAGTAAACACTGACATGTGTCGCTCAAAACTGCAAGTAACCACAGGTATCTTAAACCTTCCTGTTTACTAGGAATATTTAATACCTTTTTCTATTACCTTTTGCTTGTGTTTGGTCCTTCATTGTTAAAAGCATCGAGACAATGTATGATGCGTTCTCAAGAACTTGTTTATTATTATTATCTGTGTGTATCTTTGTTGATGAGCTTTTCCAAAAAGGGGAGGTTTCTTGGTGTTGCAGAACATCAGATGACGTTAGACAATGAACACAAAGGACGAGAAGAATGAACTTGAACCAAAACAATACCCTGCATACAAAGAAACCTAACCAAGAATACAACGCAGACTGCAACACCAAGAAACACCCCAAAAAGGGAATGCAGAAAATAATAATAATAATAAAAAGAAAAGATCGTTTGAATACTATAGTAATAAAGAGCTGATCTGTGCGTTTCTTTTTTTGAGACTCTTTCACAAACGTAACGCACGGAACATTGTTCAAATATTGTGGCAACACAGAGGTATTTATTTAGTATCTGTGCATTTCATTTCTTAATGAGCTTTCCCCCCCAAAAAAAAATGGTAATGCATAAAAGATTGATTGAATACTGTAGCAATAAAGAGCCGATATGTGAGTTTCTCTTCTTGCATATTTTACTCACTTTATCTGGGCTCCAGTCGAGAGAACTAATAGGTTGTGTAGATAAAGTAGCATTTTGAAGACGTGTGACAGAACCAGCAACACCATATTCCAGGCCATTAGCATCCTTTTCAACACGTTTTTCTGGATATGAACTGAAAAATACAACAATAGAAACCTTCATTAGTCATCCAATCATAACTGAATGATGATGATGACCAAATATTGTTGATGATTAAGATGATGTTGTTATTGATGATGATGATGATAATGATGATGGTGGTGATCGTAGTGATGTTGATGAATTGCTGATGACAAATGATGAAGATGATAAGTGTTGCTAAGGTTTTTAATTCACTACTGAGCACTGTATAAGTTTGTTTGTTATAATATTTAAGAGACACCAATGAGGACACACAATAGGGTCCAAATGAAGTGTTACTCACTATTTCCATAAACTAAGAGTCCCAGAACCACCACACGTCATAAATATATCTCTGTTTTGTGGGAGATGTTTAGCGCACCATACTGTGGATTTATGCGCCTGGAAGAAATGAAACGTCAATCATGCATGTAGCTTTTGCATTCCTTATTCCTTTACGGGAGTCAGAAAGGAATGATGAGGATATTGACCCCTCCCCTCCTCACCCCAGAAAGTAGAAATTGGTGTTTGTCCATCCTTTATTAAAATAATTGACATTGGTGGTTAGGTGTGTCCACCTATGACATAATTGATGATGGGGAGGGGTGGTGCCTTGTATGGATACTTGTGTCCCAACTATTCCTGTTCCCAATGATGCATGACTTATTAGAAGTCATTGATAGTCACAGTTGCAGTGTCCACCTTTGACATAATTGATGATGGGGAGGGGTGGTGCCTTGCATTGGTACTTGTGTCCCATTTGTACCCCTCCCTATTGGGCAAACTATTCCTGTTCCCAATGATGCATGACTTATTAGAAACCATTGATAGTCACAGTTGCTCCACCTTTGACATAATTGTTGCCCAATGACTTGTGTCCCATTTGTACCCCTCCCTATTGGGCAAACTATTCCTGATGATGCATGACTTATTAGAAACATTGATTGTCACAGTTGCAGTGTCCACCTTTGACATAATTGATGATGGGGAGGGGTGGTGCCTTGCATTGGTACTTGTGTCCCATTTGTACCCCTCCCTATTGGGTAAACTATTCCTGTTCCCAATGATGCATGACTTATTAGAAACCATTGATAGTCACAGTTGCAGTGTCCACCTTTGACATAATTGATGATGGGGAGGGGTGGTGCCTTGCATTGGTACTTGTGTCCCATTTGTACCCCTCCCTATTGGGCAAACTATTCCTGTTCCCAATGATGCATGACTTATTAGAAACCATTGATAGTCACAGTTGCAGTGTCCACCTTTGACATAATTGATGATGGGGAGGGGTGGTGCCTTGCATTGGTACTTGTGTCCCATTTGTACCCCTCCCTATTGGGCAAACTATTCCTGTTCCCAATGATGCATGACTTATTAGAAACCATTGATAGTCACAGTTGCAGTGTCCACCTTTGACATAATTGATGATGGGGAGGGGTGGTACCTTGCATTGGTACTTGTGTCCCATTTGTACCCCTCCCTATTGGGTAAACTATTCCTGTTCCCAATGATGCATGACTTATTAGAAACCATTGATAGTCACAGTTGCAGTGTCCACCTTTGACATAATTGATGATGGGGAGGGGTGGTGCCTTGCATTGGCACTTGTGTCCCATTTGTACCCCTCCCTATTGGGCAAACTATTCCTGTTCCCAATGATGCATGACTTATTAGAAACCATTGATAGTCACAGTTGCAGTGTCCACCTTTGACATATTGATGATGGGGAGGGGGTGGTACCTTGCATTGGTACTTGTGTCCCATTTGTACCCCTCCCTATTGGGTAAACTATTCCTGTTCCCAATGATGCATGACTTATTAGAAACCATTGATAGTCACAGTGTCCACCTTGCAGTGTGCCTTGCACTTGTGTCCCATTTTGACATAATTGATGATGGGGAGGTTCCCAATGGTGCCTTGCATTGGTACTTGTGTCCCATTTGTACCCCTCCCTATTGGGTAAACTATTCCTGTTCCCAATGATGCATGACTTATTAGAAACCATTGATAGTCACAGTTGCAGTGTCCACCTTTGACATAATTGATGATGGGGAGGGGTGGTGCCTTGCATTGGTACTTGTGTCCCATTTGTACCCCTCCCTATTGGGTAAACTATTCCTGTTCCCAATGATGCATGACTTATTAGAAACCATTGATAGTCACAGTTGCAGTGTCCACCTTTGACATAATTGATGATGGGGAGGGGTGGTGCCTTGCATTGGTACTTGTGTCCCATTTGTACCCCTCCCTATTGGGTAAACTATTCCTGTTCCCAATGATGCATGACTTATTAGAAACCATTGATAGTCACAGTTGCAGTGTCCACCTTTGACATAATTGATGATGGGGAGGGGTGGTGCCTTGCATTGGTACTTGTGTCCCATTTGTACCCCTCCCTATTGGGTAAACTATTCCTGTTCCCAATGATGCATGACTTATTAGAAACATTGATAGTCACAGTTGCAGTGTCCACCTTTGACATAATTGATGATGGGGAGGGGTGGTGCCTTGCATTGGTACTTGTGTCCCATTTGTACCCCTCCCTATTGGGTAAACTATTCCTGTTCCCAATGATGCATGACTTATTAGAAACCATTGATAGTCACAGTTGCAGTGTCCACCTTTGACATAATTGATGATGGGGAGGGGTGGTGCCTTGCATTGGTACTTGTGTCCCATTTGTACCCCTCCCTATTGGGTAAACTATTCCTGTTCCCAATGATGCATGACTTATTAGAAACCATTGATAGTCACAGTTGCAGTGTCCACCTTTGACATAATTGATGATGGGGAGGGGTGGTGCCTTGCATTGGTACTTGTGTCCCATTTGTACCCCTCCCTATTGGGTAAACTATTCCTGTTCCCAATGATGCATGACTTATTAGAAACCATTGATAGTCACAGTTGCAGTGTCCACCTTTGACATAATTGATGATGGGGAGGGGTGGTGCCTTGCATTGGTACTTGTGTCCCATTTGTACCCCTCCTATTGGGTAAACTATTCCTGTTCCCAATGATGCATGACTTTAGAAACCATTGATAGTCACAGTTGCAGTGTCCACCTTTGACATAATTGATGATGGGGAGGGGTGGTGCCTTGCATTGGTACTTGTGTCCCATTTGTACCCCTCCCTATTGGGTAAACTATTCCTGTTCCCAATGATGCATGACTTATTAGAAACCATTGATAGTCACAGTTGCAGTGTCCACCTTTGACATAATTGATGATGGGGAGGGGTGGTGCCTTGCATTGGTACTTGTGTCCCATTTGTACCCCTCCCTATTGGGGTAAACTATTCCTGTTCCCAATGATGCATGACTTATTAGAAACCATTGATAGTCACAGTTGCAGTGTCCACCTTTGACATAATTGATGATGGGGAGGGGTGGTGCCTTGCATTGGTACTTGTGTCCCATTTGTACCCCTCCCTATTGGGTAAACTATTCCTGTTCCCAATGATGCATGACTTATTAGAAACCATTGATAGTCACAGTTGCAGTGTCCACCTTTGACATAATTGATGATGGGGAGGGGTGGTGCCTTGCATTGGTACTTGTGTCCCATTTGTACCCCTCCCTATTGGGTAAACTATTCCTGTTCCCAATGATGCATGACTTATTAGAAACCATTGATAGTCACAGTTGCAGTGTCCACCTTTGACATAATTGATGATGGGGAGGGGTGGTGCCTTGCATTGGTACTTGTGTCCCATTTGTACCCCTCCCTATTGGGTAAACTATTCCTGTTCCCAATGATGATGCATGACTTATTAGAAACCATTGATAGTCACAGTTGCAGTGTCCACCTTTGACATTCCTGTTTGATGATGGGGAGGGGTGGTGCCTTGCATTGGTACTTGTGTCCCATTTGTCCCCCTCCCTATTGGGTAAACTATTCCTGTTCCCAATGATGCATGACTTATTAGAAACCATTGATAGTCACAGTTGCAGTGTCCACCTTTGACATAATTGATGATGGGGAGGGGTGGTGCCTTGCATTGGTACTTGTGTCCCATTTGTACCCCTCCCTATTGGGTAAACTATTCCTGTTCCCAATGATGCATGACTTATTAGAAACCATTGATAGTCACAGTTGCAGTGTCCACCTTTGACATAATTGATGATGGGGAGGGGTGGTGCCTTGCATTGGTACTTGTGTCCCATTTGTACCCCTCCCTATTGGGTAAAACTATTCCTGTTCCCAATGATGCATGACTTATTAGAAACCATTGATAGTCACAGTTGCAGTGTCCACCTTTGACATAATTGATGATGGGGAGGGGTGGTGCCTTGCATTGGTACTTGTGTCCCATTTGTACCCCTCCCTATTGGGTAAACTATTCCTGTTCCCAATGATGCATGACTTATTAGAAACCATTGATAGTCACAGTTGCAGTGTCCACCTTTGACATAATTGATGATGGGGAGGGGTGGTGCCTTGCATTGGTACTTGTGTCCCATTTGTACCCCTCCCTATTGGGTAAACTATTCCTGTTCCCAATAGTCACTGTTGTGCACAATGTTCACCTTTTCAGTCATTGAAGCAAATCCTTTATCAGGGTGTTGAGTTCTCATATCAAAGATGTGGAACTTGGACTCTAACGTCGTAGCCACTAACTTATTCATTTGGATATCTTTACGGTCAAATTCAAGACCACAGACCTACATGTATCAAACAAGGGGAAACAGTTAACTGAGAATGATGCACACTCCTTCCCTCCTAACTCCAAAAGAAACGTCAAATTATAATCCAATACAGGCTTGTGAAAAGAAGCAGGGAGCTGGCTGGCCTCCCTGCATATCTTTTAGGTGTTCTTTAAAAGATATGCGAAGGAGGCTAGGAGCTGGCACACTTGACTGGTTATGTACGATGAACACCAAACACTGAACCTGCTAGTCAAACTGCTATTTAGAGCGCATTATGCATTTGACCTTTCCATGCCAGTTTTAGCTAGAGCCTGCTAGATACTGTACTTGTATCTCATCACCTACACATACAGTATTTATAACATTGTTTCTAAAACTCATTAATAATTCATGAGCCATTAGGCCAATGGGAGCTGTCCATTTGGTCAGGTGCATGGACCTTTATATAGTCAGGGAGCAAATGTCGTAAAAGAAAGTCCCATGGGAATTTTGTGCTGAAAGCACAGCCACCTATCTAGATGTGTCAAGGGGACCCTAAGGAACAAGAAACATGTTGTCGACAATTTTGTAACTCGCACCGACGGCCGCTACGGAAGTTTTAAAATGTGACGTATATGGCCCAGCATGGAAACGAGGCTGTGCCATAAAATGCGATATAACCATCGTTAAGGGTGGACTAACATATTTATTTCGACCGTTGCTAAGGAAAATTTGAAACCTCGAAAAAATCGTAAAATTCAAAGAGAAGAGAAGGGACTTATAGGAAGTGATTGTAAGAGAGAAAGCTTTGTCATAGATAGATAGATAGATAGATGCCTTTATTTACACAGGGTAGCTCAATCAGTATTTACAAAGTAAAAAACTGTAAAAAACTGTAAAAAACTGTTATCAATAGAGGCCCTAAAATAGCATGACGTCACCAAATTACGTCACAGAAAACGCTCTTTTTTCCAAGGATTTATAAGATACTGTAAATCTATGATTATACACTTGTTCTACAACACAAGGAGCAGACAACTGTGCATGGATTTGGCATTTAGATGAAAAATATTTTTTTTATGGACGTTTTTCGAGCTGTTTTTAAGTATTAAATTCCATAACTTGTCATACTGTCTTCAGTTTTTAAAAAGCATGCTCAGCAATGTTGACTAGGTCGTTGTTGATATTCTAGGTTAGAAAAAAATAACCCTTAGTGAACGTGCTCGAAAATTTTGAAGGTTTTTGAAAACGAGAATCTGCACATGCGCAGTGAAGTCTTGTTAAATTTACAGTTCTTTTTCAGCATTGAATTGATGGGTTTCGGAAAAGAATCCTACGAAAATGTTTAGACAGCTCTCTATTCTGTCATTTGGCATAAAAATTATTATGCAGCAAAGATGTTTTGATTTTCCTGTTGTACCCAAGCAGGAGATGCGCGAATTTTATGACTTTCAATTCATAAATTGTATGCTTGCTCATTTCTGCTAAAACGAAATTTAAAACCCCTATAGAGAAGTAGGATGTTCAACCTCGTCCCCAGGGCCCTCTCTTCTCGCTTTCAAAATGGCAGACGCTCGAGAGAAGACCCTGGTGTAGGCTGAACTAAAACGCATTTTGATTGGATAACACAACAAGCCTTCTAATTGGTCCTTATCGAAGGTTGCTAAATATAGCATAAATTAAAATTCGAATCGTATTGAGTGAATTTATAGTTTCAAAGGATAGTTCTTTTCTGGTCCTAAATGTATCGAATTAGGAAGATCGAAGCCGGTGCAAGTGATGTGTGAGTGTTATCGAAGCATTGAACTGTCTTTAGGAACATGAAAAAGTCCACCGATCGAGATCGTTTACCGTAAAGCAAGGTATCAATTTATACGAGCAAGACTATACTGACGGTGACACGGCAAACTGATATATTATTGTTGTTGTTTACATAATTTGCTAGTGCTTTTGCTCTTGAGATTTGCAGTATGTGACACGTCAATCCACGTCAACATGTTTTGTACTTTAGCCGTTAGAGATGAAAGGTGTTTGTATGAATAGCGAATAAACTGTCGATCTGACCTGTTCAGTTGTAATATGTCTCATTTTAAATTACACTTCCGAACCCCTATTTTTCAAATGGCCAGAATTGCTCCAGGTGATTTTATTTATTATTTGAGGCAAAACAATCGCAACATCAACGAACATATTTTCTTCAGTAAAGGCCCTTTCGATTACTTTCGACTAGCCTCCGCAGGCAACTCTAAAATACTAAAACTCTATCAGATGGGTTTCCTGTGGCGCTGCATGCGGAGGCTAGAAAATGGCAGCCTGGGTACGAACCTCCAAGATTCTTGGAGACACGTGACCAGCCTACACCAGGGTCTTCTCTCGAGCGTCCGCCATTTTGAAAATAGCGAGAAGAGAGGGCCCTGGGGACGAGGTTGTAGGATGTTTAACAAGGCTATAAAATATCAAAATTTCAGAAAAAAATCCTCAACAAAGCTAAAGCATTGAAGACATGTAAAACCCCATAGCAACGCGGTTGCATAGTAACGAAATGTTAGTCTACCCTTAATGGCAACAAATCGTTACCGATATTACTCATACTTTATATATAAGTGTATCTGACACATCTAAGAAACTTTTAAGTAATAAAGCTGGTCATGTGACCATGACAGCATGGAAACGAGGCTGGACCATAAAATGCCCTATATCTTATTTTGAATTGCATAAAATTTATCCAAATTCACCCAAATCAATGACATATGTGATTGTTACACTATCAGGCCATAAGTTGTACATTCTAGACTGCGATCGGGTACGTCATATTGGTTTAGGGGAGTCACGTGATCAACTGATAATACGTGAAAGCGGGTCTGATTTAGTGGTTTCTCAACTGTAAGAAGTGGAAGTTTACTGGGTCTCTAGAAAACATTTCCAATCATAATTTGCCAATGGAACTGTACAGCTTCTTTAGGTGGGTCATACAAGGTCCAAACAACTTTCAGCTGAAAAGAAGTCTGATGAGATGCATAAGCGCAAAATTAGTCTTGCTCAAAGTACGACAAATAAAGAACAAGAAGTCAGAAACTCTTAGGTGGTCGACAGCTGAAATGCCACAACAGTTGGCTGTTGGCCTAGCTGTCCACAAGGCAGTCCAAAGTAAACCGTTGATAAATATGCTGCACGGTTTTGGGATGTTGGCTGATAAAAACAGAATCCTCAGAGCTATAGGTGCAGATTGAACCAAGTGTTCTCAAGCGTATGGTTCAGAATGATGTTGTTTACAGCTAATTCAAAAAACGTTGTCCTAGGTTTTGTTGCATATTGCAATATTTGGCATGGCTTCTCGGGCGTAGTTTGACCAAACTCCAATTGACAGCACGGTAGTGAAAAAACAGGTGGCGGGTACTTCATCTAAGACACTGACACATCATCACCACCTTACTACTGCTGTAAGGTTGCACCACTGGAGAAGAACATTTAGAAGTTGGTCACCAGCATCCAAAGCTTCACGAATCCATTCTCTGAGGAAATAGTCAAGTACTATTGGAAACGAGTTGTTTGGTCACTTCGTAAAAGAAAGGATCCCTGAGTCGAGAAAATGCAGCATCTGGTCCCCCCCCCCCCCCCCCCCAAAAAAAAAAAACCCGCAAGCACTTCTTACATGGAACACTCCGGGGAAGACTCTACAAGTGATAGCCAATGACAAAATGGTTGTTCTCAAGGAAGATCACTCCCATTTTGTGCGGGTCATGTTCTGCGCTCAAGTCACGCCCAGAGATTGACACCAAGGAAGCTGTCGGGCAGTACGAGTTCTCCATAGTGACATGATCAATGTTTTCCTCGGATGGCACCATGTTTCACTGTTCCTCAATGGACATATTTGTCTAAGTTTCTGTAAAAAAGAACACGACAAAGGTTCGACAACGGTCGTATGCTATGAAATGATATGATATCATTTTTTGATGAAATCCACATACATGGCGAAACTGTCTGTACCTTAGCCTCGTTCCCATGCTAATCACGTGACCACCTGTATCACGGACGAGGCCTGGTAATGTAACAATCACACATTTCATTGACTTGGGGGTGAATTTGGGTGAATTTTACGCAATTCAAAATAAGTTATAGGTCATTTTATGGTCCAACCTCGTTTCCATGCTGTCATGGTCACGTGACCAGCTTTATTACTTAAACATTTCTTAGATGTGTCAGATACACTTATATGTAAAGTATGAGTAATTTCGGTAATGATTTGTTGAAATTTACGATGGTTATAAGACATTTTATCGTCCAGCCTCGTTTCCATGCTGGGTCATATACGTCACATTTCAAACCCACCATATCGGCCGTCGGTACGAGTTACAAAATTGCCGACAACATGTTTCTTGTTCCTTAGGGTCCCCTTAACACATCTTGATAGGTGGCTTGCTTTCAGCACAAAATTCCCACGGGATTACACATGCTCCCTGACTAATACCCCCATACAGCCTGCCAGGTGTTAGTTATAGAACTGAGCCCGGTTGTTCGAAAGCGGGTTAGCGCTAACTCAGGGTTAGATATGGCTAACCTAGGGTAAAATCTTAAGAATTAACCCTAGGTTAGTGTTAACCCGCTTTCGAACATCCGGGCCCTGATTATTAAAACATGAATGTTATAACTTTTTAGTTATAACACTCATGCATAAACATGAGTGTAATAACTAAAAGTGATAGAACACTCCTGTTTCGTTAATCAGTTCTAGAACTGACTACCTGAAACACAGGCCTATATGCAAAGGTCTCAGTTTCACATCACTGACCTTCACATATACATTTTTGGAATAATATTACTAGGTTCCTTCTGACACCTACAATATCTCTTTCAAATGTGGAATGAGTTGTGATGTTCAGTGCGCATGATCGCAGTGTAATAGTTATCTCTTACCTACAAATTTGTGATTTTCTTTAACTTTTTCCATTGGAAATTATTAAATATCAGCTTAAATGAATGTTGGGTTTTAGAAGTCATTTATAAAACTCGATGCTGTGTTGTATCGGGTATATAGATACTCTTGTTTGATAAATATCACATATATCATGATCATATTCATATTTATTATACTACTATTACGTAATTTTACCTTATAAGGTCAAGAGAACTCGAAAAACATGGAGCCGTATTACCATAGTTCTAAATCCGGTTTCACTGCAAAGTTTTGAACATTTTGTGGCGTGAAATCCATTGTCAATAAGAGTACAGACAATGGAAAACTGCTTGCCATTTCATTTTTACAATAACAAAGTCAAAAAATCATCCAAAAGCAAGGATAAAGTTTGAAAGAAAAACCATTTCAAGCACGCGCTGGATCCGTGCGTGAGTGATTCGTCATTCTCTGTGTCTGTTATTGTAAAAGAGCGCGCGGACCTTGAAAGGTTTTGAAATAATTATTAGATAAATTTACTCCAAAACGGACAATTTTGTTTTCGTTCAAAGTAGAATAATAAATAACTTATTTGGGGTTTTTCTCGTAATACGGGCTGATATTTTACTCGTTACTCGCATTTTTCCTCGTCCCTTCGGGACTCGGAAAAATACATTCGCAACTCGTAAAATATCAGCCCGTATTACGGGAAAAACCCCAAATAAGATCTCAATACTTACTCCATTCTTGATGTTTGTTTCCCATCTGATTGCCATTTTCTTCAAGTCAAACAGTTTGATGTCTCCATTATCATACCCTGCAGCTACAACACGCTCTGAAGTATTGTATGCATTGCCTGTACATGTATAATATTATCATTATTTATGATTTGTTTTGTTGTATATTTTTAATAGATTTTATATATTTTAATTTCGGAGAGTAGTTATTACATGGGAATTCAGTTTCCCCCTACTACTACCCATTACCATTAGTTATTACATGGGAATTCAGTTTCCCCCTACTACTACCCATTACCATTAGTTATTACATGGGAATTCAGTTTCCCCCTACTACTACCCATTACCATTAGTTATTACATGGGAATTCAGTTTCCCCCTACTACTACCCATTACCATTAGTTATTACATGGGATTCATTCAGTTTACCATTAGTTATTACATGGGAATTCAGTTTCCCCCTACTACTACCCATTCCATTAGTTATTACATGGGAATTCAGTTTCCCCCTACTACTACCCATTACCATTTAAGTTATTACATGGGAATTCAGTTTCCCCCTACTACTACCCATTACCATTAGTTATTACATGGGAATTCAGTTTCCCCCTACTACCCATTACCATTAGTTATTACATGGGAATTCAGTTCCCCCTACTACTATCCATTACCATTTGTATTTTTTTTATCATTTAGTTATTTGAGAGTTTTAATTTCCCATAATTCCTTTTGGTCATAGCTTTCATGATTTTCGACCTGACAACGATTATGCAATTAGCTATATAAGATAATGTACATACATGTGATGTATGTACTGGTGTGTACATTCACAGTATATAAGATAATGTACATACATGTGATGTATGTACTGGTGTGTACATTCACAGTATATAACTATAAGATATGTACATACATGTGATGTATGTACTGGTGTGTACATTCACAGTATATAAGATAATGTACATACATCTTTAATCTTTAATCTTTAATCGTTAATGCTGCCATTTAGCTGTGGCTAATCCCGGCAGGAGGGGCGGCAGCCCCGAGATAACACAACAATGTTACAAAAATTATCAATTGAAAGTAATAGGTAAAATAGTACATGTGATGTATGTACTGGTGTGTACATTCACAGCTGTATATAAGATAATGTACATACATGTGATGTATGTACTGGTGTGTACATTCACAGTATATAAGATAATGTACATACATGTGATGTATGTAAGCTGGTGTGTACATTCACAGTATATAAGATAATGTACATACATGTGATGTATGTACTGGTGTGTACATTCACAGTATATAAGATAATGTACATACATGTGATGTATGTACTGGTGTGTATGTTGTAGTTCAAAATGATCTTTGGTTCAATTTGAATTGAACTGGTTTAATTTAAATTGAACTGGTTTAATTTAAATTGAACCGGTTCAAGTTTAGGGTTAGTATTAGGGAAGACTTTATAGTAATCAAGTACCTTGGGGTTAGGCTTAGGGTTAGTATTAGGGAAGACTATATAGTAATCAAGTACCTTGGGGTTAGGTTTAGGGTTAGTATTAGGGAAGACTTTATGTTAGGTTTACAGTAGGTTTATTAATAATGTGCAATGCATTACTACCAACGAAATCTTGGATGGTCAAGTGGTTAAGGTCTTGGGATAGCAAGCCAAAGGTAAGAGGTTCAAGTCCCAGTCAGGTAGGACATTTATTTAAAAAAAATGCTAATTAGATATTAGTTGTAGATATAGTTAGACAGACAGACAGACAGACAGACAGACAGACAGACAGACAGTTAGGTAGATGATAGGGGAGAAGATAGAGAGAGAGAGAGAAGGGAGGGAGGTCAAAATTATTTAGTTCTTTTTGAGGACCCCCTAAAATTCCAAATTAAACCAGTTCAATTTAAATTGAACCGGTTTAATTTAAATTGAACTGGTTTAATTTAAATTGAACCAAGGAATCATTTTAAACTACAACATGTACATTCACAGTATATAAGATAAATAAATGTACATACATGTGATGTATGTACTGGTGTGTAGATTGAAATTTTAACACCATTTATCAAAGTCATGAATAATTAATGAGCATATTTTTATAATATGAAAATCATATATCTGTGAGTGGAGTATCCTCATTAAATATTATTATCATTGTTATTATTATTAAACACAATTTGATTTGCATAATGATTTTACTATACAGTGAAAGTTCTAAGTGTTCAATAATATTGTTAATACCATATTAGCAGACTGTGATCATCTCACTTACATGTAAGAGCACATAGTTTCAGGACCGTTACTTTAGGGGGGGGCGTTACTTTTGGGGGACTGTTGCTTTCGGGATTTATAAAGAAAGGCAAAAACTAATGTCACTTTCGGGGGGCTGTTATTTTTTCGGGGGGGGGGGGGGGGCATTACTATCGGAATTCTACGGTATTACAATAAATGTCTCACCAAATGCCACTGCCCAGCAATCCCTGCCTTCTTGTCCTTCAGCAGGTAGCATTTGGGCAACTGGTGTTTCTTTTTGGCGAGGGTCCCATACACAAACAGAGCCTAATAGGAGTAATAACATATTAAAATGATGTCAGTTGCTTCACCATTTGATCTATGGGACTCCTTGGGTCCAATGGGACATCAACATTTTGGCTTCATCCATACAGTTATATTTGTACCTCCCCACCACTATTACAACTGGGGATCCCCCCTCCCCTATGACAGTCTAATCAATATCAAAATAATATAACATTAACCAGGATTTCCATCATAACATGATGATAATAGAAATAAGGTTGAAGTGTTAAAACAGTGTATATACATGTACATGTAGTTGTATAATAACATTACCATCTCTACTTCCTGTGACAATCTCAGGTGCTCCTTCTCCAATCCCCAGTCCACCTACGCCATCAATAGCATTAATGATTTGTGAATGTGCTTTAACAGAGTAGACAGGTCTTTCTGTATTCTCAAGGTTCCTAGTAAAAAATAGCAGTACATGTAATTATTTTTATTTCCAGTCCAGTATCCTAAGAAATCATGTGCTCTGATTGGTTGTTAAAGTGGGAGGAATTTTCTATATCTGACCATGGTCCACGGTATCCTAGGATATATATGGACTGCCCTTCAAAAACAAAAACAAAATTTTTTTTGCTTTGTGTGTTGTGTGCTTGTTTTTTGTGGTTTTTATTTTTTTGCAGTTGACGTTTTGAGTAGTCATGGCTGACAGTTGGCGACAAATAACACAAAGGGAAAAAAAAACTTCTTTTCCGGCCTTGGTCAGTTTGGATAGGGAAAAACTGTGTCCTTGGCCTTGAAAATGGACCTCGGCCTACAGCCTTGGTCCGTATATACCTATTTCAAAAAACGTTGACAACGGTCAATCTCAATTGGATGATCTAAAACTTGTGAAAATTCTGAAAATCTCATTCGAACACCAAGCGTGATTCCAAACTTGAGGACGAATGAATGAATTTTGCATGTTACTAACGAAAGACTCTCAGTTTTCCATAATTTGTCTTCATCTCAGATCATCCATTTCAGATCGCCCGTTGTCAACGTTTTTTGAAATAGGTGTATACCTATTTCAACTAACGTTGTTGCGTTCAAAGCAACAAGCGTCAAGCCAAGACCGAAGTGAATGCTGGTTTTGTGTCACTTGGTAAATTATCCAAATCAGACCTATTTTCTATGGAACGAAGTGTGATATGCAAACAAGCACGTGATAATGTTCACATTTTGTAATTAGTCCTTATAGAAACAATTGTGATTTAAATAATTTCCAGTACAAAACCAGCATTCACTTCGGTCTTGGCTTGATGCTTGTTGCTTTGAACATGACAACGTTTGTTGAAATAGGTGTACATGTATATAGCTAATTGCATAATCGTTGTCGGATTGAAATTCATGAAAGCTATGACCAAAAGGAATTCTGGGAAATTAAAACTCTCAAATAACACCATCAAATCATTGACCTTTTTATCCAGACTTGTAGGATCTTAGTTAAATAGCTCATATACCTTCAAAACTACGAGAACACTGAATATATCTGCATGTAATGCGGGTCATGAACTGATTTCCCATCCATCCTTGCAGTCTCAGCTTCTATGATTTATGATTTTCAACCCGACAACGATTATGCAATTAGCTATATACTCAAGACGGTCCTCAGTACCTCCAAACCAGTAAATAACCTCTATTTATTATTGTCATTATTTGTGCATTGTTTTACCATATATTATGTCATGAGAACACACACAATATACCAGTGTATAATTTATACAGTATCTCATGGAAAACAGACAAAAAATGTCCAAGCTTGAAGGAGCTTATACAATATACAACTTGGAATTATAAATCTCTTGATGGTTTGACAGATAATACATGTACATGTATTTGCTGGCATTTCACTCGACTGATAAAATGTCCATGTACAATGTACATGTATATTGTCAATCAAACATCCAAATAAGGGTTGTATCTATTGTACAATAACTCGTTTACAAAATGTTGTGACTCTGTAACAAGGCAACCCAAGAATAAGCAAGAATATTAATTGTTCTACATGTACAAATTGTTCAATATACCATATCATCATTTTGCCTTCAAAATCCCCTGTTGCTAAGTATCTCTGTTGAAGGTTTGAAGCTCCAAATGTACAACACTTAAATGGTGTTCTCTTCTCCACCTGACAAATATATCAGTAAGAATTTAATCATTTACATGGGAATATAATAGCCCACATTTGATATCAGTAGTTGCACACATTGTACAATAGTATGCGAGGCTCCCAGAGCCTCACACTGAAACCTGTGTGACAAGTAGAGCATATATCGAAAGTGGTCTATTGCAGGAGACTGTTGCAGGAGCCCATTCGTAGGAGCATCCATCTAATATAGATATGTGTCACAGCGTATTAGATGATAAGTCTATTTTTAGATCAGTAGTTCGCGCAAAAAAAAACACCTCGACCAATCAGAGCAGGAATAATTTAGCCAATCACAACTCTCTCTAAATCAGTCACACAAGACAGGCAGACAAGATAGAGAAGCCAGCTTTTCATTCAAACCTTTCGAGTTCAAATTTGAGTGAAGACAGCGATTATACAATTATAAAGAACACAGTAGTCCACTTCAAAGTATTCCTGATGAATCGGTAAAGCGAGTAGCTTCTGCATGGTTCAAGAAAAGGGAATACACAACTGTCACAAGTGACTCCAGCACCGAAGACGGCAAATCTCTCAGCTCACCTTTTCAACAGAATCTGAGGCGTAAACGTTCACGAAAACATACAGAATTTGACCTGCAGAGCTCTGATTCAGTTGGAAATGACTAGCTCAGCCGAAATCTCCTTTGAAGCCTCTTTCTTTCATCGATCTTATTTGATGGTTCATGTGAATTATGTCAGGTAAACGAGTTCGTGGATCACACACAGTGACACACTCTAATAATTTCATATACGATTTCCTGGTTGAAATATTTTTCCCTCGATAATCTCTCGGTTAGACATACATACAATTACATACAAACTTTATTTTACATGGGGTTACAAATTCAGTAAATTAAATATAACTAAACTGGTTTCAAATTTGGTCCACAAGGACCACAAGAATTGAGAAGCCTTTCCGTCATTCCGATCTGAAAACTTGCATGCCAATGTTTTTTTCTCATAGCAAAACATCTTTTGGCAAAACCTAGTATTACGAGCTTGAAATTACCTGAGTTCTTACCTGCCTGTGATATCTAACATATATTTTGCAAACATTTCTCTGTTGACTTTGCAGTCTTGAATCTTGATCAGCTTGCATCCAAAACGACAATACGAGTCTTGATTTCCTCGTCATTTGTACATTTGTCTGGCTAACTTATTTTCGCCGTTGTACTCCTTTCAAATAAGATCGATGAAAGAAGAGGCTTCGACTGCTCTGTGTAGGTCAAATTCTGTGTTTTCGTGAACTTTCTTACGCCTCAGATTCTGTCGAAAAGCTGAGCTGGGAGATTTGCCGTCTTTGGTGCTGGAGTCACTTGTGACACTTGTGTATTCCCTTTTCTTGAACCATGCAGAAGCTACTCGCTTTACCGATTCATCAGGCTTACTTTGAGGTGCATGGACTACTGTGTTCTTTACTTGTATAATCGCTCTCTTCGCTCAAATTTGAACTCGAAAGGTTTGAATGAAAAGCTCGCTTCTCTGTCTTGTCAGCCTGTCTTGTGTGACTGATTTAGAGAGTTGTGATTGGCTAAATTATCCCTGCTCTGATTGGTCAAGTTTTTTTTTCGTGCGAACTACTGATCTAAAAATAGATTTATTTAATACGCTGTGACACAGACCCTATATGTATATGGGAGATGGACGCTCCTGTCTATTGTCAATAGTGTATATATAGTAGACTGTTATTATAGTAGCCATACATGTATAACAACAATGCAGATGTACATTGTACAGTGGAATCTCGATACAACGATACTCGATATAACGATGTTCCGGTATAACGATCAACATTTGACAGCCCGGCAAATGTTACAGTAAATGTATGGAGAAAAATCCTGATTTAACGATACTCGATATAACGATATTCTCGATATAACGATCAGAATCTGACAGCCCAAACGTAAAACTTACCCTGATATAACGATAAAATAATTCATTGCGCGATGAAAAAGGTAGGCTTAGCTTAACACTTGAAAAGATATGACAATACTAAAATCCTTTAATTCTCATTCCATAAAGACTGTAACGTGTCTGTTAAAAGTTTGTTACGATAGGGATTACATCGCCGGTACAGCTATACGGCACAACGGGCACTACATGAAAAATCAATTATTAACGATACCCGAAATAATGATATTTTTGGGTCTTTTCCCGAAAAATCGTTATATCAGGAATTCGTTGTAACGATCTCCCGATATAACGATCTAATTTGGTCAGTCCCTTGGCACATCGTTATATCGAGGTTCCACTGTACATGTAATTACAAGTGACATCAGCAATAGCCACAGAAATTAGATTCACTGCAGTTGACTGCATAAATGGGAAAAATTAAATTATTTTAATAGTAATTGCATCTATAGACGTTCCCTCAGAATATTTAAGGGACAGTTCATAATTTGTCGGAGGGGGAGAGGGGAGGTAGGGGGTGGGATGGATGAGAAATTAAATCCTTACAGGTATGCCTAGGGGGAACATGAAAAAATGATGTCATTCGTTAAACTCTCACCCAACCTCTCCCCTTCTCATACACAGTGAATGGTCCTAACGAATAAAGCTGTTCAAAATGTCCAGCTGCATGTTTACAATTTAGGACTTTTGACAGCTACTCTGTGAAACAGCTGCCAAAACCTCTACACAAACCAACTTTGTCACAATATTAGCACATTCCACTTTAAGAATATCAAAGATAGTCTTACATCTTTTAGCAAATTGACGTCTCCGTGAGATACTTCGTAGATCTGCATTGCGCCGGTTCCTCTCGCATGATTTCCAATCACAACAAACCTAGCGCTACAAGGAATCCATTTCCCATCGAAAACAGTGTAGTTTAACGGCTTTTGGACGTGAGAAATGATCTGTGGTTTATCCATGTTCGGTGCTTTAACATTAACTTGGCTAAATTACCACAAATTGGACATTATTTTTGCAGTTTTCACAGCAAAGTCATCGTTTGATCGTTTCTAAGCAATCTCGTCCCCAGAGCCTGCGTTACTTTCGACCAGCGGCGAAGAACGTAGGCTCTGGCATAATCCATTTTTGAGACAATTTGATTTAGAAACTACGCACGCGCAAGATTCCGGAAGTGAAATATATCCAATGAAAATTGAGTTGTCAAAACAACCCGGTGTCCCAACTTCCGTTCAAAACAAAAATTAACATTTTTCAACGGTTTCATTGACATGTTATTAAAAATCTTGTATTCGTGTTTCAACACATGTCGCCTCTGCAATAAATCTCTAAGCACAGAGAAACATCCAGTTTATCTAAGCTTATATGTATCTCGAAGTGTCTTGAAAAGTTTTCAAGTGAAGCTCAAAATTTACACGAAGTTAAGAGTGATGGTTATTCAAAGAACATAATATGTCGATCGTAAATCTAATATTCTTTAGGCTAGCAACTGAAAGGCGGTGCCAATCGAGGTGCTTACGAAGGCGAAAGATTCGGCAAAAGAAATACATTTGAAGGAGAGACAACAATAACCACAGGTAGCCCAAGCGCAGCATTTGTATAAGAGAATGTATGGGAATTATTCAATGGTGGATTTTCAGCGTAAATATTGAATAAATGTTACTGTAACTTACTATGTGTCTTGAAGTAGTTCCTGCCAATGTCTGGAGCGAGTTTCAGAATTTTTCGGAATTTTTTCCCTCCCCTTACACAGAAGATGACAAGGTTGGAATCGAAGCCCGAAAATCGCCTTCAAACGGCTCTAATTCAGGTCGATTTTCTCGAAGAAATTCGAATCCCATCGCAATCTGCCTTCGCAGGGCTGTCAACGGATAACCTAGCAATGTAGCTGTGCTTATTGAATCGAGCCAGTTGCTTTTCCTGAGCCATGAGCTCCCTTGAGGCCAAGAAAATCCACTCCAAAATCGCCATTTTGATGCGTGGCGAGAACAAGTGGGTACAGAAAAGCCGTTGAACTCACGGTCGAAACCTGGGAGCAAGTACAAAAGTTCAACCCCACCGGGAGGGACAACTAAGAAAACTTCAAGGGTTTTGTTTTTGATCTTCTGTGTAAGGGGAGGGAAAAAATTCCGAAAAATTCTGAAACTCGCTCCAGACATTGGCAGGAACTACTTCAAGACACATAGTAAGTTACAGTAACATTTATTCAATATTTACGCTGAAAATCCACCATTGAATAATTCCCATACATTCTCTTATACAAATGCTGCGCTTGGGCTACCTGTGCAATAACCAGAGAAGATGAAGATGATAGATTCAAATAATTATATAAACCCGTAGGAAGAACTGTTCGCGTATCCTTCTGCTGTAAAACCACTGCTTTTATAAAGACTTCAGATACTGCGCTTCTTTCACTGTTATATCTTCTTTACCAAGTGCTTTTAAAGCGTACTCTATTCCCTAATGAAACCTTTCGAAGGATTCCACTGAAACTGAATCGACAACAACCAGCCCAGCTAACTTGCGCATGCGCTCTAAAACCGGAAGAACAAGAAATCCTGTTCCCAAAATTTAAAAATGGATTATGCCAGAGCCTACGTTCTCGTCGCTGGCCGAAAGTAACGCAGGCTCTGGGGACGAGATTGTCCTGTTCCCAAAAAAATGGATTATGCCAGAGCCTACGTTCTCGTCGCTGGCCGAAAGTAACGCAGGCTCTGGGGACGAGATTGGTTTCTAAGCAAAAAAACTCCCAGGCGTCAATGCGTACTCGTGATGTGCGCATTGGTCTTGACGTGTAACCTCTGACATAGTGGTAACTCGTGGATTACAATGATTACAATAGTATTCCTCTTAGATTCACATTCCCTTTTTTATTCTTATTTTTCTTTCCTGTTCTTTCCTTCGTATCATTTTCAGTTTTACCCGCGAATACTTTTTAAAGAATGTTATTAAATATTCACTTTGATAAAGGTGTTTTCTTGTTTCGACTGACACATGATCTCACATAGTGCTATTTACTTAACAAATTGGCTCATTTGCAAACCGTTATGTTGCCAAGTTAACTAAATACAAGTACTGAAAATACCAAAGGCTTTGGTGGAGAACAGCTCCGTTTTTGTACGTTCCCGCGGTCCCATTTCACCATGGCTCAAAGCGAAAACTGGAAAATGAGCGTAAGTGTAGCCGTCTTAGCATAATCTAGCAGTGAAACTATGCGAACACATTCTGAAAAGTTCATTCTGTTGCAGGATTATTTGTCAGAGAACCAAATAAAAGGTATAAATTATTGTTTATAAATTGTTTTATTTCGGAATCCTTTTACAAGTGAAGACTTTTGAACTGAACGGCAGAGAGATTAATTTTGTTTCAGTATAAACTACACAACATGCCAACAATTAAGAAATTTAAATCGTTTATGCAGGACTGCTGGCCGCACTATCGTTGAACAGGCAGTAAACTTCTGGGCCAGGAAGGGCTTTGTTTAAAAATTAAAACGAATAGATTTAATGTCTAATTCCTCTCGTTTTTCTTGCCCAATATTTTGCTCAGAGTATGTCGCAGTGTTCCAATTATTCAAGCAAGAGAAACAACAGAAAAGTCACTTGACAAGACAGGAACTTGCAACAGCGATGCGAATGTTGGGTTTGAATCCCAAAGAAGAAGACCTACAATATCATCAACACCATTGATGTAGAAGGTGCGGCCGCCATGCAGTACTACTAGTATAGAGATATTTTCTATTATTTACTATCTAAAAATATCCATTGCTTGACACACAAAACTATTTTGTCCTTCACACTTTTGTCGGTCATGCCACACGACCTGTGACATCTGACTGACATCTGTCAATCATCGTCAAACTTTACATCGCGTGATCAGCAAGAATAGCTTGGGTATAAATGTGGGCTGAGCCAGTCTAGCACAATATGATATTTTGTTTCAGTAATTTCAGATCATTTTTCCGAATATTTTCCACATGTCTCTCTCTTGTGTTGTTGTTCATACTACCCAGAGATTGGCACTGTTTCTTGGCCTGCAAGCTATGGGGCCTGTTTGGCAGTTTTTCATGCAGTTATGTTAACGGAAAGAAGCAGTATTTTGAGTGCCATTTTAAAGCCAGTTGCTTGCACTTTTGTTGCTAGAATATCTACGATGTAGTTGCTCTATAATGGCGCCAGATAACGGGAAAAGTGTCAGTAATTCGGTGTCCGGCAGCTTGAACAAAGAATGGAGTCATTTATCACTAAGATTTCGAAAGTCGTAAATCCAGGTTGTCAGATATTGTTGAGGCAAAAAAAAAATCGAGAACTAAACGCCAGGTCTGAATAGAATCATTTTCATATGAGTGGGAAATAATTACGGTGTGCGCATGCATTAGAGTCGTTTTTGTATGAGTGGGAAACCTACGGTACGGAGTTACGGTCACGGTACGGAATCGAACACATTGTATTCAACCAATCACAGCGCGCGAAATCATTGCTCAACCAATCAGAATGCTTGGATACTGCACGATGATGGCGCGATACCGTCACGGTACGGCACGAACCGTACCGTAACTACTTCCCACTCATACGAAAACGACTCTATTATGCCGTGCGGTGACCGTGCGTGTCCAAGCATTCTGATTGGTTGAGCAATGATTTTGCTGTGATTAGTTGAATAGAATGTCTTCTATACCGTACTGTACCGTAACTCCGTGCCGTAGGTTTCCCACTCATACGAAAACGATTCTAAAATGAAATACACCCCTCACTTTTTAAAATAAGTGCAGTGGTTGTGTGGTTGGGGTTAGCCATCTATGGCCTAGGGGCCGACTGATCTATTACTCTCTCTATGTCCTATAGAGGGCGGTCACGTGCAGTTTGAAAACTTTGTCCAAATGATGGAACATCAAAGGATTCCCGACGAGGAGGAAGCACTCCGCCAGGCATTCAACGTGTTCGATGCCGACCAAAGAAGATACATTGAATCAGAAGAGTTGAGGCATGTTATGGAATCTATAAAGATCGCTAAGAAGGCAGATTTGAATGAAATATTACATGACCTTGGCATTGACAGAGATAGAAAAATTACATATGAAGGTACGAGAAGATAATCTAAGGGTCAGCGGCCACATTTGTACTGTAAGCCAATTTGTTTGGTCAGTGGAGTTTCTGTTCAGGCCTTATTGGCTGACATGAATGATGGTTGCTTCGGCTTATGCTTGCGCCAGGCCCATTTTCACAGTGACATAAGGCCTCGTGTGCTTTGCGCTTATGCTTGCGCCAGGCCCATTTTTACAGTGACATAAGTTATAGGCCTCTTGTGCTTGCGCTTATGCTTGCGCCAGGCCCATTTTCACAGTGACATAAGGCCTCGTGTGTTTGCGCTTATGCTTGCGCCAGGCCCATTTTCACAGTGACATAAGTTATAGGCCTCTTGTGCTTGCGCTTATGCTTGCGCCAGGCCCATTTTCACAGTGACATAAGGCCTCGTGTGTTTGCGCTTATGCTTGCGCCAGGCCCATTTTTACAGTGACATAAGTTATAGGCCTCTTGTGCTTGCGCTTATGCTTGCGCCAGGCCCATTTTCACAGTGACATAAGGCCTCGTGTGCTTTGCGCTTATGCTTGCGCCAGGCCCATTTTCACAGTGACATAAGTTATAGGCCTCTTGTGCTTGCGCTTATGCTTGCGCCAGGCCCATTTTCACAGTGACATACGGCCTCGTGTGTTTGCGCTTATGCTTGCGCCAGGCCCATTTTCACAGTGACATAAGTTATAGGCCTCTTGTGCTTGCGCTTATGCTTGCTTGCGCCAGGCCCATTTTCACAGTGACATACGGCCTCGTGTGTTTGCGCTTATGCTTGCGCCAGGCCCATTTTCACAGTGACATAAGTTATAGGCCTCTTGTGCTTGCGCTTGTGCTTGCGCTTGTGCTTGCGCTTGTGCTTGCGCTTGTGCTTGCGCTTGTGCTTGTGCTTGCGCTTGTGCTTGCGCTTGTGCTTGCGCTTGTGCTTGCGCTTGTGCTTGCGCTTGTGCTTGCGCTTGTGCTTGCGCTTGTGCTTGCGCTTGTGCTTGCGCTTGTGCTTGCGCTTGTGCTTGCGCTTGTGCTTGCGCTTGTGCTTGCGCTTGTGCTCGCTTGCGCTTGTGCTTGCGCTTGTGCTTGCGCTTGTGCTTGCGCTTGTGCTTGCGCTTGTGCTTGCGCTTGTGCTTGCGCTTGTGCTTGCGCTTGTGCTTGCGCTTGTGCTTGCGCTTGTGCTTGCGCTTGTGCTTGCGCTTGTGCTTGCGCTTGTGCTTGCGCTTGTGCTTGTGTCAGGTCCGTTTTAACCGCAGTGTTGTCAGGTAATAATTGTCTTAGAAATTAAATCCAGTCCTTCATTTTCAGAATTCAAGACTTTCATATCGGCCAATATTGACCAACAGGACACAGAGGACCGTGCAGCCTTTCATCTTACTACTTCAGTTTAGCCGAACTCAATATCCGGCTATATACCGCGTAAAACCAAAGCGATGCAAATCAATCACAAGACAATTAGTAATTAAAATAACCCTCTTGAAATAAAGTTGGTTATTAATATTATTGTAAAAAGCCCGAATAAAACTATGAAATTTAGTTTGTAAAACACTTAAAATGCCGCATCACTGAATGTATACTATAGATCTGTAATAAAAAGATGCTTTCAAAATCGTTGTAAAGCGTTTTGTTTTGTTTTTACCTGCGCTGTAGCTATGTTGTATTCGCTATATTTAATCCGCAAAAAATGGCGGTTTTTTCGTTCAGGGTGACCAATTGTCAACATGTCACCAAACCAGCCAATCAGCGCAAAGCATAAAATGAGCACGGTGTTTCGTTTGCAGCAGGTACTTTGACAACTGCTTTAATTCAAATACTTCAGTCATTCGAGGCTTACTTTCTTATAATTTATACCAAAATATTTGCCAAGAATCAAGCAGGACATTTCGCTGCAAAAATGGTAAGAAAACTTTGTGTATATATCCTTATGCCATTCTTTCATATTTGTACCGTGAAGGATTTTCTCAGTGAAGACCGGAATGATAGCCAATTAATTGTCAGATGTCAACAATTTAATACATTAAATGAAATAAAACTGATATTAAATTTCAACGACAAAAAAGAAACGGTTGGAGAACCAGTTTACAACTCACAAAAATTTGTCACTTCTCTCGCTTTTAAAAAACCTTTGATTAATAAAATGTGTAAAAAAAATTATATTTTAGCGTCGGGAATTGTGCAAAGATTCATTCACTGAAAAGTTAGGTGTACAAGTCTTGAGACATCTCTCACAACTCCACCGTGCGCGTCATATAGCATTATGTATAGTTATTATTAAGATAAGTATTCAGAGCCAATTGCTACTTTTAGGGAATTTCTGCAAAGATTCATTCACTGAAAAGTTAGGTGTACAAGTCTCTCTCTCACAACTCCACCGTGCGCGTCATATACTTACTCCATGATTATTGTTCACTCCAATCTTTAGCACATTGACGCTTTACTGATACCCCCTGAGTTGTAGCAAAATGAACTTTAATGTGTTCTCACCATTATTTACTGAACCCCTGAATTTGCACCATTTGCTTCGTACCCCCTGCCAATTGCTTTCAGAGAGAAGTTCTAGCACCATTTTTACTGGGAATTTCTAGCAAAGACGCTTTACTTCACTAGCACCATTGAAAAGTTACCCCCTGAGTAGTACAAGCTCTACTGAGACATCTCTCACAACGCTTTACCACCGTGAGTTCTAGCACCATTGACGCTTTATGATATCCCCTGAGTTCTAGCACCATTGACGCTTTACTGATACCCCTGAGTTCTAGCACCATTGACGCTTTTTACCCCTGAGTTCTAATTGACGCTTTACTGATACCCCCTGAGTTCTAGCACCATTGACGCTTTACTGATACCCCCTGAGTTCTAGCACCATTGACGCTTTACTGATACCCCCTGAGTTCTAGCACCATTGACGCTTTACTGATACCCCCTGAGTTCTAGCACCATTGACGCTTTTTACTGATACGCTTTACCCCTGAGTTCTAGCACCAATTTATACTGAGTTCTAGCACCAAAAGCTGACCCCCTGAGTTCTTTCTTCGCACCATTGACGCTTTTAAACCCCCTCCTCTTGCGTGCGCCGAGTTCTTTTTGAGAGGCTTTTCGGTTGCGTGCGCCGATTTTTGTTTTCGGTATGAATTCGAGTCACGAAGTTTCGTAGTGCTAAAGTTCCTTAGACCTTTGAAACGGTGAAGTTATCTTATAGAATATCATTTATTATTGGAGGAAAATTGTGAAAATTATATCTATAATACTAAATTCTAATTAAGGTGGACGTATTGTCTAAAGACATCGTCACACGCATTCATCGGCCATTTCTTTTGAACATTTTGTCTTTAAAAAATCATGAAGATTTTCGATAGTCATACTTTTGTATGTTTTACATAAATGTACAATGTATATCGGTCGGTCTTCCAGGAATTTTAAAACCCGATCCAGGAATGTAGGGAGGAGGGAACACACAGGGGAGCAGCTGCCCGGCCAGGCAAAGTCCCACGGGTTTTGTATATAATCGAGGCAAGTATCTTGGTTGACATTATTACAACTGGGAGGGGGATCCCATAGTAAGAGTGATGGGCGTGTCGACGTATCAATTCTAACGGTGGTCGTTAAACGCCCTAAGCGGTACCAAACTACGACTTTAACCAAGGAGTGACGAGTATCTCCACTAGTTTTCATGGGAGTCTCTCCTGGGCATTAAAAGGTACTTTTATCAACAACCCTCTTTCTTCTTTACTGATGCGCTCGCGTTGTATAAAGAATAAAACTGAACTAAATATAAGAAGCTTCTGGAGCCATTGAACGGTATATAATTTGATGTGAACCGGCAGCTAGCTTCCAGCAAATAACATATGGATTGTAAAACACAAACAGGCTTGCAATGCTGTGTGCCTCCTTGAAATGAGATACAAGTATCTACATCAGTATAGCTAAAGTCCTTTACAGAAAAATAAACTGAATATCTTAGGTAGATATATTATAAAAAATAAGCGTACTGTTTTAAAAACACAAACTGCGGAAAATTATTCTTTAGCCTGACTTGATGCGATACTAATCTACAATTAATGTTCCTGATATATTAGAAGAAAATAAGTGATGTTTTTATACGTTTTGAATCTCATTAGATATCTTGTATCTCAGTCATTCATGTTAGATCACAGCGAGCCCAAGCATAAATTCAGTAAAAAAATAAAATTGAATTAGTTTATTTACATTGAATTAGTTTATTTACATTGAATTAGTTTATTTACATTGAATTAGTTTATTTACATTGAACTAGTTTATTTACATTGAATTAGTTTATTTACATTGAATTAGTTTATTTACATTGAATTAGTTTATTTACATTGAATTAGTTTATTTACATTGAATTAGTTTATTTACATTGAATTAGTTTATTTACATTGAATTAGTTTATTTACATTGAATTAGTTTATTTACATTGAATTAGTTTATTTACATTGAATTAGTTTATTTACGTATCTTGAATACATTTTCAGGAAGAACTACCGAAGGAGCAAATTGATGGTGAGCTGAGTCATTTAAATCAGTAATTAGTCTCAACGAAAATTTGCCGCCATTTTGTGACGTCATCAATATCTTCATACGCACGTCTTCCATTATTATCATCTTATGGTTTATATTTTCTACAACACTGAATGAGTCAATGTTCTTTTTCCTGTTTCAGAGTACAGAGATGCTTTTATCCTGTTCGATAAAGACCAGTCCGGGTTCATTTCTAGCAAAGAGCTGAATCGAATCATGAGATCGCTGGGCCAGAATCCCACAGAGGAAGAGCTGCAAGACATGATCAACGAGGTTGATTTTGACGGTACGTTTGTACACGATATCCTAAACACAACGGCCTTAACAGTTTGCAACAGATACTGAAAATACATTGAGTGTATTCAATGATTCAACTTTCAGTTTGTATTTATAAAAAGGCGTTTTGGATATATTATGGTAACGTTACTGCTTTTGGCTTCTAAAAAGACTCTTTATAATCACAACGACTTGTCATGAGCTGCAATTGAATGAACTGATATCGATTCAGTATTTGCAAGACAACCTTTTTTAAATAGCTGTATTCCAACTCTGATAGACTTTGTTGCCGAGTTCTGAAGCAGTTCCTTTGATGATTGTCTTTGTAGGGTTCACATCATATAATACGGCCGCTGGTGGTCGATAGAGTCGTTTTCGTCATTCTCGTACCCAGAGCCCACTCCTAGTCGTCAGAGCGCATGCTCATACTAAAGACCGCTGCGAGCGGGTACTGTGGAAAAGTCTACTGGCTACGTAGTATTTACGTTGGTTTGAATATTCAAACAATGTAACAAGTACACAAGTTTGTACATTTATCTTCGTGTAGCCAAAGCCCTTCGACGTTCATCATCAGTTCTTCTCTGGCTCTGTTGCGATAAAGGCTGGATGATAAATACATGTTCTATTAAATATAATCTTGCATGTGAGCCTTCCTCTCTTCCGCTTTGTTATTGTTTCTCTTGAATTATAAAAATATTCCTTTGAATACTCAAAGCGAGTACGATCGATTGTGTCCAGATTGTGTCTGTAGCCGTTACTTTTATAATTTATGTATTGTTAGATCTCCCTTTACGAATTTATGTCTAACAGTCAATGAGTCACTCTCATTTCCATTGATTTATTATTCAAAAAAGGTATATAGTTTTTGAAAATAATATTGTATGAAATTACTACAACCGTCGCTGTCATTCGCTTCGTTCGCTTTGCAAGTTTGAATCTTTGTTTATCTCATGGACCAATCAAATACGATCATTCATTGTTGATTTCAACAGCCAATGAAATTCGCTAAAATTCCAGGGTTTCCCAGAGCCCACGACAAACCAAATGAGGAGTGGGCTCTGGGTACGAGAATGCGTTTTCGTATGAGTGGGAAGTAGTTACGGTACGGTTCGTGCCGTGCGGTGGCGGTACTGTGCCGTGTCCAAGGTTGAGCAATGATTTTGCGCGCTATATGATTGATTGCATGGTTGAATAGAATGTCTTCCATTCGTACCATGACCGTAACTCTGTGACATAGGTTTCCCACTCATACGAAAACGACTCAAATAATTCTAGAAAGTAAAACCCACCTCCACATGGTGCAAACAGATCCTACAAAAGGCTCGTTCATTGTGCGTTTTGAGTCAGGAAAACCCCACCAAACAAATCAGTATGAAATTCCGCATAAGAAACTGGCGTGTATTTTTCGAGAGATCCGAAACTTTACGGGACCGAAACGTAAAGCTCACTTTTAAAAAAACCTTGTACAAATGAAGCAATTTGATAGGTTTTCGGCCGCAGACGACACAAAACATTGACGTCACTCTCCGTTTCCATAGTAACAAAAGTCAAAGCTTCAAATCTAAAAGAAAGACTTTTTCTACTTCGTAGGAAATGGAGTTCTCGACTTCCCTGAGTTCGTGCAGCTTATGGAGGACCAGAAGAAGCCTGACGAGGACCAACTCGATCTCATCAACGCATTTCACGTGTTTGATAGAGAAAACAAGGGATACTTTGAGGCGTCAGAGCTGAGAGACATCTTCCACAATCGCTTGGAGGACAAGATTTCCGAGCGAGAATTAAATGATCTTTTGAGGTTCACTCGGCTCGACCAAGACAGGAGAATCAGATTTACAGGTTCGTAGTCGTGTAGTCAGTGTATCGTACGAATAGTATCGTCCGTGTCGCATTGGTGGAGACTGGTAACGAACGCGCAAAACAATGGCGGCCCAAATATGGAATTTTGTTTTCAAAGTAATGGTTTCAAAAAGGTGGCGACTGGGCATTTTACCACATTCCTTAATTTGCGAAACTCAATCACTGTTCTAAAGTTTTTACGAGGTACAGTGGTTTATGCGCGCAAAGGATTCTGGTAAATTTACTGGTCCGCCATCTTTTTCTGTAAAATTGATTTCACGTTCGTATGCATAAAGCAGGTAACATCTTCATACTTTCATACCAAAATTAAAGTAATCAAATCTCTGTGTTCTAAGTTTCTACGATGTATAGTGGTTTAAGCGCGCAAAGGATTGTGGTAAAATGTACTTATCCACCATCTTGAATAAATTAAAATCATGTGATTGACGCTCGGGTCTTCTAATAATCTTTTTATCTTTTCTTTGAAGAATTCGTGAATCTCATGGATCCGTTCAACACGTATGACCAGGCGGAAGGGTGAAAGAAGCGAATGATTGAGACATCGAGACTATGTATGATGCGTTCTCAAGCCGAACTTATTTATTATTATTATTATGAAATGTCAGTCTAGTTTGAAGCTGTAGAATACAGTACCTTTCATCGTCATTTTTTCTCGTCGCGCAAGAAGGCGCACGTCTCTTTGTTAACAACTACGAAATATTTCAACACTTTCAGTAATTGTAAATAAATATTCTACTGGGACCCGTGCCCAGTCCTACTCTATTTTCTACTTTTCTTAGTACGCATTTACCTAGACCAGCTGGCTCTCGTCTTTCTTTCTGCTTTTATTTGTGGGCCTTTAGAGTGCCTTAGAGTGGTACACTCTTCTCAGTGGTCTCACTCTTGCTCGTAGCATGAGATTGGGTGATCAGCCGGACTACCTGATTTCAGAAATATGGATAAAGGGTGCGGCCCTAAATACCCCAAGAATGACTCCCACACTCTCCTACACTAACCCACACTCCGAAACTAAACTAGTAAATTTTCCGATATATGACTATTGGCGGCTGTCACCCCCGTGGTTAAAGGTGAACCCAAACAGGTGACCCAGGTAATGTCCGAAGTAGGAATAGACAACAAGGGATGGAAATCTGGGTCGAGCTCCCAGGCGTTAATAGGTATTCCAGGAGATTGGGAGCCCTAGGAGCAACTGAAAACATGACATAAGAAAAAAGGGAGAAAACCACGGGGATGACAGCCTTGAGAAACGTTAGAAACGAGTACTGAAGGGTAATATAGAACCCTTTCAAGGCTGGCAACATCGGGTTTAATAAAACATAAAAGCCGCGAGGAGAACAAACGCTGATTCAATTCTTGCATTATGCATTCATCTTATCTCACAATTACTTCGCAAATTATGCTCCATATCGTTATTGCCGTTACAGCTTTAAAAATTGGTTTACACGATAGTTGCCTTTGTGATCAATCAATGTTATATACGATGTTATATACGATGTATATACACATTAAACATGTTTGACAAATAGGCTGAGGTTTGCTCTCACAACCGGCTGTTCGGACAAGGCGAGTGCTTCGTATTTGTCAAAATCTTGAGGACTCTTTAACGTGAGAGCGTTCAGTAATTTGCTCAGTTAAGAGTGGAGGGCACCGTTATTGTATACTCAAGGGCTTTGATACTTAAACAATCCCATCATTGTATTGTCTGCCTAAAGGGAGAGCAAGGTTCTAGTCAACTATTCTCCCATATGTACTGTATGATTGGATACATAACTAAAGCCAACGGTTCATTCGGAAGCCTTCAGTTTGTAGAGACGCCGACTGAATGTTTTAAAACATGACTTTCAAACAGACCGGCTGGAAGTGCTGACTCTTTTATTTTCGTCCAAGTGGCGTTTCAAACGAGACCGACGACTGTTAACTGGCAAACTGTTATATGGAGGCTTCAACTGTTAACTCCACAATTCAAACAGAAATAAATCACAAGCGAGACCAACTGTTCACTCGAGGACTACATCGAGGACTACATCTCACATCCCCATGTGCTCAGATTGGTATAAATAATATGATTTACACCGGAAAATCCTCTTCGAACCGTTTCACTGGCAGACGTATACAACGACTATTGCTCGACGTTTACTAGCATTCCTGATTCATCGCTGCGCGCCCCTCTTCAGTCAAGTCCTGTTCAGGCCAGTGTTCGAATGGTATACCGTGTTCAAAACTGCGATAGACGATATTTCTGTGCTCCTGTTATATTTTATACAACTGAGTACGTTTCTTAGGAAGGCATACTGACTGACGATAACTCGCGGAAAGAAGTTGCTTTTCATATTTTACAACAGAAAAAGTTAGTTGATGTTACTTACTAACCGCCAGGAAAGTGCTAGGTAAACAAAAGGTCCAATCAAGCACGGGTCTATTCTATTATAGCTAGTGCCCGTCTGACCTCACCACAACCGTCTGACATTGGACCTGTTGGAGGGCGAATATGCTTCGCTCCATACACACAAGGCTTTGCTTGTGAGAGCGAATGTGTCTCGCAACATCCAGTTTTGTCAGCGTAGGGCGTCGCCATCCACTTGTGGACATCTAGGATTCTAGCGTTTTGATTTAGCACTACTTTCGTGAGATCTTTTAACACACTGGTTGTTGTCCCACTTACAAAGACTTTGCAAGATCGTGAGGCATTAAGGGTGAAGGTTAATTAACTTGAAGCTGCTGTATATCCAATAATTTGGTTTGCTCGTTGTGAAGCTCCTCGATGCGGTTATCTAATACCGTTCATTGCTCTGTCCTCGTGCCGGCGGGGTATTTCGGGGTTGCTTCGCTTCGGGTCATACCCTGTCTTGTAGGTGGTATCGTTCTTTTCAGATCCCTTGCAAGCAGCAAAAGGTTTTCTCACCGGTTTGACGTCGCGCATTCTTTTCAAGTATTATTATTTTATACGCTGGTGTGATTGGAAGGTTATGACCCGTTGCGTAGTAACCCCAGAGCCTTCACCCAATTTGCTGCGGAGGCCAGAGTTTCGTGTAAGAATTATGTCAAGGACGGCGCCTTCAGAGGCCCTAATCATTTCATATAGCCATGGCCCACGAAACGAACTATTTATACCAATCTTAGCCTGCGTAGCTTGGCGGTCTGGAAGGGGTTTAGGAAGGGGGAGTTGGAAAAGGAAGGACGAGAGGGGATTGGGGAGGAGAAGCGGGGAAAGAAATTGCCTGTCCGCTGGAGAACAGAAAATACTGATTGGCTAAAAAGTGACTTGTCTGTCAACGGGTGTCAACAACACTTATAGGCGGCGACAAGCGAAGACACCTGTATAATTGAGGCATGCAGGCTGTTAAAGATTTGCTTCGAGGGAAAGATGTTTTGGCTATTTTGCCCACATGCTTTGGCAAAAGCATTATGTTTATAGTTTTCCTACTGGCAAGAAAACCGTTGGAACCGTTAGCCATCGAAGAGTTTCTGCAGTTGTCATAGATGAGTGTCATACGATGGTGAAGCCAAAGGTCAAATCGTATGATTGGTTATTTTAATTGGATTAACAAAGAGGCGGTATTCAAAAACCCATAGTCTTCGGGCAGGCGGTCTTTCCCCGCTTCTCCTCCCCAATCCCCTCTCGTCCTTCCTTTTCCAACTCCCCCTCCTCCTTCCTAAACCCCTTCCAGACCGCCAAGCTACGCAGGCTATACCAATCTGAGCACATGGGGATGTGAGATGTAGCCGGTCCTCTGGGACGAATTGCTCTCGAAGATTGCGAGAATACTGCGATATTGGTGGATCATAGTTAGTAGAGGGAATGGTTGGGTTTGTTATATTTCTTTGTTCTAATGTCACCGTGCACAATGTTTGTTCAAATTCATTAGAAAATGGCTAAACGACTGAACCCAAATGTTCTCTATTGGATTACTTATTTAAATATTCTAATATATTTAATTTTGAATTGGAATATATCGCACAAGCAGCCAAAAGAAACGTTTGGGTTCAGTTGCTCAACCATAGCAAATTAAGGCAAAACAATGACAAAACAAAAGATTTGTGCACGGTCACGGTTGAAAAAAAACAACAAAAACATATAACAAAAGGTTTCCCAACCAGTCCCCTCTACTAACTATGGTGGCATTACGCGTGAAGGTCCCAGTGAGAATATTTAGTAAATAAACCCCTTCTGGCGGCTGGTATATCGGCTGATAATGTCCGCGGCTGAGAGATGGTCCGAAAAATGAACAGTTGGCCGAGAAGCGAAGCTTCGAGGGCAACTGTGATATTTTGAGGACCATCTATAAGCCAAGGACATTATCAGCCGATATACCAGTAAGCCAGAAAGGGGTTTATTTATTTTATAACCCTTCGATAAATTTTAATTTCTACGTCGACTTCAATGTTGAAGTAACCGAAACAAAATGACGGATGAAGAAAACAAGTTTCGATCGAGTTCAGATATCCGTTCCGTTTGAGATCTTTTCACGTGTAAACTTCTAAAAACGTATTCGAAAATAAAAGATTGATAGTTTTTGAAGCTTTTTGAGCGGTTTTCTTGATATTTTGGGTTTTATTTGAGTGACTTTTTGGGCGCCGATTTTGACGTTTGTCGGTAGTTCAAGGATCGAAAAATTATAAAAATACCTCAAATAGCTGTCGTATCGACGTTAAAATCCCCCAAAAGGAACAAGTACACCACATGTATGTTGTACAAGCTAATTTACCTATTAAAAATACATTACAGTCTTAAAAAAGTTCAGATAATTTCATTTTTCTCCAAAGTGGGGGATATCATCTCAAAACTGGGGGATATTACCTGACATCCGTCCAGTGAAATCGTATAACCCATCGATAAATTTTCGCGCGCGCCCATTGGTTAAAACGGGTCACGTGGTACGATTTCACTGGACGGATGTATATCCCCCATTTTGAGATGATATCCCCCACTTTGGAGAAAAATGTAATTATCTGAACTTTTTTAAGACTGTAATGTATTTTTAATAGGTAAATTGGCTTCTATAACATATACATGTGGTGTACTTTTTCCCTTTTGGGGGATTTTAACGTCGATACGACAGGTATTTGAGATAATTTTATAATTTTTCGATCCTTGAACTACGAACAAACGTCAAAATCGGCGCCCAAAAAGTCACTCAAATAAAACCCAAAATATCAAGCAAACCACTCAAAAAGCTTCAAAAACTATCAATCTTTTATTTTCGAATACGTTTTTAGAAGTTTACACATGAAAATATCTCAAACGGAACGGATATTTGAACTCGATGAAACTTGTTTTCTTCATCCGTCATTTTGTTTCGGTTTCTTCAACATTGGAGTCGACGTCGAAAATTTATCGAAGGGTTATGTAAGAGATAAATACCGAGAACGGAGGCAATAAGCCATATAAATCCCGAGGGCCATAGGCCCTCGGGATTTATAGGCTTATTGCCGACGTTCGAGGTATTTATCTGACTTAGTTTAAATAAGCCAAGTCAGAGTTTAAGGGGCGCGCGCGGCCTGGTAACGAATTCGGGATAAAATGTGTCCGAAGTGAATTTTTCTCCCATGTCTCTTGTATTTTTGCCGAGTTTTCTAGGAGCATTTTACACTACTTTTTCTGTACTAATAAAGTATTTTACCCGTTTACTAGTCACATACAACTGCAAGGTAACTCTAACAGCGCTTATATGTTCATTTGAATACGATAATCCACTGAAAAACGTAGTTTAAAATCGCCCACAAGCTTACCAATCTCGAAGCGGATTGGGCTTCCTGTGTCAACTGAACGATCGTCAGCTTCACAACGTTTGGATTTCGCTTTTAAATCATGTCTTTGTGTCGATTCTTGGCAATTTTTTCAGAAAATAATAAAGATTATGAGTTGTTTATCACTTTGTGCTATTAGTTGTCTCAAAAAAGTATCAAAAAGTTGTGTTTTGGGGCCGTAGATTGGCCATAGTTCTCACGGCTTCACTACGTCCCGACTACGTGTATAACGAAGGGCATTTTTATCGTAAAATAGAATTTGATTAACAAATCACACATGAGGTTGAATTAAGAAGACCTTTATGCATACCTTGGAGTATTTTCTCGGCAAAAATCGTATTCTAAGAGATGAAAATTGCTCCTAGAAAACTCGGCAAAAATACAAGAGCCATGGGAGAAAAAGTCACTTCGGACACATTTTATCCCGATTCGGTTCCAGGAATCACGGTAATCCTTAAACTCTGACTTGGCTTATTACTCGGGCTCTTCCGAAGGAAGCCCGAGTTAGAAAATACACTTTCTTTTTATTTATTTTTTCATGGTGAAGGAATGCGAAGAATGAAGAAAGAATGCGATGTATTTGATCCTATCGAGTTTCAAGATTTCTCATCATAGATCTTCAAGCTATTAAGTTCAGGATTGTAGTTGATCATTCCACGATGAAGCTAATGAAACGACATCTTTCAGAGTGGGCCCACACGAATAGCCGTATGCTTTTGTCTGTGAAATGAGCCTGTTTAAAGCCCGTGTTTTATCGGCTGTTCTATAACGCCTTTCCACGAACTCGTGAACTCACGACCAGCGATGTAACTACATCTATTACGGAAAGCTATATGTACAGAAGTCATGCAAACAGTCGAGACTGAAAAGCAAGCCATCGAAACGCATACGCTTACTACATACCAGATACGCATACTCTAAATCTTCCTCGAGCGTTTTCGAAAGGGCTAGCTGTTCTACGACTTCGCCATCCACGAACTCGAACTCATCAAAAAATGAACTGAAAAGCAAATGAAATGAACTCCGAAAAACTATCATGACCTCGCTATGTCATGTTTGTTATTAGGCGACATTGGACCCCAGACTGTAGGCCTTTTGTTGCTAATTGTAATAGTACGCCGGTGTACAGTTCTAGACTGATCTGTCCTTGCATGAGTATTTATAATTGAACTCACGACCAGCGATGTAACTACATCTATTATGGAAAGCTATATGTACAGAAGTCATGCAAACAGTCGAGCCAGTCGAGACTGAAAAGCAAATGAAATGAACTCAAAAACTATCATGACCTCGCTATGCCATGTGTGTTGCTATTAAAATTGTAATAGTACGTACGTGTACAGTTATATATTATGTCCTTGAGTATTTATAATTAAACTCACGACCAACGATGTATAACTACATCTATTGACAGAAAGCTATATGTACAGAACTCATGCAAACAGTCGAGGTTTATAATTAAACTCACGACCAACGATGTATAACGGTCATGTATAACTCCATCCGATTGACAGAAAGCTATATGTACAGAAGTCATGCAAACAGTCGATCCAGTCGAGTTATTTTCAGTAACTCATGATGGATGTTTATTTTATTCCACGTTTGAAAAATTCAGAAGGAAAAGGAATCGTAAAAATCGTACTTCAAAACTACATCAAAGCATTGAAGGCGAGCAAGGTCAATGCGGTTGGTAAATCGAGATCGTACATGGCCCTTCATCAGACATAAAGTCTCCTTCGTCACGCAACTGTCAGTCATTGTCAGGTCTCTCCTCACGCAACTGACATTGTCCTTTTCATAAGCCCGAGTGTACGCTCATTGAGCGTCTTGTTTGACAAGGTTTTCGCACGAAGCAATCTGAGGCATTTTCTGGTATTTTCTGGTATTTCTGGTGTTATTTAGCATGAATACTATATGAATAGCATGAAGAATAGCATTTCAGTGCTCATTATGGATTCACCGGGATGTATTCATATACAACCCTGGGTTGTTCAACCGGTCAATACCGGAGATAAAGCCCTATGAATAACAAAGAAAACCGTGTCAAATTTAAACTAAGAAATAAATAAACCCCTTTCTGGCTTACTGGTATATCGGCTGATAATGTCCTTGGCTTATAGATGGTCCTCAAAATATCACAGTTGCCCTCGAAGCTTCGCTTCTCGGCCAACTGTTCATTTTTCGGACCATCTCTCAGCCGCGGACATTATCAGCCGATATACCAGTCGCCAGAAGGGGTTTATTTACTAATAAGGTGGTTCCAGCATAATGAATGACCAGATTGCCGTATTTTTTAACTCGCTCGCTCCGCGTCAATATTGTTTGGATTTTATTGTGCTTAACACAAATACTAATTCAACTATTCTGCCTTTGGAAGGTGTATTCAAAATTATAATTGTAAGCCGCGTTTGTGAATGCCAGCTGATATTCAAACGACACTATTTTCACTAAAACTGCTGCCAAGCATTATTCCTTCCTGTAAGATTTTTTTTTAACTTCGTGAACGGCCTTTTAAGGTCCCTAGTAATGTTCTGACGAGGTAGGAAGGAAATTGATCGAGCCGAAATCACCAGTTCATATTTTTGTTGTCAAAATTTGGACCTGTCGGTTAATGTTACGTGATTTCGGCTCGAACAATTTCCTTCTTACCTCGTCAGAACATTACTAGGGACCCTAAAAGGCCGTTCATGAAGTTTAAAAAAAATCGTACGAGGGAATAACGCTTGGCAGCAGTTTTGGTGAAAATAGTGTCGTTTGAATATCAGCTGGCATTCACAAACGCGGCTTACAATGATAATTTTGAATACACCGTCCAAAAGCAGAATAGTTGAATTAGTTTTTGTGTTAAGCACAATAAAATCCAAGCAATATTGACGCGGAGCGAGCGAGTTAAAAAATACGGCAAACCGGTCATTCATTATGCGGGAACCACCTTAACTCCACAATTCAAATATAACTCGATCGCAAACTTTCTTTGGAGGCCCGGCTGTTAACTCCAAAATTTAGTGTACCACATGCGAGACCAACTGTTAACTCGCAAACTGTTATATGGATCGAGCTTCAACTGTTAACTCCACAAATCAAACAGAAATAAATCACAAGCGCCAGACCTGTTAACTCGCAAACATGGAGGCTTGGACTGTTAACTCCACAATTCAAATATAACTCGCAAGCTTTCTTTGGAGGCCCGGCCGTTAACTCCACAATTTAGTGTACCACATGCGAGACCAACTGTTAACTCGCAAAACTGCTCTGTTTATTGGAGGCTCTGACTGTTAACTCCAATTTTGAAAGGAAATTAAAGGCAACTGACATGCAAACATGAAAAATAACTGCCGAGGGGCGGTGAAACCGAAAGAAAAGACCTAACAACCTGTGAAAGCTAAAGGTGACGAAACTAAACGGCCAACAAGAGGGTTCGTTAGATCAAAAACCTCAAGGGAGCACATGTATGCAAAACGAAGGCATAAACGTACAAGCATTCGCTGATTCACATGTACAAGAACAGCTAGAACGACTGCAAAGTATACACAGAAAATAACAAAATTATAATAAATAGGGAGTGTAAAACGATACGGAAAGCGAGAGAAACACTAAGCAAAAGAAACGAAGGCGAGAGAGAATACACGTGTGAACCGAGAAGACATGAAAGGAGTCGTACAGAACGAAATATAAAAACTATCAATATTAACCGCTGGTTGTTCTTGGGCAGCTTGCTCGCCAGCCGGAGCGGGGTCTTGTTTCTGTTGAGGCGGTTGAGGCTGTGGTAAAACAGGTACTTGAACTTCAGGTTGGTTATCAGCCATGGTCACAGGATTCACTCAAGCTATTAAAGACTGCAGAGATCGATGTTGGTGCGAAGGCAGTGACGTGCGAAGGCAGTGAAGTGTAGAAAGGTGACGAGTAGGGAGTGGTCATCTCATTTATACTCGAGAGTGAGACCGCTGACAATAGGGCTAATGCGCTCATGTGCAGTGGTAATACATCACAATCTCGACCCCAAGCCCCATCTGCATGCGTACTACGCATGCCGTGTTGTCCTTTTCACAAAACAGTTTTAAATGTAGCTTATAATTCTTTGCATTAAATAAAAAAATACAATTTGAAAATGTAACTAGGTATCGTGATTGGTGTACTTGCGCTTAATCCCGATCCCAAAATGGGGCTCAAAAGACGCTAATTGTGTACGTAAATGTGCTGTACTTTCATACATACTTCATCACTGTTGCTTCTCCAAGACATGGTCCACTTATCTCCAAAAATAAGAAAGAAAGTCATGTTTGAATTGTTTTTACTCGGTATCTTTTCTCTCTGGCGTCGATCAACAAGCTGTACTATAAAGCAGATTTCTCACGAGAGAAAAGCAGTTCGACATAATGATACGCACGCACGCACGCACGCACAAAAACACGCAACGCGCGCGCGAAATCGCAAAGTTTCCCTCTCGCTACGAAATCTATGTAAGCTATATAAACTACAGTAATGATTTTGTACAAAAGATCCAGCTATTTATAGCTGGTGTCTGTCAAGATTTAGCAACCAAATATTGGCTAGACCTTATTGGAAACGTACAGAGATTGAAAATCGTGTCACACCGAGGGAAATAAGCCCCGAGTGATTGGTTGGGTCGTTTGGTCGTCACGCAGTAAAGCGTTGCGTGACGTCACGCACGACAGTGTTGTGTGACGTCACGCACGACGCAGAAAAGCGTTGCGTGGCGCAAAAAGTGTGGCATGACGCAAAAAAGTGCTGCGTTGCTCAGTAAAGCTTTGCGTGACGACACTAAAGGGCGGCTGCGCACTGTGGAGGCGAAAATAAGTGATAGCAGTCGATGAGGTCATCCACAGGCTACCTCAGTGATTCCAAAGCCCGTTCATAATGAATAAAATAGATTAAAATTTCTTAAATAAATTAATAATTATTACGCTGGTAACACTAACTACTATGTCAAATCAACGTTTAGTTGTGGAGTCAGTGTGAGACCGCAGGGAATTATGGGAGTAAGTAGAAACACTCATACAAGCACTTAACACACATTTAACTTACATATAGCGTGTGATGCCGCAAAACAGTGTGATCACCTTTTATGTATTCACATACTTCTTGACACTGAAACAATACAATGTCTCATACAGTTGTACAGTCATTTGCAAAAATTCTGGCCGCTACGAAATATCAATATATCGGATGCATTATGGGTAATTAAATAATCGAAAATTCCCTTAAAGCGGGTTAACGCTAGCCTGAAAATCAGCCGCCTCCTCTGGGTCAAAAATTTCCCCGAGTGAGACGTCTGAACTCCGAAGTCGATAATCGTGTCCAGTGACGCCATCTAATTTATGTAAATGTTCTGAGAATGTCAACACTTGAGGCTTGACTTAGAAATAAAGACAGACCGGTATTAAGACAAAGTTATGTTTGTAAATATTGTTGATAGTTAGTAGACAGTGAAACACCTTAGAATATACGAAAATTATCGAAATTTAAAATCATAGGCAAGACAAAATCGTATCAGTCGTACTGACGTATCCCCAAAATCTAGGTTCAAATATCAACGCCAAACTGAAAAACAGTATGCGAAGGACTAGTAGACTCCGTAGAAGAAGCGGGAAAGAAAGACAACTTTATAGCAGCCCTTCGTCTTCAGTTGGTAGTACAAGTACATGTAGTTTCTAAAGGGATAGTTCGCTCAGTTCGCTGCAGGCGTGGAGCCATTTCAAAGATAAACGACTTTCCGTAGCCAGTCGGAAGGTCAACATAGACATTCTTCCTGTTAATAAATTCATAAAGAGCTTCAGTTTTTCTTGCTGTGGATTCAGCCCTGGCCTGTTATTCCAACCAAGAGACTTACGTTTCGAACGGCGGTTTGGAAATAACAGACCCGCCATCTTGAAAAACCCAACGAATTTGTATAAATTATCGTGTGAGCCAATCAGAACACACTACCCGGATCCGGCGTAGTGTGACGTCACTGGACACGATTATCGACTTCGGAGTTCAGACGTCTCATGCACTCGGGGAAATGCTGATATTCAGGCTAGGTTAACGCCAGCAAAGTTGGTAGAAATATTTAGTATAATGTTTGTTTTAGTCTTACGTTTGTTGTTTGTACATTTTGATTCATTTAATAAGTTAGGAAACTCAAAATAGTATTATTTAATTACCCATAATGCACCCGATATATTGATATATTGATATTTCGTGGCGGCCAGAATTTTTGCAAATGACTGTATATGAATTCTCGGCATGCTAGCATTTGCTTAGCTAGGGACCTAAACAGTCCCATCCATTAAACCAAGTTGAAATAAAGTTAATCATCACTGACTGATTGGCTATTAATGGTGAGTAAAGTATGCACGTGGTCACACTGTTCTGCATCGCAACGATTCAAACGTACAAATACATTAGAAACAATGGATAATTAGGCGGTCAAGATTTTTTGATGTAATTAGATTCTGCACGAGTAAAGATCGACGTCTGAATCGGACCTATGACTATTGCCATGGTTACCCATGGTCTCAGATAGACACATTAGAGTCGTTTTCGTATGAGTGGGAAACCTACGGCACGGAGTTGCGGTACAGTACGGAATCGAATCACAGTGCGCAAAATCATAGCTCAACCAATCGGAATGCTTGGACACCGGCACAGTCACCGCACAGCATGAACCGTAACTACTTCCACTCATACGAAAACGACTCTATAACACGACGGCGTTTTGTGAAATACTTACATGGTTAATATAAGTACTCTGGATTATGTAAAGGACGGTTCTCTATTGTATATCAAAAATATTATTTGATATACAGCCAATCACGAAGTCCTATTACCACCGTTCATTCGACAGCCAATCACGAAGTCCTATCACCACCGTTTATTCGACAGCCAATCACGAAGTCCTATTATTACCACCGTTTATTCGGCAGCCAATCACGAAGTCGTATTACCACCGTTTATTCGAAAGCCAATCACGAAGTCCTATTACCACCGTTGATTCGACAGCCAATCACGAAGTCCTATTACCACCGTTTATTCGACAGCCAATCATCTTACAGATTCACTTGGACCAATCGAAACCTATACCTATTTTCGACCAATCATCTTACAGTTGGACCAATCGAAACTCTATACTTACTTCGACCAATCATCTGACAGCTTCACTTGGACCAATCGAAACTCTATACATATTTTCGACCAATTATCTGGCAGCTTCACTTGGAACCAATCGAAACTCTATACCTATTTTCGACCAATCATATTACAGCATCAATTGGACCAATCGAAACGGCCTCGTATTCCTGTCCGTCCATTCATATTTACAAACGTCATACATCTCTGTAGTTAAGAAAGTAAGTTTTACCGCTACACGAGCGAAAACACAATAATAATATGTACAATTTATACTTAATGGCGTTCGCGCCAATATGGCATAATTTAAATGTATAAATAATAGAAAACAAATTTATCATGTTAACTGATGACAACGAAAAATGTCGCGATTACATCATGAACTCCGTATTAGAAGTAAGGACCGCAGTCGTACGCAAAAATGAATTAATAAATATATAGCTCTTTGAACCATGCTATTCGCCTTTACCGAAACGAGAGGAAGACTGGGTTCTAATGGTGACCACAAAGCATCTATGTGTTGTATGGATGGACAGGTCCGCCATCTTGGATTTACTCTATCGTCATTTCAACTGGTGTGTTCCTGGTTGCACTAACAGGTTCCTACAATGCACCCTATATTTGAACACACCGTGTTCCCCAAACAATCCATGGATGCTTTGCGGTCTCAATTCGAAGGTACACGCAATCGACATAAAGTCTTTTGATCAGGGTGTTGTTAGTGTTAAGCGTTGCATCGTCATGTAATGGCGCAAGTCCTATAAGTACAGGCCTATATAACTCTTCTATGTACATGGTTTTGCAAACTCTCCGTGTAGAAACTCTATAATCTAGCGTATTGTACAAGTCAAGGGGGGTGCCTGCTTTGTCGACAAGAGTACGCTGACGACCCCTGTGCGTCAAATCTCCAGTGGATGCTGCAAATAGAAAGACGAGCTTGTTCAGTTGGCCATCTGGTAACGTGGGGGGCCGTGTACTCCTTTATCCATGCTTCCAATCATGTGAACAAACTCTACGAGAACAAGGCATTACGTTACGTCATCACTATATGACGTCATTAGATTACCATATTTAGACATGCCAAGTATATGACGTCGTTAGATTAACATATTTAGACATGGCAAGTATATATGACGTCGTTAGATTAACATATTTAGACATGGCAAGTATATATATGACGTCGTTAGATTACCATATTTATGACGTCACTAGATTACCATATTTAGACATGGCAAGTATAAGATGTCACCATACTTAGACATGGCAAGTATATGACGTCTTTAGATTACCATATTTAGACATGGCAAGTATATATGACGTCTTTAGATTACCATATTTAGACATGACAAGTATATATGACGTCGTTAGATTACCATATTTAGACATGGCAAGTATATGACATCTTTAGATTACCATATTTAGACATGACAAGTATATGACGTCTTTAAATTACCATATTTAGACATGGCAAGTATATGACGTCTTTAAATTACCATATTTAGACATGGCAAGTATATGACGTCTTTAAATTACCATATTTAGACATGGCAAGTATATATGACGTCGTTAGATTAACATATTTATGATGTCATTAGATTACCATATTTAGACATGGCAAGTATATGACGTCTTTAGATTACCATATTTAGACATGGCAAGTACATGACGTCTTTAGATTACCATATTTAGACATGGCAAGTATATGATGTCACCATATTTAGACATGGCAAGTATATGACGTCTTTAGATTACCATATTTAGACATGGCAAGTATATGACGTCTTTAGATTACCATACTTAGATATGGCAAGTATATGACGTCGTTAGATTACCAATGATATTTATGACGTCATTGGATTACCATGTCAAGTATATGACGTCGTTAGATCACCATATTTATGACGTCATTATGTTACCATGTTTAGACACAGCAAGTATATGACGTCATTAGATTACCATGTTTAGACATAGCAAGTATATGACGCCATTAAATTACTATATGTCGATATGATCATTCTACGTCATGGCTCTACAAAATATTGAAGGATTTTCTTGCATGTTGTTTCGACCTGAGCATAAACAGGAGCCCAAATTATTATTATTTATTTATATGACCAAAACTCTATATCCTCCAACTCATATTAAACTCACATTAATAAGGGGCAGACATTTACAGTCACCGAATGTCGGAATTCAGCTCGGAGAAAACCAAGCAGAATACTTAGAAAGAGTTTAACTTTCTGACTCGATTGATTAAGATTCAAGGTATAAAAGAAGAAATGCTTAACGTCACGTATGGAGATAAACACAGAATTTAGATCATATACGCATGCTAAAAATAGAAATATGAAATATGAAAGTTAGTACTATATACAATATGAGCGGTCGATCTGTATGGGATTTACAAACTCGAGCCGTAGGCGATGTACAAGTGGATGTTTTACTATAATTTTGATGATAAGGAAACAGTTTGGCCAAGAAAATCCAAGTTAAAGTTGAATGCAAATGAGGACGAACTCTTGCCGATTTACAGATGTCTGCTACGCTTATCATTTCTATTGTATTTCCCTCATTAATTATTCATGAATTCGATAAAGTTAATCTTACCTTCAAAGTTAATTACGCCATCGCCATCAAGGTCTGCTTCTCGCATCATCTCAGCAAGTTCATCGTCACTTAATTTCTCTCCTAAACTCGCCATGGCGCTCCTCAGTTCCATTGCACTGGAAATTCAAGTCCAGAAATGGAATACACATTAAACAAAATACAAATGAGAGTCGCAACTGATCTCGTCCCCGGGGCAAATTGAGATGAGAGGGACCTGGGAACGAGGTTTCACCAAACGCAAAAACTCTCGTACTCAGGCAAAATGTACAAATGGTCAACCATTCTAAGCATAATTTTGTGGGTAAAATTGAAATAGGAAATTTCCTTAAACTCCGTTACTATAATTTTATTAGATCGTGCGGGGAGGATTGCAAGATCGTGGAGGAGGAGGGGGGGGGGGGGGGGGGGGGGGGGGGGGGGGGGGGGGGGGGAGAGTTTACGTTTTGGGAAGTTTAGAGGGTGGGGTGATGAAATATACTACAAGCTTATGAAGACGGGCGGGGGGGTTATGTAGAACTACTGAGCATAATAGGGGGGTTGGCAAATATTCGAGCTAACCCCCCTATGACGTAATAGATTAAATTACGTCACGTACGTTATTGAACCATCGCCGTTTCTGTCGAAGACTCGAAAAGCTTCCCTCATTTCAGCGTCAGCGTCTCGATGTTGCATTTGATTCTTCATCATCACTAAGAATTCTTCAAAATCCACTTCACCATTCCCTGGAGAGACATGAAACTGTAGTCATAATTGAAGTGCATAAAGCCACCAGCTCTCAGACGAATAGCCGTGTTTCTTATCTTTATCTCCCGCCCTTCAACCACCCACAAACACACTTGGTTCGCATGGATTTTGACGCCGGGAAAAAAGTTCCAAAAAAACACACACGAGAAATTAAACTCAACAGAATCGCACAAAATCTTGTGTGTTTAGTTTTGGACCTTTTTCCAGCGTTTCACAAATAGAACGTAAGCGATGCTGAGGGCAGTTCGTTCTCAAAGTTGGTTCTTTACTAAACTGATGAGCGCGCTGCACCTGTTCAAGCTCAAGACACAGCAGGTCGTACACAGTAAACCCCTCATTACTAAAAGGGTTGCACGCAATTTTGGAATATTCGGCTACAACACTGGGGTTCGTCGAGTTTTTAAGACCGAAAGACCAAAAGACCAAATTATTGGGCGTACGTTAAATGAGCAGTACGTAGGCGACTCAAGCATCGTGTTGGTTTCACATTGTCCGTGACAAAATGTAGGTTTTTAATTGACGTCAATTTATGAGATTTAACTGGCCAAGAATTGTAATTGTGTAGTGGTTGTAGGAGAGCTCAGTGTACGTGTTTGACTCATGTCAAAACAAGGGAAGACGGAAAGGGCGAAGGTTCGTTATAGCGAGTGAAATTACTATTGAGCAATCTGTATCTCTCTGGCTCTGTGAGCTTTGTAAACTGCGTTAATATTGTCTATTGAGCAGTCTGTATGTCTCTGGCTCTGTGAGCTTTGTAAACTGCGTTAATATTGTCTATTGAGCAGTCTGTATGTCTCTGGCTCTGTGAGCTTTGTAAACTGCGTTAATATAGTCTATTGAGCATGTCTGTATCTCTCTGCTCTGTGAGCTCCGTATCACCTTTCTCTAGTCTCCGACAGCCTTTTTTGAAATAGGTGCATGTATACTAACATAGAAAAGTGCGATGTATAAGTGATAGTCCCGCTTTCTTTTGCAAAAAAAAAAACTAGAAGAATTCAATCAAATAAACTTACAAACAAACAAACAAACAAACAAACAAACAAACAAACAAACAAACGAACGAACGAACGAACGAACGAACGAACGAACGAACGAACGAACGAACGAACGAACGAACGAACGAACGAACGAACGAACGAAACGAACGAACGAACGACGAACGAACGAACGAACGAACGAACGAACGAACGAACGAACGAACGAACGAAACGAACGAACGAACGAACGAACGAACGAACGAACGAACGAACGAACGAACGAACGAACGAACGAACGAACGAACGAACGAACGAACGAACGAACGAACGAACGAACGAACGAACGAACGAACGAACGAACGAACGAACGAACGAACGAACGAACGAACGAACGAACGAACGAACGAACGAACGAACGAACGAACGAACGAACGAACGAACGAACGAACGAACGAACGAACGAACGAACGAACGAACGAACGAACGAACGAACGAACGAACAAACGAACAACGAAACGAAAACGAACGAACGAACGAACGAACGAACGAACAACGAACGAATTACGAACACATTTTACGAAACGAACGAAAACAAGCGTTCATTATTAACGATAACAAAGAATAGCAGAGTGGTTAAGAAAGAAACGAGCACACACAGATAAGCTAACGAACTACCAATACGAACGAACTAGACGAACGAACTGGAACGAACGAACAAGAACACGAACAAACAAGCGTTCATTATAACGATATTGACAGAGTTACGAGCACACAAAGCTGACAAATAGACATTGCATACACACAAAGTCATAATATTGACAGAGTTAAAAATGGTTGGCATATACTCATAGTGAACTCATTGTACCCTGTACGGCCAGGAATAGTATACTAACTTAATATACGTTCTGGTTAAGACTTAGGGTCGATATTATTTAGCAATATATGTTCAAGGCTAAGACGAAGCCTATCTAGATACATTCATGAAACAATACTTAAACGCAGCTCTAACTTTCAGTTATCGTTTAATTAATCGGCCCTTGTTTACTCCATGATTTAGCCGCGTTTCTTCGCATTGCGTTTGACTTTGAGCATTTTATTGTTTTGTCTTTGAGAATTCGAAAATAGACGGTTCACATTGAACACACCCTGAATTTGCGTCATTCAGTGCTCTTTTCTTTGAAAACTAATTCTAGAAGAAACCAGGCAGCTCAAATGAACACGGTACAACTACAGTTTTATTTCTAGATATGCCGGTTGCCGGGTTCAGTGCCAAGGAAAGAGAGAAAATGAGGACAAAAGAACGCGGTCGAGGAATTTTGTTTTCCGTTTCTTGTTTTTGTTTTGGAGCACTTGAGTTCTGTTATCTAGCCAGTTGTATCATTTGTAAAGCTGTGTAAAGATTTATTCCTCTCGGATGTTTGGCAAAGCTTACAGTGAAGTGACTGAGCTAGCTAGAGCTGCATAGTTGTCTTTTGCCGAAACCAACCGGCGCTAAAAGAACGTGACCGATCGTTTTCGGTATTTTCGGCCAAAACAGTATAAATCGACGCCACAACGCGACAAAAACAAAGGAACGAAATGATGTTGTTCAAGAGTTTTCCCTTTAGATCTAGCCTGTATCTCAAGCCAAGCAAAAACACTTGAAAAAAACTATTTTGTCAACGAAGAAGCGAGTTTCTTGGCTTATTTTTCTGTCTGAAAATTGAAGTTTTGAGCAGCTTTTGGGGGCCGGTAATAAAGGTAAATGGCAAAGGAGCGATACAGGGTAATTTAAAAGCTAAGTTGAACGAAAGAGATAATCATTGTTAAGTCAGTTGAACTATGCCTGAGGAAACCTAACCGTACCATTCCGTGGCAAAACGCTTCGCAGATGATCGAAAGTGAAAAAGGAAAAGATAACACAAAGGAAATAGCTGATAACAATGATAATAAACGGAAAAACGCCGGCAACTCTGTCTGAGCAAAGCATAAACTCGGGGGCGAAATACCTCAAAACTACAAAAGGCTGCAAAGACAAAACAATCACCAGTTTTATACAAAAGTTAAACATTTAGAGCCTGGTTGTTTATTTTCTTTTGCTGTTTAATTATTAGTTGTCTTTTTTACTGTGAATTTTTTATGGATTTTGGCAGTTCTCAGTCGTGCACTTATGCTCGACAGGCCTTCAACTCTCTGATTTCTAAAGCCAGAAAACTGACAAGGAAATGCAGCTTCATTAATTTTATCTTCGCCGCATTTCAGCGCTTCGACTAGCGATTTGTGTTGCTTCTTTTTCAATCTGACACTGATGTTACTATATGAACTCGAAACTTCAAAGTATAATAAATTAGCAGGATTTTAAACGCCAAAAGTGTCGAGACTAAAACTGTGTTTTTTTATACGTAGCAGTCGTAGTAAAGATTTGTCCTTTTTTTTTGTCGAAGTGTTAGTCGATTAATGAGTACTACTGTCTGCTGTGGTAAGAGCAGAGCCCTTGCTTCACAATATCAACCAGTCTCTCGGTCATACAGATAAAAGTGCTCTTCTTCAGAGCGAAGTATGAACGACCCTGGTCGCCTGCAACTGAACCCAAACATACTGCGGGTTATCTTAGCAACCGTGTTCATTCATTATTATGCTTAAATTTATTTACCATCAGCGTCGACTTCGCGTATCATTTTTTGGAGCTCTTCGTTGGTGGGATTTTGTCCCAGCGATTTCATGACCACTTCCAATTCTTCGTTAGATATTGTACCGCTTCCATCTTTGTCAAAGAGCGAGAAAGCCTCTTGTAGCTCTGTGGAGAGGAGAACATTTGAATATAATTCATTACATTAAAATGCCCATAATCTGGTATTAACTGCATTCTGTCGGCTAAACACGAAAACAGAACTGCACAAGAAAACAAAGCGATTTGTCCCACCGTTTCGCTGTTCTTCAGAGATCTCGAATTCAGTCTGTTAAAGAAGAAAAAAAGGAGAAATACGCGAACGTGAGAATCCATAGAGCGGGAATTAATGAAGGATTTTCAAGTTGCTTCAGTGGATAGAAGTTTTTCAGTCGCTGAGTGCTTCAAAGTTGTCGAGATGCGGTCGAACACAATTCCGACCGAAACCTCACAAGAATCAAAATACGACCAAACACATGAAATCAACCTAAAGTCGACCTACCATTTCGGGAGGAAGGATTGTCTCCAAAATACTGCACGGTCGACTACTCTCTCATGGTCCAAGCTGTTTTGCCACGAACGTCAAACAAACGCTGTATTCGGAGGCATTGACGTCAACAAGAGGCCTTCACCATGGCGGACAAGACAAATTAGCCTTGAATGACACCTGCTTTGGCAAATCCTCGTCTCGTGATTGGTCAACGCACAAAGGAAGTTACTGAATGAAGAAATAAATTAAAGTATACGAGTTCGTCGTTTGGCCGTCTCTAGGGAGAAGGTTTTATTTTATTTTCGCTACATGCAGTAATGTTTGTAAGAGAGAAAGAAAGCCCTATGGGATAGATAAGATTTAATTAGCCTGTACTGGCTTTATCGCTGACATGTTTGAGAGAAGTTAAAGCGAGACCACAGCTTCTCAGTTCTTCAGTGCGGCTAAAATGTACAAACAGAATGGAGAAAACGTATCAAGGAGAAAGCCAGAACTCCAATTTCTAGAGACTCAAAAAACTGAAAGGAAGCAAGAGTAAATTTAGCCATGACTAGCCAAAGTCATTGGTATTTATAGATAGTATTTGGGGGATGTGTGTGATGATAAGCAATGTAGTCTGTTTGCTATCCGTCTATGGATATATCCATATATCACCATCGTATACAATGTAAACAAACCCGATGTATATGTTATGCATAATTACACTCAATACACTAAAAGTTTAATAATGAAATTAATAAAATATTGCGAAAAAGTTGGGGGGTTTCACGAGTAAAAATAAAGTTGAGTTTTCACCTTAGGATTCAAACGTTACTGAGTGTTTTGTCAATATGAGAGAAAATCGAATTCCAGAGAAATAAATCGAACAGCTCGCTATCATCAAATTGTGCGATCTGAGGCATATCAAAAACATGTCAAAGACTTTTTTAAAGGTCTGTAACTAAATAAGGTATACATATTATAACATCGTTATTGAAAGTGAGGTCGTTGATACTTAGCTGTAATATATTGTTTTCCATCGTTCAATATTGGAATTGCACAAAATGGAGGGAAACCCACTCTTTCAGTTTTATCGTGTCTAACTACTAGATTAAGGTACTATTGTATTATCTTGATATTTCATACTTTTTAAATAGTGCTACAATGAGCTAGATAATACTACTTAGACCAAAGCCATGAAGCAAGAAAAAGCCGATTGTAATATTTGTCATATTTTTTCTTTCTTTTTGTCCAAAGGCAGTTCCATCTATCTTCAGGAGTGATGCGTACCATTCAGAGAAAAAGGCGACTCAAATAGACAAAATATTCAACGAATGTTTCCATATTATTTGACGAAAACAAAATCTACCTGTCTGACAGTCAATTAGCTCGGGGTTTATTTAGGAAAATGAAACTAGGATAAAATAAATTGATGTTACTAGATATCGCTTGCAATAAGGCTACAGGCCGTGTGTGGTCAACGAGTTTATTTTCGTTTTCAGGGTTGTGGTATACTGAACTTTGGCAAATTTGGCCCCGATCGATAAAAGTGTCCGGCTATACCCTGATGTTGGAAACAAAGCTTTCCAAGGCAAAGTCAGTAGTCGTGGTGAATCCAACTTTTCCTGGCCGTACCGCTCAGCGGGATTCGATTTAACTGTCGGGTTTTATACATGTTATACCGTAGAATTCCGGTTATAAATCCTGGGCTTATATAACTTCGTAAGGGTTTTGTGGTGGGCTTATAACCGGGGGGGGGGGGGGGGGGCTATAACCGGGGGGGGGGGGGGGGGGGGGGGGACCGGCTTATAAAAGGGAGGGAAAAAACGTCTGAAATCCGTTCTAATAAAAAAACCACAATGTTTATAATCGTGACCATTCAGTTAAACAGTGTTCATGCAACAACAATAATAACAATAACAGTAAAAGTTTTTTAACGTGAATATGCTCAGAAAAAAACTATAAATTGAGCGGATTTTCAAGCAATGAGACTCCATCAGTCTCGTTTGCTACGTACACCTAATTGCCTGATTATTGTTTCCTGTATATGGTACCCCGTATGGGGAGGAGTAAATGAAGGGGGCTTATACCCGGCGGGGCTTATAACCGGGAGGAAATTTCTGTTAGCAGACAGGTGGACTTATAACCGGGATGGCTCATAACCGGGATGGCTCATAACCGGGATGGCTCATAACCGGGATTCTACGGTATATAAAAAGATGTAGTTATTTATTTATTGTTGTTATTATTAATTTTAACGCCACATTCAGCCAAAAATAGACTTCTATTACTACGTATATTTTATATTGTGAGAAACTGTATTATTCAACTCAAAGTAAAGTAAAAAAAAGTGAAGGACTTTATTTAACGTCGGTAACTCGTAATCAGAATTCAGAATTCGGACGTCGGACATAATGCAAGAATATGTGAATAATCATTGCCGACCTGACAGTATGAAGAATAACAATTAGCATTGCCTATAGCATAACTTAAGCGACCTTGTAAGATACCAAATTACGGGGGGGGGGGGGGGGGCTGTTGTTATGACAGAATTGTCGACCACAACGCAGAGAACAATTAACGGTTCAATTATGGCCGTAAGTCGGATCATTTCTGAAAATATGTTTACTTTTGCTTTTGATCATTCGAAAATGCGACACAGAAACGGGGGCGAGCAAAAAACCCTTACACTCTAAAAAATGAAACGGCTTGATGAAAACTGTCTGTTTCCTACCTTCATATATCTTCTGAAAGTGTGTCTGTCGGTGACCAATTAAAAAAACCTAAGAAATACCGTTTAACGGTATTCTCGAGCATGCGCTGTGTAGTCTCCTCACAGCCGTTTTTAGTCTCGGTCCCATTCCCCTATAAACGGCTGCGAGGAGACTATCTACTGTGTAACGGAGAGGAAATGGTTTGTTTTTAATTTTGTTTTGTTTTTGTGTGGGTTCGGTGGCAATGGTTCTGATATGACGTCAGAGTAGTGCGGGCGATTGCAACAAAGAAGTCCAAATATAATCAGTATTTTATTTAGAAATTAAAGAATTAAGAAAAGAGGAATTTGATCCATTTGCTTTGTTTGCGGTCATCGGCTCGTCTCCAACTGCTCAGATAACAATGGAATTACAAAACACATGAAACTCAAGGTTGGTGCTCCCGTTGGAGGGTCATGACGCTTGGTGTGTCGATGCCCCTGTACTTGTCGTTAAATCAACGATTATCAACAACTTAGAAAAGAAAAACGAGAAAGATAGAGAGAGGGGCTTCAGGACACCGCGGAAATTTTTATGACGTCACTTCCGTTGATCAGCGGTTTGTTTCAGCCTACGGGCTCAAGTAATTTTTGACTTTTTGAAAAGAAAATACACGGTTCAGATTTAAAATCCCAAATTACACTCGAAACCACAGAGTGAAACCACTAAAACCGTGAAACAGTGCTAACTAATTAGCGTTCTTCAATGAAACAATAGAAAACAAAAGACATTGCACGATTATTATTGTTTAGTGCTATTTAAAGTTACTGCACTGTTTCACGGTATATTTAGTGTTTGTAAACTAAAAGCTATCACCGCAAGGATGAACGCAGTAGATGAGCTACGTTTTAGAGGCAGATGAAATGAATCTGCTCATTTTTCTTTTTCAAAAACATTGAAGTTTTCAAGATTGTGAATTACCCAGAATTCCGTTTGGTCAAGCTTGAATAGATGACTTTCAACACGACAACGTTATTGCATTAGGTGTATGTATCCTTAGTTGTCTATTGCTTTGTGTAATATAATACAATTTATTTTCTATCATTTCTAATTGATTCCCTATTTTTTCTATTTCCACGGAGACCGGCCGGAAAAATATGATTAAAAATATACTACGGAAGAAAAAAAACCAGTCTGACCCCCCCCCCCCCCCCCCCCCCCCCCCCCTCAAACCGGAGATAAATAATTAAAATTACTTAATGAAATTCTTGTCGTTTCAATCGTTGGTTTGCATTAAGTCTCATTTGGAAAGAACAATATTTCAAAGCTCTGTTTCACATATACTGGAATCTAATTTTGCTTCTTGTCAATTTGTCCTTTGTTACATTTTACGTATAAGCAGCGGCGTAGCGTGCTACTTTCCCATGTACGCACAGAGCCACGAGCGCCGAAGGCGCGAACTTCTAGAGGGGTCCTTGGAAAATTTGAAATATAGAGCCTTGGAATCGGCCATTTTCTTCGTTTTCCAGGGGACTTTCTCGCTACATAATTGTATAAATACATAGTAAAATGTAGTCCTTCGCACCCGTTATTAGACAAAAAGTGTAATAATAACACTAATAACGGGTGCGAAGGAGAATAAGTAAAATGCTGATCACTCATTTTTTTCAGTATTTATTTTGTTTGAGAGACTGTTCCGCTGGGGCTGCTACTAACTACAATTATACATGTACACTGACGGAGGATAAATACATTCCCTAAAGTGCCATTTCCTGGCATGGGTTTTTGACTCAGTCAGTTGGACAGTAGACAAATTTTACCGTTTTCCGGAAAATGTTGTAAACCGATCTGGATCCGCTCCTGACACATAATGGCAAACTCCGTATATGCGTAAGGGACGCTACGCCCCTGATAAGTTACCAGAATAATAATTGTATATAATTTGTTAATTAAATAACGGTTTGTTGTTGCATTACCAGTGATTTTGTAATGGAAATTAGATACCACCCCCCCTCCTTTTCCAGAGTAATTTTAAATGTTACCCCCCCTCCCCTCTCTTGTCATGTATTTTTACAATATGCCCCCCCCCCCCCTCCCGTTTCTCAACCCCCCTGCTAATTAGTGCACAGTCCCTTACTGCTACACTGATAAGCAAATGTAACGAAAGCAATAGTCATAATAAAATACGTTCTAGATCCTGTAATATTTGTTGTTTGTTAAAATACCGTACACGATGTCGTACAAGGTACACGGTATGTACCCTGCGAGCAGCAGGGGCGTAGCGTGCATATACGCACGTACGCACGTGCGTACAATTTAAAATACTTAAAATATAAATATTATAAGAAACATAAAAATATTTTTTTAAACATGAAATGTAAGACAAAATCTTAACAGCTGAATCAGTTTAAACTTCCTGGAAATTACTCACAGAAGGCAGGAAATGCTATTTCAGAGACCTTATACCTCAAAATTTTTCGGGGAGCATGCTCCCGCCTTCGCCGCTCGTCAGATTATGTCCCCAATACATTTCCCCTTGCAGTCAGTCATTGTAGGCATGTATAATAATAATTGTAGTTAGTACAGTCTCAAACAAAATAAATACCAAAAAACTGGCTTCGCCTCGGGTTGTTATATCGCTATTAGCGATATATATAACATGTATATAACCCGTTTACATAAATCCTTTACATAACCTTTAGATAAATTCTTTACACATCCTTTACATAAATCCTTTACATAACCTAATATACATAAATCCTTTACATAACCTATACATAAATCCTTTACACAACCCTTACATAAATCCTTTATAACCTTTACATAAATCCCCCCAAAAAACTGAGTGATAAATGCATTTCACTATGTATTTATGTAGCGAGAAAGTCCGCTGGAAAACGAAGAAAATGGTAAAAATGGTACTGATTTCCAAGACTCTCTCCAAGACCCAATTTTCAGAGGGGATATGCCCCCTCACCCCCGTAGAAGCTCCCGCGTTCGGCGTTCGTTGCTATATATGTGCGTACATTGTAAAAAAAAAGCACGCTACGCCCCTGAGCAGAGGTTCCTTTTCGTCTTTCTATGTTCGAACGGCTTTTTGTTTTGGCTTTTACCTTGCGGGCTAAAGTCTGCAAAAAAAAGAAGGGAGAAAATTACCTCTGCTCTGAGACGCTTGTTATCCATGTTGAGCATGTGCGACCGTTACTGTGGAAACAAGCACACGTCATGGATACGTCATGGACGTATCAGCTTACACGTTTTCTCTGGCTGCTTCCTGAGTCTTCGTCGGTGAAAGAGACAGTCTTGAAATAGCCAAACGAAGTGAACTTTCGAATGCATTCGTTTTCGACGCCATTTTGTATTTGTCACTATAAACTGTGGCCTCAGTTAAGGTCATGCGGTGTTTAATCATTTGCTCATGCGTGCTACGTATTTCCGGTAAAAACCGGTTTGAAAACTTGTTTGTCATGTGTCTTCTTCCTCTCCCGCGACTTCTAGGAAAGGAGGAAAAGACCTCTGCTAGCAGGGTATGACTGCTAACATCCAAGACAATGATTGAAAAGCACCGCGGGATCGCTGCGATTCGCTGAACATGGTTTTAGACTGATCGCAGCGATCATATGCAACTGTACCAGGTTAACATGCCGCTAAGGAAACTATAGTAACCTGTATTTATAACAGCACAGATCCTGAACTAGTCATCACACTGTGTGATAAAACTACGGCAGTAAAAACCTAATTGCTTTCGTAGCCAATGAAAATAGACCGAATGCAATAATGGCGTTCAATTTCAATTGCCGTTGTTCTGGACTGACTAACCTCTTGTTCATGTGGAAACACAAAAGCATTTTCACCTGAATTTTAATCCAACAAAAACAAAAATATAATATTTGAAAGTTAGCAAACATTGAAATTTTGAAGTAATTTCGATGAATGGGGCGAAAGTTATGGGCGACTGAAGTTGGCTTTTTTCTCAAGAAACGTACGGTGGTGGGCAAGCTGCGTGATTAGACTAATGTCTATTTTACAGGTTTATGATCACTCGTAGCAACATGTGCCACCGGGCCTGTTCAAATACGCTTTGTTCTTTGTGTACAAATAGACAAAAATAAAACGTAATAATAATAATATATATTCCTTAAAACGCACCTAACGGGAGTCTCGATGATACGTAACCCCTCCCTCCCCTCCCCCTTCCACTCAAAGATGCGTTAAAAAATACGATGATCCACCATCAATATGTCTATATATGGCGATGGCGATTTTAACGTGGAACTCACCTAAATTCTGCGAACGTCGTTTCATATTCATAATAAAATTCCAATAAAATTAGAATTAAAACACTGATTAGAAAGTCTAGAAATCATCGATGCTAATCATCGGCAGGCTGCTTAGTGTTTATATTGCTATTGTAAATACATTAGAATAGTACAGCTTATGGATACTAGTAAAATGAAGCAAAACATTTCAGTGCTGGAAAAGGTTTCCATACTACTTGCATACTCAGTATTGACGTATTCTACAGTCCACTGAGCGAGCATACATATCAAATCCTCTGAGTATAATCTCAAAGAAAATCTTTCCCAAAAACAATTATTGACGTACAAGCAGATTAGTGTTAACTAAATATGTTAATATTTCTATCTGAATTCATTCATACCTTCTTAGAATATAAACCTTGGATCGATTACCTTGTACACAGCAGCTGGTATGTCTTGCTAATAGTTTTAAATCTGTTGAAGCTCGTTCCAGTCTGATGTCTCATACCACTGCTAGCAAATGATTGTGTCAGAGATAGTTTTGCCTTTCGTTCAACATGGTTATTACTGAAGTTGAGCTCAGCTCGCTTGCAAGACGTTATTATCCAGCGAATATGCATACAAAGTTTTAAAAACTCTACCGTTCGCTGAATGCAGCCCAAACTGATATTGATGTGAATCAGAGTGGCTGTGTTCCGGACGAGTGACTGTAACTGATAGACCTGAATTAACTCTCAAGGGTTTAATGATCGCAGGCTCATGGTTTACGTCTTTGCTGCGCTTGGGAGAATGGGGTTCGCAATACAAGCACATGCACAGACACACAACAGGCACATACACAGGCACAGTCGGCACAGACAAAGTCGGCACAGACAAAGTCGGCAAAGGCACACACAGGCACGTTACTGATAAACTCGTTGCTTTTTTAATTCATCCAATAATAGTACAATTTACATATTATATTAAAAAGCATTACTGGCTGATAAAAATAAGATAATTACAATTCATTACAATTCTCAATTTAAATACATCGTTTTCATAGGTTCGTGGCCGTTTCTATGACAACATCGCTTCTATAGCAACATATAGTTGCCATAGCAACACAGAGATAGAAATATCATTATTTGGGCTTTTCCCTATTTTTTACAGCATGGGGCGCTTCTCCCGAAGCGAATTTTAAACAGTAAGATTGAATACTGCATTGTAGTGATTTAGTCAAGTAAGTATAGTATTTATTCTCCGGCTTGTTTTAGTATAAACAAGGCTTCGCCAAGTTGCCGAATAGACCTCTTTAGCTTCTATGTAAATTGCCCATTTCAAACCATGTGATGTAAACATGATATTCTCTGGAGAATTGTTCCTTTATATTTCTGAAATTTATTCGTTCATATTGAAAGGACTAATTCTCCAGAGAACACCATGGTTTGAAATGGGCAATTTACATACGAAGCAAAAGAAGTCTATTAATTTCACGCATCGCATAAATACTTTAAAACGTTTGTCGATAAATTGTTCTTGACTTTTTCATGCTTCAATGACTTTGTTTTTTAAAACGTCAAAATGTTAACTTCTATACATTCAGGTCTTTAAATATCGTAACAATATTTTTTACAAACGGGAATTATATATTCCATAAATCCTGGTTGTTTTGAATGGTTTGCGTATACCTTTTACGTTGCTTTACGCAATCTCTCAGAGTCTATTCTGGTACAGTATAGTATCTTTTTACAAAATCACTATAAGTTCATTTGCTGATCACGCTACATCACGTACAACGTAAAAGTGTTGTACAGATTGTATTTTTTTCACTCACATTTACCTGCAAAGTTATCTATGCTTCTTACAAATTTTCACTTTAAAAAACAAACATTATAGTCACATTGCCTGCTAAGTGAGGCTTAAAAAGCTAAAGATTATCGGCAATCTAGTTAATTTTGTAATTCAATTACGTTATGTACATGTATGAAACCTTCGCATACATTCAAATACTGGACAAAGAACATGAAAGAAGGCGATTCGTGTTCGGAATCAGTTTAAAAAGTAGTCACGAACTCCCTGTGAAATGACATCGGTGACTCTTCGCTGCATAGTCTTGTAGGCGGCTGCTTCAGAGGAGCAAGCTCACACACTTCAAGTTGCAGAAAAGGCAAGGAATTCAACAGAAGGTGATCTGACCATCATCTCGGGTTGAGGACCGCTTTTTATTTGGTCATAAGCAGTTTGAATTCTGAAGGGAAAGAAGAGAAATAAATATAAACATCGCCAACTATTCCGGTCATCCTGAGCCGAAATTCACTCAGCGGCTTTCCTTCGGAACATAGACTTCGATTGATCACTCGTATCAGTAAAAATTCGCTCCAAAACAGGTTAAATAAGGCTCCTTTAGTTAATTAAACACCGTTGGACATTCAAACAACTACCAAACTGTATGTGTTAGGTATATTTAGAGCCCAACATTATCGAAGAAACATTTTAGAAGCGAAATACTAACTCGGCCGTTTGACGATTTTGATCAATAGCACAGGGAGCCCAAGCGCCCTCAGGCCCGGACTTGGATAAATCTAACTTACTTGCGACGGTATCCCTGTGCTTTAACAGCTATCCCATGGATCTTTACGGCAAATGAAAGATGGATAACTGAGCTTCATTTGGGTACCAAACATGACGATTTTCGGTAAAGTTTTGACTTCAAACTTCACTATATTTTGCCCATCGGAAGCGGACATTTGGTGTTCTCATTTGGTGATAATGGAGCATATTCAAAGTCAACAGGGAATGGTGTAATTATCTTCAATCTAGACAAGCTTTCGTGAATGTCCTTACTGGTATGTCTACTTTATATACCCATTTTGGCAAATTGGACAGAATCATCTGTATTTCCACAATTATACTTGGAACTTCGCACTTTCGCATGTTTTTATCCAAATTTACAGAGGCAGTATGCCTTATGGACGATATACACGTCGATCGACTAGTTTAAAACGAATGGTAGAAATTTATATTTTTGTAATTTTTATTAGCCAAAAAAAAGTATATGGAGTAGTAGAATGCTCTTCCATCTTGGCAAATTAATTTTCTTCAGAACGTACACTTTTATTTCCCTTAATTTGCTCGCTTCCCAGTCAAGCCTTGTATTTTTGTTCGCGATTGTCATTATTCGATTGGGGAAGACCGCTGTTCGTCGCGGGCTCAAGATGACCGGAATAGTTGGCGATGCATCACTAAAAAGTTGTTGAACGTTTCCAAGGATCGAATTACGGATCATCGCAGCACTCGCGAAGAAAAAAAAAGCAAATAACAATATATTTTGCGTGGATTCTGAAAGATTTTAAGAAGCGGCGGCCATCTTGGATGACGTCATAAAAAAGCATTCAGTCACGTTTCGGCTTGTTCTTCAGCCCATCATTTAACGTCTTCAATACAACACTATACAGAAAAAGATGACGGCTGTACATTTTACCACAAAGCTGCAGGTGACAGCTTCATACTTACAAATGTCGATGTTCTCAAAACTGGCTGTTGTGTTTAATGTTTTGGCGCGCAAAGGATTGTGGTAAACGGTACAAGCCGTCATCTTCCGTCCGCTCAGGCCCCGTTTCTCGGAAGCCCCGAAAGCTTATCGGGCCCGATAAGGGTTTCTTTAACTAATCTATATCTTCAAAACAAAGTAGTTTACAGACATGAAACTTTGCATGAAGAGAAAATTTGAGTAAGTGTCTCAGAATTCTGGGATGTCTTTTCGGGCCCGAAAAGTTTACGGGGCTTTCGAGCGGGGCCTGTTTCTCGAAAGCAAAGTTTCATATCTGTAAACTACTTTGTTTTGAAGATATAGATTTTTAAAGAAGGCTTTTCGGGCACGATAAGCATTCGGGGCTATCGAGAAACGGGCTCGAGTAGGTCATCCTTCCCCCCTCAGCTCCCCCTCCCCGTACACGTATTTCCCCACAGGAGAGGGCTAATCTCAACTCACCTTCATAATTAATCATGCCATCACCATCCAGGTCTGCCTCCCTTATCATCTCGTCGACCTCGTCGTCTGTGACATTCTCGCCCAGTTTGTTCATTACTTGTTTTAGTTCCTTATGGCTTATTAAGCCATTATCATCTTTATCGAAAAACCGAAATGCTCCTCGTATTTCTTCCTCGGTATCTTGGTCTTTTATTTTCATTTTCATCATTTGCAGGAATTCTTCAAAGTCTATTTCGCCATTTTCCTGGTGGGTCAATGAACAAGGAATTTTTTAACTGAAGTACGTTTATTTGCTTTTGCTGTTTGCCTGCAGAACGTGCTCTCTAGATTGATTTGCCGTCCACACTAAAGCGATAGACCTTCGTTTTCAAAAGTCTCCACTTTGGCAAGTGTTTTCGAAAACCTCCGTTTTCATAGATAAACATCTCCGTTTTCGATCGTTTTAGTGTGGACGCTCGGTAAAAACGCATAAAAAAGCATGCGTTTTGAAACGAAAACGGAGTAGTGTGGACGGGGGCCTGAGTCGGCACTGTCATTATCGGTTCACCAGAGCCCAAAGGAAAGAGTCTGTAATCTATAATTAGCATAACATTAACAAAAATAAATAAAAGTTTTTTTTCGCACGCAAAATTTCAGAAACAAAAGCGTGAAACAAAAAGCAAATGCTCCCGCTCGTTTTCAGTCCAGTTACCCAACTAATCATCACGAGCTAGGAACAGCATTGTTTTCTCATTTGCTTCGGCTCAAAGCTATACGTACCGTCTACATCGACCTCGGCAATCATCTCGATAAGTTCGTCCTGTGTTGGGCTGAGTCCAAGTGACTTCATAACATCGGCCAGCTCACACTGTGATATACTACCACCGCCATCTTTGTCGAACAAACAGAAAGCTTCTCGCAATTCTGTGAATTAAGAAAACAGAAAATATATCAAACTCTGGACTCTGCTCTCTGGATAAAGAGCTTAATAATTGATGCAAGTGATGGGAAATAACACTGAAGTCAAAATAGTAAGAAATGCTTTCAGTTCTTCGCCACTGTTTAGTTTCGCGCGCGTGCGCACACCATATATGGAAGATTGCATAAAAATAAAGGTTTTCGCTTTTTTTAAGGTTTATAATAATATGCCGATATAATTCAAGAGATATGCAAAAATTGTTTGAACTTCATTCCGAGCCACTAATACTAATATATGTCCGATAAACAAATATCATCAAAGTTAGCACGTTTCGAAAACATTGATAATCTTTTCAGTTGAAATCAATTAAAATAACTTCAAGTTCTGCTACCTTTCAAAAGTCAGTGTTTTTCGTCAATTTTCAAGCATTTTTTTGTGATTGTTAGCAGACGTAGAATACCAAAACCCAAGGAGTAAAAGTTGTTTGCTCGCCGTTCTCCAGGTCCGCCGTGTTGTTATTTCATCAGTTCGTGTCGGCTTTTATCATCCAACTCACAATACCAACTATCGCAATATTACATTGAGGAGTTTTATTTGAATTTCACGATACTAGCTCATCGACCACTCGATCAGTTCTCGAGTGCTTGTTTTGTAAAGTAGGTCGCATTCAAATGAAAGACATTTAGGAATAACACTACATCTCTTCTTGTAACCGAACTCTGAATATTAGTTTATTCAGTTTCCCGCAAACTGAAATTCAAATTCTTTCCCCGCCCCCTCCCCCCAAATTAAAAGCAGTGTGGTTATTTCCTAATTTTTCCTCAGGGACGGTTTCCTATTTTGGATATTTAGCAATACGAAGCAGACAATGCAAATTCCGGGGATATATTTCTCTAGTTACTAAGTAGTGATCGGAATCCAATAGAACTGAACTGAATGTTTTTCGATAAGAGCCAAGAGTTGATAATAAGGAATAATTGTGGTCATATTTTAGCTTGTAAACCTCTAAATATGATAGTCAGAATATTGGCGTTAGATTGAACACCATATTGGTATATCGTGAGGTGTAGTACGAGTCTAAAAGCACAATAATTGTTTAAATGGAGACAACATCATTTACACTGACGATAGCATGTCAGACGCTTACAATATCCTTACAAGCACAAGTTCTCGATTTTTCTGGTTATTTCAAGAAGAAACAACAACAAAAAAAGCAAAGGAGACTAAGCAACGGAAAAGAAACATTAAAGTATAAAAGGGCATGAAGGAAATGAGATAAGAAATTAAAAAGATTAAAATAGATATGATTTTTTGTGCACCTTAAAGCACTCGAGCTATTTTGAATTCTGAAGTAACAATTCTTTACTTTAAATTATAAACATTCTCAGCTCGGAGAACAACAAAGGAAAAAGTGTAAATATTTTTTAGAATCCCTAAGGCACACTTTCTTTCTATTATTTTCTTTCTCCGAATGAATGCAGCGAAAGCAAAATCCGTCAATCCGTCAAAATCCGTCAAAATCCGTCAATCGCATATGTACAGTGGTATCCCTTGACAACAGCGAGTCAAAAAAGGCTGTGCATAATGGCTGGGAATATTGTCATGATCCAGACTCGATCAGTGAAAATCGTGTGTAAACTCAAGATAAATAAAACTCGCAATGTTTGTCTGTGTTTCTACCTTGTAAACATTACCGTTCACAACCATCAGTGGATGGATCTATTATTCATACACGCACTGTCCAAATCTGAAGCAGTTTTGCATAAAGTATAGTTAATACTGCACGTACCCATGCGACAGGTGATTTCAGCTTACTACAAATACACCACGCAAAATGTCTTTCCTTCGGAAGTGTCTATTCTTTGCCAAATCCAAGGAAAACTCACATCAGTTTTCGACATACTATCAGTGATTCTCGACGTATAGTCCTTGCTAAATGCATTTTTCAAAGCGTTTTTATGTCAACATCATTACGGTAACTGTTAAAGGAGTTTTATATTCAACTCTATATGCGTTCAACAGTAAACGTTTGGTAAATTCAACACAGAAACTCAGGCCAAACGTAGACGGTTTTTCTGGGGTTTATTTTTTTTTGCTACCTCAAACACAAATCTACCACAGCCATCTTATCCTGTTCTATTACAAATTATTCATCGAAAGGGAGAAATAGGCCAAAATATATTCAGGATGATTTGTAGTCCTGAATTTAAGAAGAAAATGGAATTGAAAAGCAGTTGTTGAATAGTAAAACCCTCTCTTCCACAAACCTGCAACTTGCTCTTCGGATAACTTGTGTTCCTGTTCATGAATATAAAAGATAAAATCAACGAAACACAAGGTTTTTAAGCCGTGTTTAAGTCATGAATTTTCAGAATTCCCCTCGGCCAATATAGTCTCTCTACAAATATATTTCTATAGTTGAGGGTTATATAAAACAAAGACTGAAATTGAAAAAGGAAGTACCGAGTTACCGTTGGAGTCTTTAAATCTGGCATCTCTAGTCTCTCGCCGTCGGTCCGCTGCTAAAATGTTAGAGGGTTTAATTTCAAGGACAGCGAGTGTTTATATCCAACAGACAGTATACGATGTGAAGGCTGTCCTAATTCTGGCTTCTGCAAACAGATACTATTAATAATTCATGGCATAAATTATGCTTTTTACCCTCACAAAGACCTCATTACAGGGCAAAGAATGACGAAACTTCAGCTGCCTTCTTTTGAAGATCATGAGTTTATTGCCTGACGAGTCATAACGAGTTGCAATGAGGGGAAAGCTGGGTTCCAGAGCGCAACGCTGCAATAGTGGTTTCCTAATCGAGCCGTTTGTTTTTAAAAACACGAGTTCACAAATAGCTGGTAGAATTTTGCGGTTTTTGGACGTGCAATACCGACTTAAACATTTTCTTACAGCTAATGATGTAATTTTTATTTTAAAATTTGCAACTTGGGAATTAAAGCAAATTGTGGTTTTTCGAGGCTCGAAAACTGAGGTTCCAAATAAGGCAAACTATACTGAAGACGGAGTGGTACTCTGAATTAATGAAAGTAGCGTCTAGTTTCATGCTGCGTGGTTCAATACGCAGTCAGTAACAATGAGATTTGTCAACGGCGTTCTGATGATAGCAACGAAATGAAATACATATCGGGATACATATGCCATGGTATTGGTCCTTTTTGGCAGTCATCTTTATTGTGTCTTGAATATTATCCTCACAATTTCATATTCAAGCCAATATTTCCAGCGTTAATAATACTTTAGGTTAATAAAATATATAAAACTGTCGAGAATGTATTTTGATAATCAGATACAAGTTCATACCTCCCCACTCTGCGGGAGGAAACTGGTGCCAACCTCGTCCCCAGGGCCCTCTCTTCTCGCTATTTTCAAAATGGCGAACGCTCGAGAGAAGACCCTGGTGACGGCTGAACTAAAACTCATTTTGATTGGATAGCACAACAAGCCTTCTAATTGGTCCTTATCGAAGGTTGCTAAATTAAATATAGCATAAATTAAAATTCGAATTTATAGTTTCAACTGATAGTTCTTCTCTGATCTCAAATGTCTCGAATTAGGAAGACCGAAGCCGCTGCAAGTGATGTAAGTGTTATCGAAGCATTGAAATGTCTTTAGGAACATGAAAAAGTCCACCGATCGAGATCGTTTACCGTAAAGCAAGGTATAATAAAATCGAACAAGACTACCGACGGCCGGTCACGGCAAACTGATATATATTGTCGTTCTGTTTACAAATACCCAAAATGATTCAAATGAGCTGAAATTCACTCCAGATGTGAAGAATATATAGTAAAAACACACTGTGTTTGTTTTAGTGAACTTTATTCAGAATTTTCAGAGAAATTGTGTTTTTAGGTTTTTCAATAAAACTGATAGGCAAAGCTGCCATGAGTAGAGCTTGGGCCGACCTGTGATTACTACAACCGTCGCTGTCATACGCTTCGTTCACTTTGCAAGTTTGAATCTTTGTTTATCTCATGGACCAATCAAATACGATCATTCATTGTTGATTTCAACAGCCAATGAAATTCGCTAAAATTTCAGGGTTTCCCAGCATTCTCGTACCCAGAGCCCACAATGAGGAGTGGGCTCTGGGTACGAGAATGGTGTTAGACTCTTCCACAGTCCCCGCTCGGCCGTTGCACTCTCTCGCATAGGGACTGTAATGGTACAATGCCGAAAGGGATTCTGGGTCCAAGAATCTTGGACCCATGATGCCTTGCGAAACGAAAAACAGGGATCCCAACGACGATCAACACGGTTGAGGTTTCCACAGGCAGCCCAAAACAGACATGCATTTATTACGGTATGAGACATTAACACGAACCAACAACTGATACTGAATAAGTAACTAAAATATAACAAATATATACATAAATAAAGTCACCTTTATTTACACTTATCTGTGGTCTTTTTACGAGTCATTTAGTGGAATTTTTAGCCATCTGACCCGTCCCCGTAAGAAAAATGACAAGGCAGGAAATTAAAATAAGCTCCATGGCGAGTGTCGCTCACTCAAATGCTTTTATCTCCGTAGAAAATTCATCCGAAGACCTATCATCCCCAAAGACGGCTAGATCGATAAATTTGCTCTCCATCCATACCTAATTTGTCTCGATGCAAGCGAGAAATTCGCGATAATCCAACATAATTCTACCCAAATCGCCGTCGAGTCGCCGTGTATAAATCCGTACGTGATGTCTTGGCGGTACCGAAACCAACGGTCGTCCTAATCAACCAATAAGAACCTTGATAAGTAGATCAGATCTACCAGCCAATCAGAATAACGCTACCATTGTACCATTACAGTCCCTATGCAAGAGAGTGCAACGGCCGAGCGGGGACTGTGGAAGAGTCTAGAATGGTGTCTCCAACTAAATCCGCCCGCGATACCTCTCAGTCAGCAGACACAAATTCAAGATGGCGGACGCAGTGGATAAAAACGTCTTATTTCATTTTTCAGTTGTTTTACTCATTATGTCTTCACAAACAGCCCACAGCTCTGGAAAAAACGGACTTCCCAATGTTATATTATTAGTTGTGGATAATTTAGGACTATCAGACTTGGGCTGCTTTGGTAATACTACTGTAAAAACGCCTAACATAGACAAACTAGCGATGCAGGGAATGCGGTTTACAAGATGGTACTCTCAATCGTCCAGCTTGTCGACGCGAGCTTCGATTCTCACGGGAAAGTTACCAATAAGAACAGGCATTATAAAGAGCCGATATTTACCTTATAAAGCTATTCCTTCGTTGGCGTCGTCCGGTGGGCTGCAGCTGGATCAGACAACGCTAGGAGAAGTTATGAGAAATAAAGGTTATTCCACTGCCTTTGTTGGACACTGGGGTCTAGGTGTTGGACGTAAAGGAGCGTTTTTACCCATGTACCAGGGATTTGATCGTTGGTACGGCGTCCCAGCGTTGCACAACAACTATTGTCTTTTGAGATCTTTCAATCAAACAAACGAGATGTACCACGCCAGTTACGAGTACCCGAACGAAGAGCGGTCTACGGTCTACCTTGTGGTCGTCCTGTTGTTTACCACGATTATTGGAGTATTAGTAGCGCTTTGGATGTTTAGAAAGATTGACACAATGACTCTCGTATTGCTTGCAGCTCCCGAGTTGCTAGTACTGTATCTGTCGTATTTTTCGGTCCATTTGATGGACTTCTTTCACTCAAGAAACTGTGTACTTTATCGGGATAGTAAGATCATCGAACAACCTTACACAGTCAACAACTTGACACTGAGGTTCACCAGAGAGACTGTTCATGTGATGAAGGATTTCTCTGCAAAGAAAACCCCTTTCTTTGTTATTCTTAGCCACTTGAAAATGCACGGACCACTGTATTTGTCTCAACCTTTTTCAAACTGCAGTGACAAGAACTTATTCTTGTGTTCGTTGTCAGAGCTTGATTGGAGTGTTGGGAGGATCATGAGAACAATAGAAGACCTAGGCTTGGAGACTGATACTATTGTCCTCTTGACGTCAACTGGTGGGCCCTGTTTGGATACAGATGGAAGTTGTGGAAGAGGTTATGGCTACATGACCGCTGATGGAGTAAAACAAAAGCCACTTAAGGGTGGAGGGAACAATGTTTGGGAAGGCGATCTACGTGTTCCTACAATAGTATGGTGGAAAGAGAAAATCCATCCTGGACAGATCATCAATGAGACAACCTCATGTATGGATGTCCTGCCGACATTAATGGAACTGACCAATCAGAGTTTAGATACATTTCACACCGATGGCAAGTCACTGGTGCCGTTACTTGTTAATTCAAGTGCTGCATCTCAGCATCGACTGGTGTTTCATTACACTGATATTTTTAGACCTGCCGGTGTGACATATGGGAGATACAAGTTTGTATTCATAACACAAACAGGTAAACTTACATGCATGTATGTAGGAGCAAGAGTGACTTAGTTGGTTAGTACACAGCTGTTGCTCGGGAACCCTTACAGTGCGACGCTAGATACTGTGATCACCGTATTTACATAAAACAATAGAATGTCTTGCCATGTCGGAAGCTGATTGGCTAATAAATGACAGCGACTGAAGTATGTCAATTAATTAAAGATGATTTTACTGTAACAAGGAGCACTGATAGAGCAAGGGGGTAATGGGTGCACTATCCAGTAGTCCAGCCTTACACAAGGGACACAGATATTGGCCTTTACCGTTACTTTCCAAGTAACCAGGAAAAAGTTCCAGAAAGGCCGATGTTTGTTAACAGCAACCATTGTTTCAGAATAATACATTGCACTCTGATACATTCTTCCTCTGGAGTAAGCCTCTCCAGTACGATTCTGAAAAATATGAACTTCCCTAATAAATCTTTTCATATTTTTGTTATTCTTCAGATGACCAGTCATCAATATACCACGACCCTCCAATTTTGTATGACATTGTAAGTGATCCATCAGAGACGATGCCTATTCCTATCGACCAGTTCCCTGGTGATTTACTGTCAACAGTGATGACGATAGTTGAAGAACACTTGGGAAACAGAACAGACAAAGGAATATCTCAGTTTGACAATCCATTTCTCCCTCTTTTCTTCCCATGTGCCAATTTACCAAGCTGTCGGAAAGTTAACACCGAAGAAGACGACTTCAAAGAACTTCTTGATGATCAACAATATTCAAGAGAATAAAATTTATTCTCTAAATTTAAATCCCCTTAATATAATTAGAGTCAACACATACAATGTTACAGTCTCTTATCAACATTAATTAGGTGTTTTGTGCAATTCACTCTTCTATTGGTGGCGACAGCTAAATGGGACCTCATAAAACAATAGAACGATGCAATAACACTGTCAATAGATTCATTCTATTGTTTGACATTCCGAAGGTCCTTTTGAGACATGGTTTTCCTGTGGTAGGGAAATTATTCCTATCACCCCACTCCCGTCAGTCATGTTTTGCTCTGGGGTGGGGTGGGGTTCTATTTAAAAGTGTCATCAATGCTGATGTGTGTGAAAAGTGTTAAGCATGTCAAAACTTGCTTACTTTTTGAAATTTTAAAATATTAAATATTTTTTTGGCATTCATTTGTTTCTAAAATTACTTTGGACTTACTGAAATCACAAATCTCTTCATTATTAGTTTGATGAATGATCATAGGGTCGAAAGGGAGAGAGAAGTGCCTGGGGGGGGGGGGGGGGGGATCTTCCTGTATTCAGCTGGTAGGGGTGATCATCATATCGTTTAGGGTGTGAAATTGGTGATCCGGTATTTTTTAGGGGTTGGTCAAGTGAAATCCTTTTTTTATAAAGAGCTGTATTTTTTAGGGGTTGGTCAAGTGAAATCCTTTTTTTATAAAGAGCTGTATTTTTTAGGGGTTGGTCAAGTGAAATCCTTTTTTTATAAAGAGCTGTATTTTTTAGGGGTTGGTCAAGTGAAATCCTTTTTTTATAAAGAGCTGTATTTTTTAGGGGTTGGTCAAGTGAAATCCTTTTTTTATAAAGAGCTGTATTTTTTAGGGGTTGGTCAAGTGAAATCCTTTTTTTATAAAGAGCTGTATTTTTTAGGGGTTGGTCAAGTGAAATCCTTTTTTTCAGTAAAGAGCTGTATTTTTTAGGGGTTGGTCAAGTGAAATCCTTTTTTTATAAAGAGCTGTATTTTTTAGGGGTTGGTCAAGTGAAATCCTTTTTTTATAAAGAGCTGTATTTTTTAGGGGTTGGTCAAGTGAAATCCTTTTTTTATAAAGAGCTGTATTTTTTAGGGGTTGGTCAAGTGAAATCCTTTTTTTCAGTAAAGAGCTGTATTTTTTAGGGGTTGGTCAAGTGAAATCCTTTTTTTATAAAGAGCTGTATTTTTTAGGGGTTGGTCAAGTGAAATTCTTTTTTTATAAAGAGCTGTATTTTTTAGGGGTTGTTCAAGTGAAATCCTTTTTTTTTAAAGAGCTGTATTTTTTAGGGTATGAAACTTGAATAGCGGTACCGGGGATCGACCCAATGGTATTTTTAGAGTGATTTTTAGACCATGAGGTATTTCTTATGGGAAATTTTTAATTTTTCACGGTTTGGTATTTTTAGGGTATTTTTCAAGGTTTTCCAATGGTCACCCCTACCATTTTTACCTTGAAGAATACCCCTTGAATACCCCTTGAACTGGTACAATTTGTTTTGAACTGGTACAACTTGTTTTGAACTGGTACAATTTGTTTTGAACTGGTACAATTTGTTTTGAACTGGTACAATTTGTTTTGAACTGATACAACTTGTTTTGAACTGGTACAATTTGTTTTGAACTGGTACAATCTGGCATTCTTAAAATGGATTTTATTTTGGGGACTCATTAAAAAAACAGGGGCTTGGATTTTTTTAGGGGGTTCTCAAAAGAACTAGACAACTTCCTTGCACCCACCCCTCCCTTCATTCTCTCCCTACCTACCCCTCCTTTCCTTTTCTGTGTGCCTACATTAATTCTGTCTATCTGTCTATTTATAACATATTAACATATTTTCAATTTTTGTCTTACCTTGTCTGGGACTCGAACTCCGACTGTAGACCAGCGTTGACCAGCATGTCGGATTAGCATCACATTTTAGTGATTTACATTTTATTAATGTTATTAATTTTCTATTACGTCATTATCATTTAAATGCACGCATGCTCGCTAGATCAAAACGTGGGTTGATCGCGAGGCTTTCAAACGAGAAATAACAACCTGAAACAGGAAACTAAAAGTAAAAATTCGCTTGTGATTTTCGTACTTGAAGACAAATTTTATGAAAAGGCAAAGAAATTCCTAAACCGTCAAAGCATACCTGTCTTGTTCTATAGTGGTGCCTGGTTCAATTCACGGACCAGGCGCTTCATGTGAGTTGAGTTGTCAGCCGGTTCGTTCTCTCCATTGCTTTGAGGAATTTTCACCGGGTACTCCGGTTTTCCTCCCTCGGTAAAAACGAACTAATGAGATGAGTGTTGGGTGTACAGAATATATAATGTAGTAAGAAGTGAGTGTGAGAGTCGTGTCCACACTAGTGAGATGAGTGTTGGGTGTACAGAATATATAATGTAGTATTAAGAAGTGAGTGTGAGAGTTGTACAGCCCCGTAAATGATCCCGGCCCGCAAATGATCCCAGGCCCGCAAATGATCCCCAAACTAGGCCCGCAAATGATCCCGGCCCGCAAATGATCCCCAGTAAAACTTGCACTGGTGGGTGTATAGAATATAGAATGTAGTAAGAAGTGAGTGTGAGAGTCTTGTCCCCACTAGCCATACTGATATCAACACTTGACACGTTAAACATGATATTTATTTATTTACAAAAATTGTAGAAGAAGAAGAATACTTTATTTGCACTTTACATAATATTACAAGTTTTTTTTTGTATTGATAAATAAAATTTTATTAGTAGCAGTATGTATTCACATCAACGCTTCCCTGTCTTGCTCTCTAGTAGAACGAAGCAGCTTGTATTCACGTCAACACGTACTCGAACGTACATATGTACCTGTCTTGCTCTCTAGTAGAACGAAGCAGATTGTATTCATTTCTACCAAGTCTACCCCAATACTAACCCTAAACCTAACCCCAAGGTACTTGATTACTATATATAGCAATAAAATACAAAGTCTTCCCTATCCCTAACCCTAAACTAGCTAACCCCAAGGTACTTCATGATTTTAATAAAATACAAAGTCTTCCCTATCCCTAACCCTAAACCTAACCCCAAGGTACTTCATGATTATAATAAAATACAAAGTCTTCCCACTGGGTGTTCGGAAAACTAAGACCCCCAAAACTAAGACCCTAAGACCCTAAGACCCTAAGAAATTATAAAATGTCCAAATCAGGGAAATCCAATGTTCTGTACTTCAATAAAAAAAGAAGAGAACAGAGGAAAGGCTGTGTTCGCACCACGTTTAGCTTCAAAATTCCATGAGTTTCTCTGCCGTCTTGAGGGCATATTGTAAAACATAGACTGGACTTGGACTGGACTGGACTCAAAAACTGTAAAACATGGACTGGACTCAAAAACTGTAAAACATGGACTGGACTCAAAAACTGTAAAACATGGACTGGACTCAAAAACTGTAAAACATGGACTTGATCTAATCTACTCTCTAAACGGTAAGAGAGTATATATATGTTATTATCCTATGCATGTTACATCAACTGAACAATTAAAATGCCAAAAACGTGAGTGCTTTCAAAAGAATTCTGGGCTCATTTCTTAAAAGGAAGAGCTTTTTGATTTCAAATATATGTCTCTCGTGTTACGTACGTTTCTGCACGAATAGTAGTACAAATCAAGGGATGAAATATCATCGGATTTCTAGGTGTAAGTACATAACCCAAAATTCAGGGGGGGGGGGGGGGTCAGTACATATTTAACAGCAAAAAATAAATAAAAATAGTACAGTTCTCAGTACTTTTTAGTATCTTTTTTGCCCTGCTAGGGGGGCAACTCAGTGCCTCCCCTGCCCCTGTGCTGTGTATGGCCCTGCCATTCTTCCATCAATGCTCCGTATTAAGGGTATTTAAAGCTACAAAGAGCTACATGGAATGGAAAGAAGTCGAAACAAGGATGCGAGGTCACTGGGAATCGAACTCGGGACCTCCACACAGAAAGTCGAGCACTAACCAAGTGTGCCATCCTTGCTCCTTGAGTCACGCTGGGGCGTGCGCGGAAAACGTAGCGTGACTCGACCTCAGGCGGCTGGTAAAGGCTTGTTTCCATAACCCAAACCGCCCTTGGCCGACCAAACAATAGAATGAATCTATTGTGTTACAGCATTGTTCTATTGTTTTATATTAATGAGGTCCTTTTAGACACCACCCAGGCGGCTGCGAAGGAGACTAATATAAGGTGTTATCCATCTCCTCTAAAAAAAGAAGCAATTAACTCGTCAACTGTGATCAAATTGTACGAGGTCTGCCAAAGCATATCTCTAACGTTTATAAAGGAAACCATATAAAGGAAACCAAATACTTAAATAAACTAGTCTATAAAATAGCGTCACGTCACAAGCGTCACGTCACAACATTGAATCTTTTGTGTACTTAGTTGTTAAAAATGGTTGGAGGTCTTCTGGCACCTTGCACAAAGCAGGAATGTAGGTTAGATGGCGAATGGCAACGCAGTTTGGGTTCAGATGGTAGTACACCATTGCATGTTCTTTTGTTATTCTATCATTTTACTATTATATTTTTTTCTTATCTTCTGTATCTCAGCACGCCATTTAAATTTCCGTTTTACGGCCTGCACGTAGTGTAAAGTTTTAGAACTCTCCACACAACATATTGTACCTGAAGAAGGATAGTTTGCCTATTTATAGTTACACTTCTATTATATGTCTTATATCTGTTCTCTCAGATAAATTATTGTTAAGATTGCCAAATATTCTTGTTGATTAAAATTTGAATGGCATTTTTCGTAGTCGCCAGTTTCCGTTGATATCATCATTATCGTGTAAACGATATCATAATTTTAATCACGCTCCCTTGTGTAAACTAGTGAACACTTGAAAGTCACGCTTTATCAGTCAAACGTTTGTCTTTATTTTTGTTACACCGACATCACATCATTTTCTTTTGACGTTACATTTATTTTCTCCATAATTTCTTTCCTTCACTTTCTCTTCTTGATCATTGTCTATTCATTTTATTACTGGCTTCACAGTAGTAGCTACATGCAGTCCTAAACTGAACTTTCCCTATCAAAATTTCTGTCAATTGCTTTTGTCTCATCATGTGCCACGATGAGTGCGTGATGGGAACATATATGCCGTGATCAGATCAAGTCAAAACAATGTTAAACCCGCAATGAACCTATTCAATAATGCCGGAGCTGATTATAGAATACCCACCCCGCAACTATAGAAATTCGTTAGCGACACTCTTTGAAAATGACGCATAAACACAAAGGGCTGTATTGTAATAACTTGATAAATTTTATATTACAAATAATTTATCATTGATATGTGATTACTATCAAACTAAGATACGAACAGCTGAATAGGCCTTATGGCCAGTGTGTTGTTTTGTTGTCTTTAGCATTGTGATATCTTAATTCATATTCGGTTGTTATTTCGTTATTACTCATGCATGCTCCATGTGCAGTATTATATGCTTTTAGTACTATTTCTCGCAGATACGCTTCTCAGCTATATATCAGTGAAGGAATTTTCGTCGTTTTTGCCTAGATCATAGCCACAAGAAGAAAAAAAAGGTTTATTAAATTGATATAAAGATAGGTAAAAGGAAAACTGTAACACCGTAAAAAATAGTACTTTTAAGTTAAAAGTTAAAACTTTACTAACGTTTCGAGCCTTGGCCCTTCATCGGAGAAAGATTTAATTATTTAATTCACCTGTTCAGCTGTTTTTTAGTCCATGTTTTACAGTTTTTGAGTCCAGTCCATGTTTTACAGTTTTTGAGTCCAGTCCATGTTTTACAGTTTTTGAGTCCAGTCCATGTTTTACAGTTTTTGAGTCCAGTCCATGTTTTACAGTTTTTGAGTCCAGTCCATTTTTACAGTTTTTGAGTCCAGTCCATGTTTTACAGTTTTTGAGTCCAGTCCAGTCCAAGTCCAGTCCAAATCCAGTCCAAATTTTACAGTATGCCCGTCTTGAGCCGGTGATAGTTGGTTCGATGATATCGAATAGGACTTAAAATATCCTGTCTTATCGGCTTTCCATGAATAAAACCACCCCCAGAATAACAGTTTCTTACTTTGAGGAGTAAAATTCATGTGTCCAGTGGTTTTCCAGTGGTAGTTTTTCAAATCAGTTTGCAAGATAAGTTTTTATTTTTACGGATAGTCAGTAGCCGCCATATTTAACACAGGTAACCCAAACACAATTATGCCCTACCACAGGAAACCCATAGAGCCGGTCCTAATAGAAGGAAACAGCGTTCCTTCTTTAGACTTATCAACCAAAAGAAACATACGCAGTTTAAAACATCAAGAAGATGGATTTAATATGTAAATATGTCATTCAAGAATGAAATTAACTAAGGTTGGAAGAATAGTTCTTTGTATATCCCTGTGTGTATGGGTTACCTGTGTCAAAGATGGCGGCTGTTAAAACATGACTTATCTTGACTGATTGATTTGAAAAACTGCCACTGGAAAGCCACTGGATACGTGAATTTTACTCCTCAAAGTAAGAAGCTGTTTTTCTGGGGGTGGTTTTATTCATGGAAAGCCGAAAAGGTCGAAAAGACAGGATATTTTAAGTCCTATTCGGCACTATCATCCCGGCAATTTATCACTCTAACTTTTTTGAACTAGCTGAGCTGAACGTCACCCAATTAATATTAAAGTACAGAACATTGGATTTGCCTGATTTGGACATTTTATAATTTCTTAGGGTCTTAGGGTCTTAGGGTCTTAGGGTCTTAGGGTCTTAAGGTGCGGTAATACGGGCAACAAAATCGTGCAACTTGTCGCGCAACATTTTCAGATTGTTGCGTTGCAAGTTGCAAAGCAATGTTTCTCGTATTACCATCGTTCGTGCAACTTGTCGCGCAACAAATTAAATTTTCGGTCATTTGTTGCAGGTTGCAAAACTTTGTTGCATGAAGTAGAAAGAGCTTCTACTTTGCGCAACAAAGTTTTGCAACCTGCAACACGAAAATGTGTTGCGCGACAAGTTGCGCGAACGGTGGTAATACGAGAAACATTGCTCTGCAACTTGCAACGCAACAATGTTGCGCGACAAGTTGCACGATTTTGTTGCCCGTATTACCGCACCTTTAGTTTCGGGGGTCTTAGTTTTCCGAACATCCTCTTCCCACTTCATGATTATTTAAGAAATATAAAACAGTTTTTCCGTTTTATATACTCTGATCTAAACACGCGGGATGTTGGGAGAACACGAGAGAAGCGTAGGAAACCACGACGCGAAGCGGAGTGGTTTCCAGCTTCTCAAGTGTTCTCCCAACATCCCAAGTGTTTAGATCAGAGTATATAAAACGGAAAACTGTTTTATATTTCTTTTATAAAATAACTACAATGATTTCTTTTTGAAAAAAAAACGTTTATTTACGCGAGATTCTACTGATCAAATTTGTAATTCTCCTGAAAAGCATCAGAAATCGCCCATCGTCCAATCAAATCTCGCGAAAGAAATCAAAATGGCAAGCGACTCGACAACTTTTATCTCTGCCGTTTCGCCGTTTAATAAGAGTTTTGACAGGAAAAACGTTTTGAAGAATGCTATTTTCTGTCAGAAAATTAAAGAAGAATGCTTCTTACGGCTTCCTTTATCAGTTTGTGTATCCTGTAAATACGAAAAACGAAGAAAAGCTGAGCTAATGAAGACGAATCGCCAACTTTTTGCCGAAATATTTGATAACTAGATGAATGAGCACGAAGTCAGGTAGCCAAATATCCACAGTTTTGTCGTATTTTTAAATCTTTTCAGCGTTTTTCTCGACAAGAATGTATACACGATGGACGTTTTTGAGACATTTGACAATATTTTTTCTCTTTGATATATTTTACTAGAGATATTGTCCGGCGAACAGCTTGTCAATTTGTAATTGTAGCTACAAGAATCGCTCTGTGTTGTGAGTAAGTTTATATTAAATACGGCTATCGTTGCTTGGTATTTTCAGTCGTTAACTGACTTGACAAACTATAGAACTCATAGAACGGTTAGTATGTGATTGAGAAAACTGAGCAGTTAGATTATTTAGTTCTCTTCGTTTATATTGTGATTTGTCGACAAAAGTGGACGATTCGTCGCCAGTTTTTGGTGTATTTTAAACTCAATTCTTGCAAGTTTTCAGTTTCAAAACAGCAAAATCACATCTAGATAGAACTTGAACTTGAGAAAACAAGAAAAACTAATTATATGGCTATCGTTGAAAATATGTTTATTAAATAAAACATGTTTAACAGCAGAAAAACAAATATTTGGTGTCGATCAAATCCACTGCATCGCTTCAAGGTCGTTCAAGGTCATGACGTAGCGTGTTTATATACTCTCATCTAAAACGGTGTTTTGACCAATGAGAGCGCGCGTTATATCTAAATTATTTTATAAAATAAAATACAAAGTCTTCCCTATCCATAACCCTAAACCTAACCCCAAGGTACTACATTGTACATGTTGTACCAGTTCAAAACAAATTGTACCAGTTCAAAACAAATTGTACCAGTTCAAAACAAATTGTACTGGTACAAAACCAAATTGTACCAGAATCCAAATTGAACTACAACAGTTACACTCTGCCATATGATTATTATTATGATAATCAGACTGATGAAATTGTCGTTTTCTGTGGTAAGTGGTGTAACTGTTGCTAATATTCAGGCTTAGAAGGAGCATTGGTAATATTCCCAGCATCCTCTACATCTTGAACTGTGTTTAAGTCAGGTGCATCGATGTGCTCCTCCATAGCTCTGTATTGGGTCACAAGTCTCTGCTTTGAGTATAACCATCTGTTGTAAGAAAGAAGGAGAAACAGCACAACATGAGCTGTTGTAATCACAATTTATTTATTTTATTTATTTACTTGTCAAACTTTCACCATACAAAATAAGAAAATTTAATTTGTAACAGAAAACAAATCAATTCTTGCAGAGAAAATAGCTTATAAATCTTATTCTGACTCATGAATTATTCATGAGGACAAAACAAAGAAAATCACTACGCGAAGGAGGTTTGTGGTTTTAATTAGCAAAAACATTAATGAATTTTTGCTTTAAATTTCTCCAATAATTCTCAATGACTTGAGAAATCAAACATGATAAAGAAGGTTTCACATGATATCCAAGCACCCCGAAGTTGGTGAACAAAACGCGGTTCAAAGGATATTCCCTTAACAGTTCTATCTCATAAGTATATTAATTCCTTTGCATCTTGGGGTTAATTTGCGATGCCTCAAAAGCTTCACAAAACAAATGTCAGGGGGTCAAAATATAATTAAAATCTGCAACTGTCATTACTCGGGCCCTTCCGAAGGAAGCCCGAGTTACAAAATGGGCTTTCTTGTTTTTTTTAATAGTATTGTTTGGTCAAAGAATGAAGAAAGTATGCGACGTATTTAATCGTATCGAGTTTCAAGATTAAGGGAATTGCGAAAACAAACGACACACAGGACTCAAGTTGATTTGAATCTTAGTTTTGAAAGCAGCTGTAGATCTTCAAGCTATTAAAGGTCGGGATTCTAGTTATAATTAAATTCACGACCAGCGATGTAACTACATCTATTGACAGAAAGCTATATGTTCAGAAGTCATGCAAACAATCGAGCCAGTCGAGTTCAGTTTTCAGTAACTCACGATGGATGTTTATTTTATTCCACGTTTAAAAAATTCAGTACGATTACAGTTGTGTGATCCTTGTGTGAGTCATACATCTATTACGCGACCTAATTTTAGAACCGCTGCGTAGCGCTATTTAGAACAGAATTTCCACGCTCAAAACAGGTCAGTGAACGGCAAAAATACAATCGAAATCAAAACGTCCTTAGATTTTAGGGATCTATTACAGAAGAAGACGCTCAGTGACGAGGGAGACTATTTGTGTCAGTGACTCATATATAAAGATCTCCGACTCTTCAAGGTACGCTGTGGTACGTCTTTAAACGTATTTGAGGTCACTTGAGATCACATCTTAAATCTAACAGAAGCAGCTTTTGATTTTCAATCGATAATTCCTTTCTGATTTCGAGATAAATCGAACAAGATCTTTCAATGTATAGGCAGAGACAGCAGATTGGTCGAGCTTTGTCACATCATACCGTAGTCTGAATCAACTGGATGTTTAAAAGATACGAAGTTCGACTTTCCTCTGTGATAACGAAGAAACCAAAGACGTTATCAGAACCGTCTGACCACCATGAATATGAACCTCAACTGGACGTTCCAAGTACGTGCTACGGAAGTACGATTCGGAGATTTTTATCTATGCTCACCGACACATATATACATAGTCTCCCTCGTCACGCAACTGTCAGTCATTGTCAGGTCTCTCCTCACGCAACTGACATTGTCCTTGTCATAAGCCCGAGTGTACGCTCATTGAGCGTCTTGTTTGCTGAAAGACACCTATACCATCTTGGTGCCCCCCCCCCCTCCCTCCCTGGGGAGTTCTATGCTGTTATGGTGTTTTCAAGTAAACATGTGAAGTGTTCAACTTACAAGAGAATTATAACTGGAATCAGAAGTATTCCAGCCATAAGAAAGAATGCAAACCCAGGCAACCATGACACAGTCTTACTGTACAATGTATTGAAGATCAGAGAAGCTAAAAGGGTAAATAGAACCTCAAGACTTGCAACTGCAGCAAACATTGTACCTGAAATGAAAAGATTTATGATCAAAATCTGAATTCTCCTTTTGAGGCCACAGGAGAATTTAGATTTTAATCACAGATCACTTATGCTACATGTATTATTCCATGGACCACTTGACTTGTGTGACTACTTGACTTGTGTGACCACTTGACTTGTGTGACCATCTGACTTGTGTGACCACTTCACTTGTGTGACCACTTCACTTGTGTGACCACTTCACTTGTGTGACCACTTCACTTGTATGACACTTCACTTGTGTGACCAGTTGACTTGTGTGACCAGTTAACTTGTGTGACTACTTCACTTGTGTGACCACTTCACTTGTGTGACCACTTCACTTGTGTAACCACTTCACTTGTGTGACCACTTCACTTGTGTGACCACTTCACTTGTGTGACCACTTCACTTGTGTGACCACCACATCACATTGTGTGACCACCTATACTGGTATGATATTGCAGCAGTGTGGCTTGGTTCAATTAAATGTAAGTGATCTCTGATTAAAATCTTAATCATATTCATTTTGAAATCACTAGTAAATCCTGCAATCTGATTGGCTAAAAATGGTGCGATTAAATCATTAATTGCACTATTTTGGATCATTAATTGCACCAATTTTTTTATTTTTTTTATTTTCGCACAGAAACTCTAATTTTATTAAATTCAAACGATTCTTCATAAAAAGTAATTTGTAATTTAGAATGAAAGAGTTGTATTTTAGGCATCAAAATTATTCTTATTATTGCAACTTACCACCTAAATATAACGAGTGTATTTGAAAAGATTTCAAAATGAATATGATTAATAGGTAATTGAACTTCGTGTCGTGCAATTTTGGTCTGAAATCATACTCGTGATAACAAATTGCACTCCCGCTACGCGGTCGTGCAATTTTGTAATCACTCGTATGATTTCAGACCAAATTGCACTCCACTCAGTTCTATTACCATTACTTATTATCCTTAATAATATACATGAAAAAAATACTCGATTCTGATTGGCTTAGAGTAGTGCAGTTGAAAAGTAATTTGCACTGCAGTGCAAATTACCTTTAATATGCACTGTAGTGCAAATTACTTTTTTTTTCATGAATATTATTAATTGGTAATCATACGATTTCTCGTTCAATTTGGAATAATTTGCACTTGTGTGTTTTTCAAAGAGCTCAAATTGCACTCGCCCTATGGGCTCGTGCAATTTTGATACTCTTTGAAAAACACACTCGTGTAAATTATTTCCAAATTGAACTCGAAACCGTATGATTACCTCTACTTAGTCTTTTTGAATTCTAAAGGGGAATTTGGATTTGGATCACAAGTCACCAGTATGTTTGTGCTTTAAGTGACTGTATGAACTTCATTTTAAAATATAGTCTTTAAAATGGTGAAGGTATTATAAAATATTGTCACATACATGTAGCTCATATCACCAGTGTGGACCTTAGTTGTTTGTCGAGATTTGTTTCGTTCATATTGAGAATACCATGGAAAAATGCAATGGAACTTGTCATTAAAATTTCACATTTTGAACTGGCTTTCACACAAATTCCCCTAACATGTCTTTTTATAATGCATTCAATAAGAATTTATCATTAATAATTATTATTAAAAGAAATACAGTCACCACTCACTTCTAAGCATTTTAAATGTACACACCTTGTTCATTTGACTCTACACATTTTGACATTATAGATCTCATACATGGCACAGGTAGCCCACCACCAAGAGCAAATATGGCACCTGAATTATATGAATAAAACAAAATATATTATCAACAGAATAGCAATCTACTATCAGCCTACCAACAACCTATTGACAACCTATCAACAATCAACTGTCAGCCTACCAACAACCTATTGACAACCTATCAACAATCTACTGTCAGCCTACCAACAACTTATTACTTATTGACAACCTATCAACAATCTACTATCACCCTATCAACAACCTATTGACAACCTACAGTATCAACAATCTACTGTCAGCCTACCAACAACCTATTGACAACCTATCAACAATCTACTATCAGTCTACCAACAACCTATTGTAATTGACAACCTATCAACAATCTACTATCACCCTATCAACAACCTATTGACAACCTATCAACAATCTACTATCACCCTATCAACAACCTATTGACAACCTATCAACAATCTACTATCACCCTATCAACAACCTATTGACAACCTATCAACAATCTACTATCACCCTATCAACAACCTATTGTAATTGACAACCTATCAACAATCTACTATCAGTCTACCAACAACCTATTGACAACCTATCAACAATCTACTGTCAGCCTACCAACAAACTATCAACAATCTACTGACAGTCTACCAACAATCTATGGACAACCTACATGTATCAACTACCTACAATGTACATGTACTGTCAACATGTACTGTCAGCCTAAGTACTGTATCTATGGACTCACCAAAAAACATCATCCACTTATGAGTGGAGAAACCAAAGAATACAAACATAACACAAGCAATAGCCAATCCAATGACGGCAATGATAAAGTCAGTCAGTTTGAACACTTGTGTCATGAGTGGCATCCCAACAATCACCCCAAGTCCTCTCATAAACATCACTTCTGCAAGGAAATACCCAATGTAGGAAGAGGAGAAATGCAGTGGTTCTTTCATGACATACAGCAGAGATATATCATTGAAGCCACCAAAATCTGAAACAAGAAAAAGAAGAATATGCTTCTCAACATAAATTTCTGATTCCTCTGAGGGCATATCCCTTATCTCCTTTGGGATCCCTGTGTTTATCTACTTTGGGATTCCTGTGTTAACACAGGGATCCCAAAATAAGAGTTGCCTATCCAATCTCAGCATGCTGGTTGGTAGGCTCGGTTTTCAGCCCGTTAGGGTGTCGATTTTCCCTCAAACCTCCCTCCCTCCTGATGTGGGAGAGGATCGCGGGCGCACCGAAACCACCACGGCTGGAAATCGAGCCTAGCTGGTTGGGGACGTGGCTATCCCTGTAGGCTGTTACATGTGTATACATGTTTGTACATCATTGTACATGCACCAGGTTATATACAGTTATATAGAGTTGTTTTCGTATGAGTGGGAAGTAGTTACGGTACAGTTTGCACTGTGCAGTGAAGGTACCATGCCATGACCATGCCATGTCCAAGCATTCTGATTGGTTGAGAATGATATTGCGACCTCTGATTGGTTGAATACAATGTCTTCGATTCCGTACTGTGACCGTAACTCCGTGCCATAGGTTTCTAGGTTTCCCACTCATACGAAAACGACTCTATCTGATAAATGTGTCCTAATAATTCAAGTGATATCAGCTTCCCCTTGGGGTGGATCCTTGGGGTGGATCCTTGGGGTGGATCCTTGGGGTGGATCCTTGGGGTGGATCCTTGGGGTGGATCCTTGGGGTGGATCCTTGGGGTGGATCCTTGGGGTGGATCCTTGGGGTGGATCCTTGGGGTGGATCCTTGGGGTGGATCCTTGGGGTGGATCCTTGGGGTGGATCCTTGGGGTGGATCCTTGGGGTGGATCCTTGGGGTGGATCCTTGGGGTGGATCCTTGGGGTGGATCCTTGGGGTGGATCCTTGGGGTGGATCCTTGGGTTGGACCCTTGGGGTGGACCCTTGGGGTGGACCCTTGGGGTGGGGGGTGGATCCTTGGGGTGGATCCTTGGGGTGGATCCTTGGGGTGGATCCTTGGGGTGGATCCTTGGGGTGGATCCTTGGGGTGGATCCTTGGGGTGGATCCTTGGGGTGGATCCTTGGGGTGGATCCTTGGGGTGGATCCTTGGGGTGGACCCTTGGGGGTGGGTGGACCTTGGACCCCTTGGGGTGGATCCTTGGGGTGGATCCTTGGGGTGGATCCTTGGGGTGGATCCTTGGGGTGGACCCTTGGGGTGGATCCTTGGGGTGGACCCTTGGGGTGGATCCTTGGGGTGGACCCTTGGGGTGGATCCTTGGGGGGATCCTTGGGGTGGACCCTTGGGGTGGATCCTTGGGGTGGATCCTTGGGGTGGATCCTTGGGGTGGATCCTTGGGGTGGATCCTTGGGGTGGACCCTTGGGGTGGATCCTTGGGGTGGACCCTTGTTGTTCAGACCTATGCAGGCTACTGGAGATGGATGTGCAGCCACTTTGAAAATAGTTGTAAACAAATCCACTATACATATCTACATGTACTAAAGGGAATAATCACATACTGTGCGATACTGTGCTAAGTAAGGGCAGCAATGAGGCAAGCACAAAGGTTACACGTAATACTCACTGATAAGAACAAAAGAAAAAGCTCCAAAAATAATAACAAGAAGGTACATTCTCTTGTTGCCTGGTCTTCCCTGGAACAGCATTTTCCAAACATTTATGACATGTTTATGAACTTTGACCAATGGGTTAACACTCGTTGTCTCCTTACTCGGGAAGTATGATTCATTCAGTACAATCACAATGTATATAATTATACATACATTCATGCCTAGTACTACAGCATAGGCAGTCATGAAGCCAGAGTGATCAAGTAAGACACCCGTTATCATCTCTCCAGAGCAGCCTCCAAGAAACACCATGGACTCCAGAATACCGATGCGAAGCGTACGATTGGACTTGTCCGTTATATCACTCATGTAAGAAAATACTGCAGAGAGCGTTGTAGCAAATCCACCAAAGATCCCAGCCACGATACTTCCAACCAGAAGAAAGTTCACATCGAGCTGGAAGAAGTGGATGTTCAGAAGGTTGTTGATGGCCATCAAGACGCCCCCAATGGGAGGGAGAATCATAATTGCTTTACGGCCAACACTATCAGACCACGAACCAAAGACCAACGACGAACAAATAGAAGGAACTGTGAAGGCAATAGACTGGTATCGTATCCAATCTGAGGTTTTGCTTTGGACGATGTTCTGCTGCGCTTGAGTGAGATTCTTGCAAAGTGTTTCGTTGAACTTCTCGTCGCACATCTTGCGATATGCCAATTGTTGGAGAAGGGGGAAGCTCATGAAGGTGCAGAACATGTAGAAGAACAAGACTGGCTCGACAGTAATCTTGCATAAAGTAGTCTTGATCGACATTTTGCAATGTTTTTTGCAGGTCTACAAAACAACACGAACTCCAAATAAGAAGAGTAAGACAGAAGACAGGCGTTCCTAAACCTGACCGAGAGAGCTTGGGCAATATTGTTACGTTATTAGTACCAAAGAATGCAACTTTATTCAAAAACAATATGAATCAAATCTAAAACAAAAGTGAAAGTGAAATAAAAAAATTAAAGGAATAAAACACTTGAAGAGATGAGATAATTATTTCCCCCCAAAGCGGCCGAGAAAGCCTGGGTAGTAGGCATATATACCGCTGTTCCACGTTATCATGGGCTCACACTACAATCCAAGATGGCGGACTACAAGCAAGTAAAAGTCGGTAAACTCAAACTGAAAGGTTCGGAAGAACCATCCAAGAAGAAGAAACAGAAAAAAAAAAAACGAAAGAGAGAAGAAGAGACTACTGTCGACGCCGATGCTCTTCGCCATGGCGGTTGGAGAAAGCTAGATAATGCTATCCAAGTGACAGGCAACATCGCCTTACAAACTTATCGCAATTCGTACGTCGAAGCAACTGATGCCGGTTCATTTGTCGTTGGAGATCCAAGAGATGACGGAGTGAATTGCCCAGCACCTGTAGAGACGTTTACTGCTGTTCCTTTATCTAATAAAGTGGGCATCAAATCTGGTTATGGTAAGAAGTATATACTCATGATTTTTGCGCTATAAACTTATGAATAAGCTGTATTATTATTTTTATTAATACTCTTCAGTAGTTTATGGTGTGTTCCCAATCATTAGCATGTTACGTTTGACACATGAATGAAATTCATTATTATTATTCAGTACTTGTAAATCTTGGAAAATCAAAGGATTAATTGATTCGTTATGGCTTTCTTCAAGGTAAATTTATGTCAGTTAATATGATGGGCGATGTGAGTGGACGATCTGATGCAATTGGACCTCAAGAACAGTTCGAATTGGTGTTTGAAGAGGATCATGTTGCTCTTCAAGCATACAATGGCTGTTTCCTGTGTGTTACAGACAATGGACAACTTTCGGCGACCAGGAAAAAGGCAGGCGAAAAAGAAATATTTTACATACGTACAGATAAAGCCAAAAGGTAAGGAGGATATACCCTGCCTTGTTACCATAGTTAGTTACCATAGTTACAGTTACCATAGTTACAGTTACCATGACATGGGTAGATCCATAGATTGTGAAGCTTTGGGAAGAGAGAGTGAATGACAGAGATATCAGGATATACATGTACACATACATGTGGGGGGAGGGCTGGGGGATTTGGGACTGCATGTAACCTCCCAAGGCCTGAACACAATCCCTGGGACCACCCCATCGATCATGGTAGTGTAAAACCTCTTATAATATTCATTAATAATTCATTAGGCAGCTGTCCAATATGTGCTCAGCATTCTGATCACGTGGCTACCTTGTAACTCCCATACAAGTATGATACAGAATAGTAATAAAGCTTATTAGTATTCTGTATCTGATACAGAATACTAATAGACCTTATTAGTATTCTGTATATACAGAATACTAATAAGCTCTATACGTATTCTGTATCGATCAATACATTATATTAAGAAAAATACTCGTTAGATTTTGTTCCGCAGTTTCTTTAATATGTAACTCCCTTCCTCTATTGGAGCTTAGCACCTTCACAGTTTTAACTTACTTACTAACAGGGTTGTCGCTAAGTGCCGGCTGCCGGCGAAATTAGCCGGCTGAGAAAGTGCAGTCGCCGGCTGAATTTTGGCCGGCAATCTGAATCACCTCTGATACGGGGCTTCACGCAGTTCCGAAGTTACAATAAATTGTTATTTGTCAAACTATTATTGTCTAAATGAAATGGTTAAAATAAATACCCCCAAACAGCTTTGCTAAAAGTATAACACTTGGAGGAACCCGGCATGCAAGAGGTTGCAAAAGACTGGGAACAAGATACGTGTTGACAATGATAGTTACAGTTGTTGGATCAAGGATTGGATAGCACAGTACACAAAGTGACAAGAAGCGCTCGGAATAAAACCCACTTCAATTTTCAAGCTCATTTTATAGTTTTTCAAAAGAATTTGTTGAATTTCTATTCAGTTTTTAAAACATATTTGGCTTCGCGCACGGAGTTGGTGTACACGGCATGATCAAAATATTTTGGACAAAATTTCATCAATCACAATGTTCAATTTGGTCAAGAATACTAAACAGCTATATGTTATTTAATTTACTTTGATCAGCTGTAAGGTGAATAGCTGTATACAAGCTTGTGAAGGACTGTTTATCAAAACCTTTCACATTTTAGCCTTCTATCCGGTAGATGAGATTAGATTCTCAATTATCATGCTTCTCGATTTGCGGTTTAAACTGTGATTAATCAGGTGAAGTCACTGAAGCATGCCGATACATTAACTGGTGCCAGAAAGTCTGTCAGGACACAAGCGATCTGTTTCCAGACCAATCATACACCACTCTTCTCACATTAATAATGGGAATCGTGCATGCCCTGCCCCAAAAAAATCGATTCAGATTCAGGGATCAATGAAAGCCGCACCTTTCCACCAAAAATCTTTGCCGTCCAAAATGGAAGTGCAGCTTGTACATGTATCTGCATGTGTAAAAAGTATTCTAGTGTCCAGTTCTTTATCTTTAGGGGTGTTGAATGGTCCCCGCAAAAAGTCAGAGTCTCGCAAAATTTCGGTCAAATTTCCCGGGTCTCGAAGTCTCGTTTTTTCTCAAAAAGCCGTCTCAGAGTCTCGAATTTTGAAAACAAAGGAAATCAGTGAAAAAGCGTCTTGGGCTCGCAAAAAAATGCCTTATCTCGGAGTCTCGCAAAGTCTCACCTTGACCATTCGGTACCCCTATATGGTTACTAAGCTACGAGATGCACGGACGGTCGAACGGATAAACACGTTCAGTTCTATCCAACTGATGAAGACTGTTGATTTACAGTCGAAACGTCTTAATAAAAAAAGCTAAAGACAAAAGTATATCTTCAATTTAAAACATGAATCCTGACTGCAAGTTCAACATTTGTAACGTTCAGTTCTTGTTCACATGTAAAACGTCATTCAAAAATACTGTCTAAGTAGGAAGACATGATGTTTAGCAGAATGATTGGTAAGATCATAGTTAGTCCCCTCTACTAACTATGGTAAGATCGACTTTGTAGTATTATTTGTTTTAATTCCGAAACTTTACGATCGATGAAACAGAGAAAATCAGAAAATCCTTTCTATAAAAAATAGCTCGATCAGCAGTAGTCGGCTCAAATTTGTCATCAGCCGCCTGACGTTTTCCTTAGCGACAACCCTGTACTAATGATACAATCATTGGATTTCTAGCTTTGTGTGACAATACTTTCACAATCTCAAATAAATTATAACAAACTTTGAAAGACACAAGATTACTTCAAATTAAAGATGATAGCACAGTTCTTGCTAAATATTGCGTTACTTGCTACATTATTCTTTTCAAGAACCTCGAGTTAGAAGATGGTAAAGTAATGTTAGTCGAAGAACTTCATACGGAATTTATGTGTCAAAAGACAAGTCAATAGACTCTTTCCTTGCTACCTTGTTTTTACGAGACATCTGCCAGTCTTCAAAAATCTTTACACTCCACTTTGTGCTAGTTTGGGCACATTCCCTCAGCAACTGACTCTCATGCACTTTTGGCAGTTTACGAAAATTGCCAGTCATCGTCTCAAATGCCTGTCTTAGCTTTATGACCTTCCTGTGAGAACTGTTCTTGATTTGATTGAAAAGAATCAAAACTCCGTTCGCATTTCATTCACAATTAAAGCCCCCTTTGAAAACCAAGCAAAAGTGTAAATGTATTCTAAATGAAAAAGCATTCATATTACATATTTGCCGTATTTGTTCTTTGTATATGTCTCAATGAGCAATCAACTCTATTCAAAAGTATGAAAAGGAATAAAACATTTATTAAACAATCGACTCTTAACTAAGCTATAATACGAAACTGCTTTCATTGTTCAGTGCGGTCAAGCAATCGGAATGAGAATTGAATGCTAAAAGAACAGTTATTATATTATTTTCATCTCAATCAGATATTGACTACAATTCTGGTTGAAACGCCTACCTGGTTCAAACAATGATTAAACAATATCATAAGTAATTTACAATATTCGTGACAATGTTGTATCTTATTTACAATCTCTCGCCTTCGGCTCGAGATTGTAAATAAGATACAACATTGCCACTCATATTGTAAATACTACTTACAAAAATATTCTGCCAAACCAGAGCTTACCATGTATTATTACATGTTTCACTGCAAAAATCAAAGTTATAAGTTTTTTGTAAGATGACAACAATTTTGTATCAGATTTACAAACCACTCCTGGATTATTAACGAGTTGCATAAAACTTGTATGCAGTGGAACCTCCCTAGGGACCAAGTGTAAGTGTCCTCTTACGGAATTGTTCTGCCCATGGGAGGTTATAAAAGCAATGTTTTCTTGGAGAAAGAAATGTTCAGGACCTTGGGGATGTGTCTGCTTATGGGAGGTGTCTGCTTACATGTATGGGAGCTGCCATTAGAAGAGGTTCAACTGTATTTCAAAGTATTTCCAAAGGAAAAAGCTAATCTATTTATCAAACAATTCCAGCAAACCAAAGTCTGACAACCCTACTGAAGACGATGAAGATGTCAACAATTGTGAACTCGGTTATGTCAAGAAGTTTCAGAGTTTTCAGGACAGAAAGATCAAACTCAGCAAGCAAGACAAAAGTCACCTTTCTAAAGCTAAACTTGATGGACGATTACACGAAGAAATGCTTGACAGACGAGAAAAAATGAAGTCTGACAAATTTTGCAAATAGTTACAGATATTCTTCTTTTTAATATTATTTTATTCTCTGTGATGTTAGAAAGAATCATCCAATAGCTTCAATTCATTATGGACTTCCAGTATAATACAAGACACGTCTTTGAATGTTCTATCTTTGTAATCTCATAATAATAATTATTACAAGCTGTTCTTTTAGTTATGAATGCCTTTAATTATTAAGAAGTATATACCTAAAACAATCTTACATTGAAAGATAACAGTTCAGATCTCATTGACATCGTAGTACATGTACATTGTACATGGATACATTCTGTGTCATTCTCCATTTAATTTCCACCATCATGGCAGCACGAATAAAAAGCCTAATTTTCACCGAAAATTATATACAGTATTTTATTTAGAAAAGTATGAGCTTTTTTATGAAACATTTTCCATTTGTGTTGTGTGCATATAGTATTGAATAGATGTGTTGTACTATTGTCCTATCTTGTGAAGAATGTACTATGTAAGGATGTACAGTGCACTAACTACTCAAGTTTCGTGTCATTTGCAGTAACTTGTAGTAACACATAACAGCGTCGTTGATTCACCAGGGCTTTCTTTTCATTTCTATCTTCTCTACGAGTGTTTCTCCTCCCTAAAAGTCTTTTTCTTATTTACAAAGTTTGTGGGCTAACATCTAATCCATGTGCTTGTATTTGTCTCTTCCTTAAGAAAGTTCATGTTCAATGTTACTCTTCATCCGTTTTCATAAATAATTAGTCCTTGCCAATTTTCGCATCAATGAACTCTCGAATTTTCTCAAGAATGGATTCAGCGACATTTAGAGCCTCCTTTGCATTTTCCTTTGTAAATGTGTCGGATGGTATGGAATCTCCGTGGTGGTAATGTGGGTATCGGGTCTTCTCGTAGTAATTCTTGAGTTTTGAAGCGAGTTGTGCAATGTCAGAGGGAGAACCATCAAGTTCAGTGATCTCATAGGCAAGATTCAGCACATCGTGGGTCTCGAGTTGATTCTCTGCAATCCCGCACACCGCGTACAATGCTCCCTTGAAAGCCTTCTCTGCCGACTGCTGACAAAGAAAGCAGACACAATTGTTGAAAGGTGTTTCTTGCTCAGAAAGACAACGTGCAGCATTGAGATCATTTTTGGCTTGCTTCATCCAACGTCTTGCTTCCTTGCGTTGTGGGTTGCCAGTTCCTGGATGAGCTGAATGCTTCTGGCGTTTGAAAGTATTGTACGTTTCCCACTCCTGGTGGGCTCGTTGGTTCCACTTTTCGAAGAGATCACTAAATGTCTGTGCAGGTTCGGCTGGAGGATTTTCTTTCTCTTCTTGGACATTTTTCCTCCAGTTTGTTGGAAACAGCCGCTCTAACCTTTCAATCTCACCAAGTAAGAACTTCATGATTTCATTTGCAATGTCGCATCCTGGGTTTTTATCGGGATGCCAACGTAGAAAGAGTCGCTTGATGACTTTCTTCCTTCCCTTCTCGTCCAGTTTCCAGGCTTCCCAGAGCACCTCTTTGACTTCTTTCATGGCATTCTCCATGCGAACATTCCTTGTGGCAGCTTTGTAATCAGTAGCATCAGGATCACCAGTAAAAGGCATCATATCTGTCAAGTCTGACAACGCTGTAAATTCAGCTGCAGAACGATCAAACTTGTACAAATCAAGGACGCTTACTTCCACAAGTTTTGGCTCCCCAACATCGATGCGATAACGCGCCTGCAAGTCAATCTTTGTGTGTTCTGCAGAATCTGAACTGGCTGTCGCCTTCATTATCACCTTTGCATAAACATATAAAGGTTCTCTGTCGTCAGTCTCTCCATCAGCTTGGACTCTTTCTTTCTCGTAGCCTATGATCTCTCCCTGACGAAAAAAGTAATCAAGATCTTGTCTCAACAAGTAGTGGTACATGACGGGGATTTCAGAACCCAACGATGGATCTGTCGCACTAAGTTCGCTTGATAACAGATCCTGAGCTACGCCACAACGGTCCAAGGCTGGTAGAATGTCCTCAGGAACTCTACATGCAAGCATGGCCTGCAGGTAAATCTCTTTCTCTATGTGATTGCCAATAAGTCGATTGATCAGGAAACATAGCTGGATGTTGAGAGGGTTCTCGTCTGTGCCGTGCTTGATGAAAAGTTCCCATCTCTTGTCACGCTCTTCCAAGAAACAGTCTTGGGATTCCTTGCTGTTTTTGATGGGGTACTTTGTTTCTAGGTTTACAAGATGTGTTTCAACAGTTCCCATGCATGAAATATTCAAAGTAGAAAGTATATGGACTTGATCTCGTACTTCTTGTGGGACGTTGGCGGTTTGTCGCTGATGCTTGATCACTCTGATGATGCCGTTGATGAGCTTGGGCGATAAGAGAATGTCTCGATAGCGGGCAATGAATGAGCACTGGTCGTTTTGTCTGTCGGCTATACATAACTTATCTCTTGAACACGGATGAAACTCTTCACGGATTATGCTTTGGATGGTTCTTGCTCTTAGACGTGGTGGCAGGATATCGAACAGATGGGCAAGTCTATCGGCCGTTAGCTCTCCCTCACGAGCAATATCAACGAAGGAATGGGCAAACTCGCTTGCACGGCGCTCGAAGCTTGGGTTGTCATATACAATGAGCTCGTGCGAAAGTTTCAGAAATCCTTTCTTGTTTGGCAAGAAAAGTTCTTCGACTTTCACAAGCAAAGATGTTACCGATGATTCTTTTTCTTCTTTGAGTAAAACAGAAACTGTGGTGAAAAATCCTTGAGAAGCCATTCTTGCGACCCGTTTCTCGTTAGGTTCCATGTGCTTGTCTTCACAAACTTCCTTCAATCTTTTCAGGACGTTAGCAAATTGAATTGGCGTTGTTTTCTCTTCAGCTCCAAGACGCTTTAAGACATGCTCAAAATGGCCATACTCACGTGGGACTTTGTAGAGGAAGGGTGGTAGTTCGACGTCTGTCTCAAAAGCGAGCTGGTCCCCTTGGACAAAAACTCTTCCCTCTTCAACTGGAATGCAAGGGATGTTTCGTAGAATTTTACCAATCGCATGACAGTATTTGGAACATCTTTCTGAAGGGTTACCTTGAGGACAAGCTGTTTCCGTTTTAAAGATACCCAAGATACTGTAAACCACATCGTGAAGGAGCTCCCTTTGATCTTTTGGAGTGTCTTTGTTGACATTTCCCGCGAACTTCAGCGAAAGGTTCTCTAAATGCTTGATAACTTTCTCAACTGGTGGAGCAACCTCAATTCCAAGATTTTCCACCAAGAGCCTCTGGCTTTCTCCACCCTTAGGAAGTGCCCACGATGGTAACAGAGAGGCGCTGCTCCATAAAAACTTCTGACATTCATGAGAAACTGATCCCTGAAAAGCAGTGTAAAGTGAATTGTCATCCTGGTTTTTGCTTTCAAATTGTGAATACAGCTTTCTCAGATTTGCCGATGCAGCTTCAGCTGCAACAAACTTGATCTGAGCTATAACATGCAGAAAACTGATGTCGTGAAGGCTCTCTTCCTCGAGTAAGTAGGTAACCAGAGCTTTGGATCTTTCTTTTAGCGTTGGATCACCAGGATTTAAATCAACACTGCTAGCGGTCGACTCTGCAAATTCTATGAAATCCTGCTGTGTAACGGTTTGTTTTAGGCCAATTTCTCTCAAAAGTGGAAGCCATTCCTCATTTGCAAATTCACCTGGAGGAAAGCTCTCTGTCGGAAGCATCGATTTAAACACTGGGTTTTCTGGGTCGTAATACTTGCTTGCAGGTGTTAATTCTCCAGATTGGTCGGGTAGAATATTGATTCCTATTAGAGTGTCAATTATGACACTTCTCTCATTTGGGCTAATTGAACACACCAGAAGATTGTCTCGAATGTATGTCAACACTGACTGACGACCTTCTCCTGTCATGGCGTCAAGATTCGGCAGGATGTACTTCACAAATACTTCACTTTTGGATACACGGTAAATATCAACAGCCTTGTACAAGGGATCGATTTCTTCTATCTCTTCTAGAAGGACACAGCCCTCCATCTCAACACGAGACTCTATATCTTCGAGCGGCACACATTTTGGTAACTCGAGCACATGGGCAGAAACATAGTTAGAAAGGCGGACATTCTTTCCGTTCAGAGTCTTAAAGAAAGGCAAACTTCGTATTGTAGTCTTGTGGCTGTAAACAGTTGTCACATCTTCCTGGAGGAAGGTAAAGAGGACAAGGATTTCGCTATCGTCCAGCTTCTCTGATATATCCCTTTCTTTCATTAGATGTTCCAAAACAGCAACAAGATCAAGCTTAGAGTGTGGTCGTGCAAGGTACGGACTTAAAATCTGCGACAGCTCAGGCGTGTCCAACCCAGGAAGAACTGAGAAATCAAGTTCTGCACATCCCAGCTTTCTTAGGATCTTGACTAAATCATCTTCTTCGTTTTCGCGAGAGGTCAGGTCGAGAACAGTTTTTCCAAATGAGATTGACACTAAGGCTCCTGAACTTGTTGGGATGATGGGCCAATCTTCAAGTGGGCGTAGGATCTTGGCCGAGTCATTTTTCTTAAAAAAGAGCTTCTGGCGTTCTGTGAAGATTTTGTAGATGAGTTTCCACAAAAGTGTTAGCCATTCACGTGATGGTTTTGCATCAGTTGTAGGATCCCATACGACTGGCTTGTCAAGTGCATACCAATTTGATGGTAAAAGATGAACCATGTATGGCTCAAGGCTGCTCGTATCAAAACGCTTAAAGATTCCAGATTGCTTGATGGCGTCTTTGGAATGTTCCGAGAAGACCGAAACAAACTCCCTTTGAAGAAAGAGTTCTTTCTGCCTTGGTACAAGGTCCAAGAATGGCGTAAAGAACACTGGGTGTTCGATGTCAAAACGCCGCAATGTCCCATCTTCGGTTAATAGAAGGGGTAGGCCATGAAGTCTTGTGATAACACCTTTGCAATGGATACAATACTTCACCAAAAGAACCAGGCTTGAAGAATCTTTCAGTTTTGAATCTTTGATTGAGCACGGAATTGCTCCCATGTTACACCTTGGACCTCGAAGGAACTTGACGACATCTTCCGGGATTACTTTCTTTACAGGTACACCAGCAGCTCTGAAGTCCTTGTGAATCTGGGACGATGAAAACACCACTGGAAAACCAATACTAAGCAACAGCTTTTCCATAGCTTCATCCAAATCACTGAAGTACACTAGTTCATCTTCGTCTGCTGAATGGGGTGGTAACCACAGACATGGAATTGGAACAGTCCCAATACAATAGTCGACCGAATGTTCCGATGGCGATCCTGGAGGATCTGAAAAACTCGTAATATCATCTTGACCTTTAAGAACTGGTAAGACAGGAGAGTGGGTCGAAGCAAGGTTCGTAAATACAGCAAGAGCGAAACCCTTCCAGTCTGTGTGCACAACATCAGGATCTGGAAACAGATTTTGGTACCACTTCAAACCAAAATGGGCGTCCCTTTTGTTGGTGAAAAACCACGGATTTCCTTCATGGATTCCTTGAATATGCACTCGGATACTCAACAGCAACTTCGCATACGCTGGTGCAAGTATTTGCGTCTTCATAAATTCATTCCATTCACCTTGTGAGCCTACTCCTTCTTGATCAATCCAAAGGTTCCGTCTGGAGTTGTCCAATGCAAACTGGCCATTAACGTGCACAGGTAGACCGGTCTCAGCTTGCAAGGGAAGGGAACAAAACGCATAATGAGGCCGGCGTTTTGAAGTATGCTGTACATTTCCATGGGGCGAAGAATGTGAGTCTGTTATATTAATACAGGCTGCAACTCCAGCATACGGAAGCAGTCCAAGTTCCTTTCCGTCCGGAATGTCGTCGTCTTCTAAGAACTGCTCGGCTCCAAGGCACTGATGAACAAGCCATTCCTCAGAATTTCTGTGGGAATCTGAAATTTTTACGGTATACGTCGAACCGTACCATGGGATATCTTTGGTTGGCATTTCTTTGCAAAGTTTCACTTGAGTTCTCACTTCTTGGAGGCGATTGTTGCCCTCTTCGGAGACGGATGCTACGACTTGCGATTTAGTAACCAAACGATTGCCAATTATATGGGATATGGTGATCGTTCTAACACTACTGAGAAACAGTAAAGCTTCTTTAGCCTCGGCTTCAAATGTATTCAAAAGGCGGTCGATGTCCAAGTCATCAAAACTTGTCTTTGAGATTTCCGATGTTTCTGCCATGGCTTTGGTTCTCAATGGAAAACGGAATATGGTAGCGCGTTCAAGCACAAAGAATTCCTGAAGATATCCATCCATGATGTCACTAAAATCATTCCTGAACTCGAAGTCCAACGGTTCAAGGAGCCGTCCTGGTGAATCAGTGGTAGCATCTGGTGCGTATTTTGCATGTGGATCTAAAATACACAAGGTATTCCCATCGCTTATGAAACTTGGACAATCTGTTAGGTGATAAACTGCATTGAAGCCGATTCCATATTGGCCAATTTTGTCTAAGTCAACTGCCTTGTTGCCACATCCCAGTCTTTGGATTCCTTCTATGTCTCGTTCAGTAAATGGGCGATTATTGTAGACGCATAACGCAGGACCTTGAAGCTGCTTCCAGGTTTCATTCAACACGTGTTTGGTCCCATGCTGTCGTGGATCATAGACAAAATGAATTTCTGTGGCATGGGCGTCATCTGCATTTTGCAGGATTTCCTTAAGAATTCCTGAATCACAGGGGTAGGAAGTGAGTATATTCTTCAGCCTCAACGTCAGGTGTTCAACTTGGCCAAAGGGTTTTCCAATACAGCGCGAGTACTTGTTCAGTGTCACGTCCCTTAGTTTGTGAGCTCCAAGGGAGTGAGCAAGCTTAGCTGATATGTCTGGATGTACACACTGCGACGTACTATCTGGGTGAAGCCAGGGAGCATCATTGATCACCAGCTGACCAACCGGTCGTAGAATCTGCTCGGAATTAGGCACAGGTAAGTGTTTGTAAAACGCTCCAAGAGTGTCGTCATCCATTTGCGAGAGTTCGTCAAGAAATGTCTTGGTGGTCTTGAACTCGGACTGAGTGAGTGGTTGACCTTGTTTTCGTTCTTGGAAAGAGAACAGTGCTTCAATATAGTCATCTCCCCCAAACGTCTTACGAACACCACAAGCCTCAAAGAGGTCATTGAACTTCAAGGCAAGCTCCTCTGGTAGATGAAACAAAAATGGGTCACCGTGGCCATTCCATTCAAAGGCAACTTGATTTGTACCAACGAATTTGGAATTGACTAGAATCCAAGGTTTTTCTTGAAGAATCTCTACAATGGCCTTCTTTTCTGGTGTTTGGATCTTTTCTTGAAGGAAATGATAAACGGCAAAGCAGATTTCCCTTATACAGAGCCAGTTAACGTCAGTTCGTTTGATTCGCGTCTTTTGAACCACCGAAGACAACTGGAAAAGAGCATCTTCCGTCTCGATCTTTTTATCGGCAATGCCAAGGAGTTTAAGACACTCGGGATTAAGCTTACCACATCCAGTTTCTGTCGATTCATCCAGAATTGGCTTACTTGTTCCGATCAGGTACTTCATGTCGCTACTATACAGGTTTACTGGAGCTAGCAAGGCGATTCCACGCTTGCTTGGCTTGTAGCTTCCTTTCCATGGAATGCAATAGTCAGGTGGTTGGTGCAAAACAGGAAGAAACCCTATACTACGCAGAAGCTCCACCTCGGTTTGAGTTGGGACATCAAGCTTTGAGAAGTGCATATTCAGATATTTAATCAATGCTCGAATCCTCTGTAAAGCCTGCTCCCGGTTGTTCTTCATTTTTACAATCGTGCTTGCACGCTCACAAATGGCTTGCCACGAAAGTATATCTTCCACCATTCCAAGTTTTCTCAGGACCACAAGTCTTTCTTCGGTTAGAATTATGTCTCCAGATGGGAAACGGTGTTCATTGGGTGAGTACAGCTCAGCAGCTGCTCCCTGTGGATCAATTAGCGATTTTGGAGACACCAGAACTTCCCCATCTGGAGATGACGGTATACAAGAGTTATCCAGCAGAAACTTGGCGAAATGGGTCGATCCTCTGAGATATTCATCCAAGACACTAGAGATAACAGACTCTCTTGCGTTTCTTGAAATTTTGTCAAGGTTGACAAAAAAGATATCCTTCAAAAATGTCTCTAAGGTTATCGTGTGTCTATCCACTTTTTGTGTTTGTCCTGCTTTGACGAAAGCGTTGTACACAAATGGAGGATAATCAATAACTTGATAGCCGCATTCTTCCATGATGTTGTGGCATTCTGGGAGTCTTCGCACCTTCTCGTCAAGATGCACTCCTTCGTCGATATTGATCCATTTTGAGGAGCTTCGGACCAGCGGAGCTGAAGACTCGCTTATTTGTTGGTACACACTATTCACAAACCGTCGCCACATCTTGGATGCTGATAGAGATGGATCAGGCCAGAGAACTTGAAACTGGAAGTCTTGGACTTTTCCCTCTTTGTTGAGTCTGATCAAGTCTTCTAAGAGGTGAATATAAGCGGCAGATGCAGCATCTTCGAGGAGGGTCTGATTCCAGAGAATCTCAAAAGGCTTGAGTGATCCATACTCTGCTACAGTGTCTTCCCATAGTCCACGACGGTTTGTTGTCACAGCAAAACAACCATTGACATGAACAGGCAGTCCCGTTTCCACTGACAGCGGTAATGAAAAGAATGCTTCCCCCTTCACAGGATGAGGTCTCCACATCTCAGACTTTCTGGAAGACGAAGAAAGCATGGCCGCAACACCAGCTTGAGATACAAGACCCTTCGACTTTCCCTCTTCTGTTGCAGAGAGATCAATGGACAGACTACGACCACCTGAAAATGATGCCAACCAAACTTGTTTTACTGTTTGAGTGACATCATTACCAAACCATTTGCATGGATAACAGTTTGATTCCAACGAGATGATACAAGACTCTTGAGTCTTCTGTTTTGGCTTGGGCGATGAGTTGCCTGTCTGCGAATCACTTTTAGATCGAATTGAAAACGGTCGAGGTATGGTTTCCACGATCTCCTTCTTCAAACTAAAAAGCTGATTCATACTTTGGTTTTCAGCGGACTGCTGCATTTCATAGAAACTGATGTTCTTGACGTTGTTCACAAAAAGTAAAAGGTCTGACGCGTTTTCGCGAAATGCATTGACCAGATATGTAAACGCATCTGTATCATAATGCATATCGGATATTTCGCTCGTCTCAGCTTGCTCCTTGGTTCGAAGAGGAAACCTGAACAGAGTTCCATCGTAATAGAAATCTTCTACAAGATTTTTGGTTTCACAGCCAAAGATGTTGTGGTAGGGCAAAAACTGGTCCTCGTACGCATTGAGGGCTTTGGAATTCTTTTTGAGGTTTAGTCGAATTCCGGGCCGTGTTTTGTCTTTGATGAGGTGACCAAGGTGTGTCGTCTGAGGATCAAACACAACCAGAAATTCACGGCTTATAAAACTGGGGATGTCAGTTATGTTGTACGTCGTACAGAATCCTAAACCAAACCGACCAATCTTGTTTAGAGAGTCCATCTTGGTTGCCCCAGCAAGCTTGTTTATGTTTTCGAAGTCTTTGTCTGTGAAGATGGCGTTGTTATAAGCCCAAAGAGCTGGACCTTGAGCATCGACCATTCCTGAAGACATTAATCGTTCAGAAGGATTTTGTCGCCAGTCAATGAGAAATTTCACTTCACTTGCACCAGCATCGTCTGCATTCTGAATCAGTTCTTTAAAGAGTCCCACGCCATCTCTGTACTCCTTGAGAACGTTCTGGAGCCGTGTCGTCACAGGTTCATGTGGCCCAGATTGTTCAAATCCAAGCGTTTCAACATACTCTAAGCTTCGACTCAAGGGCTGAACTCCGAGAAGGCTCGCCGTGTGCACAGAAATGCTCTCGTGGACTATTTTCGTAAAGCTAAGATCAGCATCCTCACTTTGACTCTTAAGCCAATCTGCGTCACAGTAGCTTACTTGATTTAAGGGTTCAAGACACAGCATGCCACTTGGTGTATGAATGGGAACGTACACCTTCTTCTTCAGTTCATCGGAGAGAGGTTGTCCATCTCTAATAACGTGATGCAAAATCTCTGTTACCAAATACAGATCATGTTTGACTTCAATAGAGTCCTTCTTATGAGAATGATGCTTGCGAATCATGGACAGGATTTGCAATATATCTTCATCTCCAAACGATTCTTTAACTCCACAACTCTTCATGAGTTCGCTGTACTTTCGGAAATCGTCTGACAGAACATAAAGATATGGCTGCATGTCAAAAGGACAACAACCTTGAAATGCCACACAATTTGGGAAAGCAAATCGCGAGCCGCACCACACCCAAGGACCAAATTCATTTCTTTTGAGACTCGCACTTGCTTGGAGTAGGACGCTTGGGTAGGAAAGGTAACTGTAGATTGCACGAACCATCGTCTGAAACTTGAGTATCTCAGCATCAGATGGTTTCTTAGTGTACTGGTTCCAGTTTTTCGAAACTATTTTCAATTGATCCAAAACAGAAGAGAGAGGTGGTGGTGTCTCCCATCCAAATGCCTTTCGTAAGCTCTTGTTTGAATTCAGTTGGATTGTTGGCAATGTCGATCCTATCAAACAAGCATCATCCATACTACGCATCTCGCGCGTGCAGTAGAGAGATCGAGCACCATCAAACCAGGGCATTGTCTCCGGGTATTTACTTGGTGGATTTCTTGATACTGGTAGCCACGGGAAGTTGGAAAGTGCTTCTGTCAATTCAATGTAGTTGGTTGAGCCAGACCCTTCATCAACGACTACTCTTGTTTCCAGAAGATGACAATGCTCGCTAAGAAATTTCAAAAGCGTAAAAGCTCTCTTGTCCGCTTTGTCTTCAGGCATGTCTGATATTTGTTTAGCAATTGTAAGAACATCTTCGCCTCCCAAGGAGCGACTTCTTCTCAGACCCAGAAAAACTCGGAGCACACTGAGTGAATGCGAGGTGGCAAATTCCTCGGCTGGAAACGCTGTTGGTTCGCCATCAAACAAATTTTTCAAGATGTCATCGTCTGGATCGAACAGATCACAAGGTGCCTTGAGCTCGTCGTTGGCAACTGGAACAAACTTCAGACCCTTGAGGTGGTCTGGGAAAGATCTGTTTTCACTGGACAGTACAGGAAGTCTTTGAAGCACCCACGTCATTAACGCCGTCACTTGTTTCCCAGTATAAAACGTTTGTCCTTCCACAAATGGAAAAACCTTTGAAAAGAGTAAACACAGAGTTAGTGGTTGCCTCGGCAACTGAAAACCCGCAAATGCTTTGAATGAATGCAACCTGCATACGCACTAGAATAGATACTACGTACAACCGTCCAACTGAGGGCGTTCGTTTATGAATTCTTATGGAAGTTCACTGTTATAGTTTAGCGGCGTTGCTCTGTACGCGATTGCTTTCTGAAATTCTTTTATAAGGAGCGTTCGCATATAAGAAGCGTCTGTTAATGAACAACTGCTCTCTCTCTCTTTCATGTGATACTTGTTTATCTATACAATCGATTACACGACTGTAAATTTACCTTTTCTATGAGAAAATTCGACATATTGAGAATTCGCACAGGTAATCTTCGTAGCAACTGATAAGAGTCTTCGTCAGAAGCAGAGACAATCTGATCAGAGTTTGGTATGAGAATGTCGCCTGGAAAAAAAAGAGGAAAATATAAGAGTAAGCAAAATCTCTTGTCTACTTAACAATTACCAATTGAGACCAACGCCTTGGTATATCTCAAGAAAATGTCACCCTGACTGTTTTTGTTTATGTCATACCTGGAAGGCTGAGGCGAGGTGGAGCTACGTCAAGTTTGATCCCCGTTACAGTTCCACCACATTGAAGAGCGGTAAACGTTCCATCGATCGCTTCGAAAATTGGTAAGGACATGAGCGTCACAACCTCGTCGTCTGACGGATTTCGCAGGCTCGAAAGGAACGATCGTATTGCCCTCTTATCGTCTGAGGATAATCTCGAGATTGAAAGGACACTTTCTTCATCAATGACAGACGAGAGAATCTGTTGGAGAGAATGATTTTCACCGTTAGTATTATTGTTCATCAAATTTATAAATACATAAATTTATCCGCACACTTTTTATGCACTTTTTATCCCATTATTATTATTATTACCATTCACGTTCATCAATTCATTGTGAAATGATTTTAGATATTGTTTATTGTACCTTAAGAACTCCAGATGGCGTTGGTGGCTCTAGATGTTTTCTCAGATCCAGATGATCACAGAACATCGGTATGTGCAAAAGTACAACACAGCCTGTTCTTTGAAGTGCGCTGATAACATTTCGTGGAAGCGACGCAAAGTGAGACGACCCCTGAATAACAGTGTGATTACTCTTAATCTTGATGAGCCGCTTGGCTTCGCCGCGTCCAGGCGTCAATGGTACCAGAGGAACCCCCTCAAATGAACTTAGGTCGGTAGAAAACTCTGTCCGAAGCCACGACCAGAGACTTTTCAACCACGCCTCGCCAGCCTGGCTGTCCCTGGGATCCCAAGGTACCACAACTGAGTTTCCACGCCACTCTTCTGGAAGAGCATCTTTAAGAAGACCTGGGACGAGAAATGGGGCAAGGAAGACAAGTTGTGTTTGTGCTTCCACGCTCATATCGTCCTTCTCTGCATCTAGAGTCACAGATTTCAGCTCGGTCAGTATGGTATCACTCAAATCATTGTCGAGGAATCTGGAACCCGATCCTGGGATAAGACTCTGTGAATGCAATCGTGAAGCAACAAATATTGCGTTCTTTGGGTTGGCATCAAACGAATTAGGTCTGAACTCTGTGAATGTCTTGTTTGCCAGAGGAAGCAAAGGAAGACCGCCTAGGTCTTTTAAATCGCCATCCTTCATGACAAATTCTAGAATGTTCAATCGTTCATTCCTGTCAATAAAGGTCCAGTTGATTCCACGTTCCGCTGAAGAGGTGGTCGAGGCGCTTCCTGGGCTTGATGGAGTCCGTCCATTTTCGTCTGCATTTCGTTTCAACACCTGACGTACGTACGAAGGCGTTACTTGTTGAACTGACGAGACGTGAGTAACGAGGTACTCATCAACAGCTTGTAGGGCATGCTCTGACATTAAAGAGTTGCACAAATAAATTAACCACTTCAAATCTTGTGAATATACAGTGTCAACTTACCTGGTAAACGTACAACAGGTTCATTTGCAAGTAGGAGACACTTAACGACAGTTGCACTGACTTCAGATCTGGTCTTGGCCGAGGGACGTGAAAGCCTGCTCAATACCGCATCTTCAAGTGCAACCCACTTTCCACCCTCGGCCTCTGTCCAAAACACTGCCTTGTGAGCCAGCTCCTCGAAGAAGGGTTCCAACAGAAGCTTCCAGTGGCCCTGGATGCGGTCCAGATCTGGGAGAATTGAACTCACCACTGGTAATATCTCATGTATTGGGTATTGGGATTGAGTGAGTTGAATGATGAGATGAGCGTACGCCTTGCTGATGACCTCAGTAACAAGTAGGTGGTTCCAAATAGCAGTGTCATCATTCTGGCACTCGGCTCCAGGCCATTTGAGATTACGACGGTTATCTGTAACCCCAAAGATCCCATGAATGTGGACAGACAGACCTGTCCGACAGTCAGACTCGGAGGGGAGGGGGAGGAAAGAGAAAACTCTTCCTGTGGTGGGTTTTCCTTGGTCTAACGACGCGGCAACGCCCGCCCATGGAAGAAGATGCAACTGTGAAGATATCTCTGACAGTTTTTTGTTCTCACCTCCGATTCTGTTAAGAACCATATACTTATGATCTCTTTCGAACTTTCCATTTTTAGATTCCTCAAATACCATTTCGTAAGTCATCTCATAGGGAAGATTTGAAGACTCCATGGCGATTTGGATGAACGTTTTCCTCATTTTCCTGATAGATGCCTTGAGGTTTTCTTTGATCGTGATGGAGTACGTCTCCCTCTCTTTCTCATTCTTGGTCGTCTCGTAAAATTTAATTGTTTCCACATTTTTAAGAAAAATTAAAAGTAGAGGCGCTTCTTCGATAAACGACTCGAAAAGAACTTTTACTTTCAAAGGTGTGTAAGGCTTTACCGACACCCTAGATGGCCACTTTCGTAATGGTAGACGGAAAAGCGTTCCGTTCAGAACCCCTGACGAAATGTTACACCCGAGCACGTCTTCGTAAGGTGCAAACTGGTCCCCGTATTTGGCGAGAAGGGAGTCTCTGAGGTCAAAACGTCGGCCTGTTTCCCCTGCGCCGAAAAAGGTCTCTTGGGGATCTAGAAATGCAACGTAATGGTCGCTGACGACACTCGGCAAATCTACACAGAGAAAAAAGGAGAAATCAATTATTAGAACAATGTAAGACAGACAGACAGACCGACAGACAGACAAAAAAACACAAAAGGCATTCTAAAGTCCCTCATCCCATCTCGGCATAGATAATCTACAGTTGCCATTCAAAAGAATTAGGAAGAAGGATCGGACAACATCCCTCCCCAACATCCCTCCCCCCATCCCTCCCCAACATCCCTCCCCAACATCCCTCCCCAACATCCCTCCCCAACATCCCTCCCCAACATCCCTCCCCAACATCCCTCCACAACATCCCTCCACAACATCCCTCCCCAACATCCCTCCCCAACATCCCTACCCAACATCAGTAGATATGAAATGACAGTTCTGCGCCAGGTATGTACCGGTATGACCGGCATTCACACCCAATACCGGTATAAGCGCAGCTTGGTCCCCAGTATACGGTATAAGCAAGGTCCCCGATACCGGCATAAGCGAAGCTTGGTCCCCGGTATAGTGCCAGACCGACCGGCCGAAGCCTTTTCTGTTTCCGCACTTCATTTTTTTAATTTTAATTTTTAATTTTTAATTTTTTAATATATATATTCAACTTGAGTTCACTTTATATATTTATAATAATTATTATTTTTTGTTGTTCTGAAGAAAAGAGCAGGTCACCTATTGTTTTTGGTTGACTCCATCTTTTGTGTCGTAATTTCCGGTACGGATTGTCTATTGTTTTCTAACAGACCTTTTGTTTACACACGTGTCTATTTTTAGAACGACCGTTTGGTCTTTCGCTGACGTTTTTTATTTTCCCCGTATTTCATTTTTCTGTGAGTCATCAGTTCGTGACACAAACAAGTGACGTCAGCACAAACAAACATAAACTAAAGAATAAAAATCTTTATTCGTATATATATTATTAAAGGGGCAGTGTCAAGCCTCACGCATGCGCATTAAAATCAAAACAATAACACTCGGTTGAGAAGCCTACCTTGCCCGGTAACGAGTTACAAAACCCCCCCTAAAACCGTTCTAATCGCTAAATAAATGACCTACAGGACTCATGTAGATACTAATCTTTATTTAGAAAGCAATTTTAGAACTTCAAAATATCAAAAGGACTGAATTCAAGAAGTGAATTCACGGCGATATCATTTTCCAACGGCCGATCAAATAAAACACAGGAAGCCCAACACATAAGTAGATGGTGGGAAGCTCACCGGGTTTACAAGTAGTTCAACGTGAGTTTTTCTCTTCAAAAGTCATGAACAGTACTGCACCTACGATTGATGATCAAGATTCCTTCGCAATCGACCAGAATTGCTGGTTTACAATTCGGTTTTCTTCACTCGAGGATGATGGCGGCCTGCCTTTCAACGGCTGTTCGACACTTTTTTCAACGGCTTCAAAGTCAGTTCTAAGATGAAATAATCCCCACTAGGAATTGTTGGAAATGAAGAACATGCTTTGAATTATTACTAGTGATCCATTAGACGCTTGAACAAACATGATTAAGGTCGATGGAAACGGATTCAAAACATCGAAAATATTAAAAGTCCACGGTGGACTTTTATTATTTCTCGCTTCTTCGTACCCAGGCTTACGCGGTCCTATGGCTTGACACTGCCCCTTTAAATCGTGAAACAATAAGTTTTGTTTGAATTTTAAATGATAAGGGTCCATTGTTTAAAAAAGTTATTTTGACTCAAATAAAAGTTTTCCTTCTAGCTCTCGAGGGTGGAAAACCAAACAAACTACTCTTCTCTCCCTCCTTGTTCATATCGCCTAGTTCTAAATTCGTCTCTTCGTTTGGAAATCGCGCTCGTTCATGTTCTGATACTTGATGGGATCCAAACAATATCTTAGCTTTTTTACTTGTGGGTGGTACATCAAACAAACCGCTCCTCTTTCCGGTCTCCTTCTGCTCTTCGCATTTATCCCCTTTGTTTCCAGTTTGAAATCGTCTCTGTTGATATGGGAGGCCATGCGTTCTACAGTCACTCGATCGTCTAAAGCCACTTTCTTGGTTCTCTTATACACTTCTGACGTAGGTGTCGTTGTAGCGTTTCGTACTATTTGATTGGTTGGGTCCAGGTTAAACTTCACAACCAGAGAATTTGGTTGATCTATAGTCACACTTTGTACATTCACCTTTTTTAAGAGATCTTCCAGAACCATCGAAGGCGTCATCATAGATCTGGCTAACATCTTCATCAAGTTTGCTGTCTAGATCAAACTAACCTATGCACTCACATTCAATCGCTTCTTATAACTCTTTTCCAAACTGATTACATCATCGTGATGCAAATAAAAAATGATATCATTTTCTAAACTGAAAATAGAATAGCGTTGGTTTTCTAAGTTTCGTATGCTGAAGTTATTTTTAGCACCTGCATGACTTCATGAATCAATGAACTTTCAAATGCTCCCTCAACCCAGACTCCCACCCGGCCACCCTACGGCTTTAAAAATATTTCAGACAACACCTGTTTACACAATGGATACTCCCTCTATTCTTATTCCGCAGAGACTGCAGATTGTCTACATTAAAATCACCATGACCAAAAGCGTAGTTTCAAAGCTGCTTTATTAGACTTCTAAGACATTTAAACATCCAAAACAAACAAAGAATGAAATTTGATAGTTCACATTCACTTGTTCTTAAAAGTTCTGCCAGTTAGGTATTGATTTAATTACAGCTCTTAATCGTTCTGAACGTCGAGGAGGTACCACTACATCTTCGTATTTATGGGCATCCCGATAAGGTATCCACTTGATGGGTTTTTCTGTACTTGGTGGGGCAGTGGGTGGAAATATGGTTGGACCAGATGGAGTGGTTGGTGTGCTGAACAAGGAAGTTGGTTGCCCCATTTCTGAATGGGCTCTTATTGGAGTGGAAGGAACCTCAACTGAAGTCGATGGTCTTGAAGTAGATGGTATTCTAATTTTAGAGGTTAGGCGTTGTAACATGGAAGGTGGTTTAGATGTTACAAAACCGCTATCACGACTTAGACTTGTTGAGGGAACATTTTCTGAGGTTGTAAAATTGAGCCGGCAGATGACTTTCATCAGCCAACGGTGGTAGAACTGCTTCTTGCCTGGGTCTGACCACCACACTGTTTGGTAGTTGCTGTTCGAGGTGGAGGTAGCGATTAAACAGTTGGTTGTATTCCTTGGTTTTGATTTCCGCGGGAACACTGGGATCTTTTAAAATGTGGTCCATCTGCTCTTCTAAATCCTGCATGGCTTTTAAGAGGGGTGACTGTAAGTACCCTTGACGTTGAAAAAAGTTACCGATGGTCTTCATCGCATCCAATTGACCCCCAGTCTGTGGGGGATCGTTGGAAAGAACATTAGTACGCAGTCGATACTCCTCTGGAGTGTTGGGTTTGAGATCCAGAAAGAGGTAGCCATAAGGCCGTTTGACAGCCGCTTCATACTTATGAAGAAACTGGTCGGTCTTGCCAGGGTTCATCTGTTTTCCCAATGTTGTTATTTGTAGTTTGTCTCTTGGGTTTTTAAACAGAACTAGGTACGCGGCATTCAGACTCAACGTGCGCATGATTTTGCCTTGAAAATAAACATTCTGACAGGAAAATGACACTGAGGTTTCGGTGGTGGGATCCCTTGGTAAATAAATTCAAGATCCTTTGGTCGTTAGAGGCCTCGGCCATTTGGTCGTCAATGACTATCAGATTGTTGACTTTGGGGTCAAAATACCAATCCTCATCCAGGTCGTGAGGGATGCCTTTGAAAAAGTCGATCCCTGGTAGAGTCTGCTGCAGTTGCTCATAGGCCGGTTGCCATTGCGAATAGCTCCATACAATACGATCAGGGGGAGGTTGAATGACTCTACTTGCGTGTTGAAGCAAGTTCTGAACCCAGACCGTTTTTCCAGATCCAGTCATTCCCGCCACGATAGCCGTGAAGGGGTGGCGTAACTGAAAACAGTCACACTTTATGTCTTCAACATTTTGAGTCCTGGGGTAGGGAGTGAACCGCTGACCGCTCTTTTGCAGTTGTTCTTGACCAATCCAATACTTTCGCTGCAAATTGTCCAACTTATGAGTTCGACTTAAATGGGTGTATAAATTCTTTTGTGACTTTCCGCAAATAGGACAGATCCGTACCATCTTGCGTCTTCTGAAGAATGAGACCGATTCTTAAAGGGATCGCTCTTTATACGAATTTGACAATGTTGGCTAGTCTCAAGCTAGTAGTCTACATGTGTGCATCTCGTTGTAGATTCTAGTATAGAATCTAGTATAGAATCTAGTGTAGAACTGATCTAGTGTAGAATCTAGTGTAGAATTTGTGTAGATCAGTTCTAGTATAGAATCTAGTGTAGAATCTAGTGTAGAATCTAGTATAGAATCTAGTATAGAATCTAGTGTAGAATCTAGTGTAGAATCTAGTGTAGAATCTAGTATAGAATCTAGTGTAGAATCTAGTGTAGATTGTAGAATCTAGTATAGATTCTAGTGTAGAATCTAGTGTAGATTGTAGAATCTAGTATAGATTCTAGTGTAGAATCTAGTGTAGAATCTAGTGTATATTGTAAATCTAGTGTAGAAGCTATAGCTAGTATAGAATCTAGTATAGAATCTAGTGTAGAATCTAGTGTAGAAACTAGTGTAGAATCTAGTGTAGATTCTAGTGTAGATTGTAGAATCTAATCAGTAGAATCTAGTCTAGAATCTAGTCTAGGCCTAGTTCTGGGTTGATGTAATAAATAGCATAGTGTCTCTAAATAAGGATCATTTGAGCAATTCTTCCATAGAGATAACATGAGTCAACTACTATGTCGAAATTTCGGTTATTTGCATCATTTAGCACATTGTCCTCCCCACCAGAGGGCTTTATTACTGGCCTCCGCTAGTCCAGAACAGGTTCATGCCATTTGTGAAGTATGCTTGAATTTGTGTATGGGTACTCTTCCGGTTACGGTTGGACAAAAAGAAAGACTTAAACCACATGTGGATGTCATACGAGAATTAGCGAACTCCTCAATTCCTTTCAAAACCAAGAAACGAACTCTAGCCCAACACGGTGGGGGATTTGTGTCCGATGTCATGTCACCGCTGATGTCAGCTTTGAGCCTGTTTTTACTATAAATAACGTCATCATATCTTGAAAGAAAACCTTCATTTTACCTTGACTACCTGAGGAAGCAACATGAAGAGATCAAGAGTCGATTCTACTAGCTCTGAAGAAAGTTCAGTTTCTGGACAGAGATGCTCAGTCGGAATTGGACATTTTTGACGATGACGATATCGAAGAAGTTATGCAGGATCTCTCCCAGAGTACTATCCCGAAAGATAAGGCTCTAGCTTTTCTTCACAGTCTTGCTGCTTCAAAAAGTATTTTATACTGGAATTCTTATGGTGAGATGACTTATCATCAACGAAGAATTCCCCTAACCAATATAGTAGAACTTATTGAATATGTTACCTTACAACCTCGATGTCAGAACCCCGAGAGGACTCAAAACATTCACGAACGGGTTGTCGGAAGTTGGAATTGACAAAACACTTATACGAAACAAGCGCTTGCTGGCGGATCTGGTGGCTAGGCAACCCGAAGAAGAGAATACTGACGATGACAGTGAGAGTGGAGAAGAAGAAACGGATAAATCTGAGGCAGAGAGCACATCAACAGAATCTGACAGTGGCAAGTCGGAAAGTTCAGAATCGGATGATGAACCTAGGGAGTGCCATGTGTGTCGTAACTTCAAACCGTTCTACACAATACCTATAGTACAATGCCCTAAATGTCTGTGGCGAGAAGGCTACTACTGCCGTCAGAATCAACATGTCGAGTGCGACGTATGTGCGCATATGTTCCCAGTGGATGTCAAAACCACAAAAACAACCTTTTGCCGTTGTAGAGACTGCGATGCTGTTCATGAACTGTCGTTAAAATTCAATAAATTGAAACTCATTGACGGGGAACAAGAATCTGAAGAAGATTAAACCAGTTATCTTTTGTCGTGTAAACCCCAAATAAAACTTTCTAAATCAATTTGAGTGGTGTTGTGATTTTATAATTATTTAAAGAAATGCTGTGATTTTATAATTGCCAAGTTGTAAATAAATCACATTTTTAAAAAGACTCGTGTGTTTGACTCTGCATGGTGTCAATATTGTCAGTTAGTTATTATTATTATTATTATTATTATTATTATTGTTCTGTAGATAGACGAATTTACATATGGTCACCTGTTGATACAACAATAGATCACTTATCTAGCGTGCCTCTCCATTGTTTAAGTTAATATTTGTACATTAATGTTTATCCGGCCTGAAGATGTGTGTTTGAAACCTCGACATAAAAATATTAGGTTGAAGATACTTTATAAAATTAAACAATAGACCAGTTGTTACATAACGTGATAAAAATATTAGTCCTTAAGGTGGTTCCAGCATAATGAATGACCTGTTTGCCGTAATTTTTAACTCGCTCGCTCCGCGTCAATATTGCTTGGATTTTATTATGCTTAACGCAAATACTAACTCAACTATTCTGCTTTTGGAAGGTTTATTCAAAATTATCATTGTAAGCCGCGTTTGTGAATGCCAGCTGATATTCAAACGACACTATTTTCACTAAAACTGCTGCCAAACGGTCTTCCCTCGTACGATTTTTTTTTAAATTCGTGAACGACCTTTTAAGGTCCATAGTGATGTTCTGACGAGGTAAGAAGAAAATTGTTCGAGCCGAAGTCACGTAACAACCGATAGGTTCAAATATTGACAACAAAAATATGAACTGGTGATTTCGGCTCGATCAATTTCCTTCTTACCTCGTCAGAACATTACTAGGGACCTTAAAAGGTCGTTCACGAAGTTTAAAAAAAATCGTACGAGGGAAAACTGTTTGGCAGCAGTTTTAGTGAAAATAGTGTCGTTTGAATATCAGCTGGCATTCACAAACGCGGCTTACAATGATAATTTTGAATAAACCGTCCAAAAGCAGAATGGTTGAATTAGTATTTGTGTTAAGCACAATAAAATCCAAGCAATATTGACGCGGAGCGAGTGAGTTAAAAAATACGGCAAACCGGTCATTCATTATGCGGGAACCACCTTAAACTGATGACATCCAACAACGGGAAAACCATTGTTTACCCTACTGTAATTGAAATAAATTTGTTTTGTTTGTTTGATGATTATCCACTGTGTACACAGAAGTTGTCTCAGGGCTTTTTCATACCGTGATCGAGGTGACCGGGTAGCTAGAGGCTTAGGTTAAGGGTACGAGTGGTGGACAAAATGAAATACGGGGAAAATAAAAACGTCAGCGAAAGACCAAACGGTCGTTCTAAAAATAGACACGTGTGTAAACAAAAGGTCTGTTAGAAAACAATAGACAATCCGTACCGGAAATTACGACACAAAAGATGGAGTCAACCAAAAACAATAGGTGACCTGCTCTTTTCTTCAGAACAACAAAAAATAATAATTATTATAAATATATAAAGTGAACTCAAGTTGAATATATATATTAAAAAATTAAAAATTAAAAATTAAAATTAAAAAAATGAAGTGCGGAAACAGAAAAGGCTTCGGCCGGTCGGTCTGGCACTATACCGGGGACCAAGCTTCGCTTATGCCGGTATCGGGGACCTTGCTTATACAGTATACTGGGGACCAAGCTGCGCTTATACCGTATACTGGGGACCAAGCTGCGCTTATACCGGTATTGGGTGTGAATGCCGGTGATACCGGTACATACCTGGCGCAGAACTGTCATTTCATATCTACTAACATCCCTCCCCAACATCCCTCCCCAACATCCCTCCCCAACATCCCTCCCCAACATCCCTCCCCAACATCCCTCCCCAACATCCCTCCCCAACATCCCTACTCAACATCTGAACCAACATCTGAACCAACATCCCTACCCAGCATCCCTACCCAACATCTCTCACCAACATCGCTCCCCAACATCCTTCCCCTCTCCCCTGAGATAATCTTTAGATATCCTACCAGTTATATGGTAGACGGAGTTGAAGCCGACACCGAATCGTCCAGCAGACAAAGGATTCAGACGTTTATTTCCCTGCATGATGCCTTCGATTCCATGCCAGTCTTTCTCCTTAAAAAGCCCATTGTTGTGGACATACACTGCAGGACCTTGAAACTTGGATAGTTCGGGGTGAATTAGGGAAGTGTTTCCAAAGGTGTTCTCGCGGGAATCGAAAAGGAATTTAATTTCTGTTGCACCAGCATCATCTGCGTTCTGGATAAGCTCCTGTGCAACACAAAATATTTCTTAGAATAATTTTATGTGAACATACATACTGAGATAGAGCTGAGAACAGGCGAGGGATGAAGAATCAGAATTATCAGAATTTGTGAACTCTCTACTTTCTCTAACAATTGCCAGTAGCCTAATTGGACGACGAGAACTGATGATGGAAGGCGAGAGCTTCCACAACGTGGTTCTCAGGAAGTTACATCAACTGATTTCAGCTTGATGACACGTATCATGATGCCGATGAAATTGATGATCATGATAGTGCATAATGATTATGATTATGATTATTTATTATTAGGAGTGTTGATTTAAATTAAATTAAATTACTTTTTTTAACGTGTCAAGAGTATTTAGCAGTACTGCTAGTAGTGGGGACACGGGGCAAGACTCTCACACTCACTACATTCTATACACCCAGCACTCATCTCACTAGTGGGGACACGACTCTTACACTCACTTCTTACTACATTCTATATTCTATACACCCAACACTCATCTCACTAGTGGGGACACGACTCTCACACTCACTTCTTACTACATTCTATACACCCAACACTCATCTCACTAGTGGGGACACGACTCTCGCACTCACTTCTTACTACATTCTATACACCCAGCACTCATCTCACTAGTGTGGACACGACTCTCACACTCACTTCTTACTACATTCTATACACCCACACTCATCTAGCTCACTAGTGGGGACACGACTCTCGCACTCACTTCTTACTACATTCTATACACCCAACACTCATCTCACTAGTGGGGACACGACTCTCACACTCACTTCTTACTACATTCTATATTCTATACACCCAATACTCATCTCACTAGTGTGGACACGACTCTCACACTCACTTCTTACTACATTCTATATTCCATACACCCAACATTCATCTCACTAGTGGGGACACGACTCTCACACTTACTTCTTACTACATTCTATATTCTGTACACCCAACACTCCTATCTCACTAGTGGTGACACGACTCTCACACTCACTTCTTACTACATTCTATATTCCATACACCCAACATTCATCTCACTAGTGGGGACACGACTCTCACACTTACTTCTTACTACATTCTATACACCCAACACTCATCTCACTAGTGTGGACACGACTCTCACACTCACTTCTTACTACATTCTATATTCTATACACCCAACACTCATCTCACTAGTGGGACACGACTCTCACACTCACTTCTTACTACATTCTATATTCTATATACCCAACACTCATCTCACTAGTGGGACACGACTCTGACACTTACTTCTTACTACATTCTATATACTATACACCCAATACTCATCTCACTAGTGTGGACACGACTCTCACACTCGCTTCTTACTACATTCTATATTCTATACACCCAACACTTATCTCACTAGTGGGGACACGACTCTCACACTCACTTCTTACTACATTCTATATTCTATATTCTGTACACCCAACACTCATCTCACTTGGTTAAGGGGGGTCATTTGGGAAAGGGTGGGTGTATCACTCTAAGGCTCCCACGATTCAGCCACAAGATCAAATTTCTGTCAGTTTAAACTTGCTGGAAACTGCTCTCAAAAGGTAGGAAATGCTATTTCAGAGACACTACAGCTCAAACATTTTCGAGGAGCATGCCCCCGCACCCCACTAGGATCTCGCCGCTTGTCATATTGTGCCCCCTAATGCCTTTCCCCTTGCTACGGGCCTATTACGAGCCTGCTACATGTATATATGACATGTATTATTGTGTAAAGATTAGGTCTTGCCTTAATGATTTTAAATCCTTTTCGTAAGTATTTTGGGAAAGTAAAATTTAAAAATAAGCCGGTTTAATTAACTGATTCACATTTCTTTCTATCTCAGTCTCCGATCTTACAATCAATTGAATAACATTAGAAATCAGTTAGTCTTACTTTTAATATCTGTCCTCCGTCGGGATATCCTTCTAAAATACGCCGAAGAACAGCGGTAAGCGACGGTCGTCTTTGTCCATAGGACTGACCTGAAAAAGCACAAACAACCAACGTAACCTCAAATACAACAATCAAAATTTCAACAACATTTCATTGTATTTATAAGTTTTCATCACTAATTGTGTGAGTTAGATTATCTAATTAGTAGGAGGGCCACAAGTTTATCAGTCTATGACTGTTACGTGTTTACCATCAATAAATAAAGTTGGTTATTATTATTACGAGGGAAGTCAGCAATAGAAGTAAGCAATTATGGCAGTAAATACAGATCATTTTCGTTCTACGACTATCTAGTAGAAGCATTATTTGGACAGCTGTAAAACAGTTGCTGAAAATGATTTAAAAAGTGGATAAATGCTCGTTGACAAGTAACAATCACTAAATCTACCTAAATCCAACCGAACTTAAAAATATTTTCTCGCAATCACAATCGTAATCATTACGTTTCTTCTGCATTCTCGGCGTAGCTTTGCAGCTCCACTCAATCTGAAATCTTCTTTTAAGCCTAGCAAACTCGTCCCGAGAAAGAACTTCATTGACAACTCGTCCCATTACACACGGAGGGTCGACATGTCATTGGAAAAAAACTGTATATACAAATCTCCTAACAGGTGCTTGCGTATCAATATTGCTACAACAAGCGAGAATCTGCTGGTGCGTCCGTAGCAACAGGGCATTCCGCCATCTTGTTTGCGGAGAAATCCTCCAGGAAAAGGTGTTAGCTGAGCTCTACACTATAGAGAGGATTGGCAAACGCGCCATGAATTATAAATTGTCGATAACCTTTTCTACACCTTGGAGACATTTTCACAGAAATTTCAATGGATTTTCAGCTTATTTGCCTAAAGTAAAGATTTGTGGAATTTTAAATAAGAACTTCAGTCAACAATTACAATAACTTAAATTGAAATTTGGCAATAGCCACCTTTCAATATATGCCTTACTTGTCATTGGTTCCAGAGCGAGGCTCCGGGGAATAATAATGCTCAATGATTCGTGAAAAGAAAAAAGAAAACAATTAATTACTCCCAGGAGCCTCGCACTGAAAAACCTTTGTTCATGGCAAGTAGAGCATATATCCAGTATTTTGCCAAAGGGGTTCGGAACAGAGATTTGGGCAAGCCAAACAAAAGACTTGTCATCAAGGATTAAATTAGGGGGTTCGGACCCCTAGATCCGCCCCCGAATAATTTTATTTTTGAGGATGAGTTCCTTAACTTAAAATCACCTCACACTCACAAAATCTCATGTCTTGAGGGACTCTTTAACTATTCGTCTTATTCCCGGGAGCGAATTCAGCATATGGACCATATGGATGGGAAATTGTTGACGTATAATCTATTACATTATTCAAGATTACATTTGACTTTTAAAATTAACAAATAAATACATATATTAAAACCTGATAAAACAAGCATGATTCCTTGCCCTAATATAAACAACACTACTTCAACATATTATCGCCATACTATCAGCTCAATATATATCATTTTCTATATTGAATTTCTGTAAACATTCCCGCGGTAAACAAATGCCACAATGCTGAGTGACAAGCATCCCGCTGACACCATGGACCACTTACTCATACACACTGATGTGAACATCATCTTCGACATTTTGGACAAAGTTTTTTTAATTTTCCCATTTACGACTTCATCTATACAAAATTTCCCACAATTGTACAGTGTATTATATCGTATGTGTGAGAGGTAGGTTAATATGTGGATAAAATTTATTACTCGGGCCCAGGCCGCAGGCCGCCCGAGTTAGAAAATGCGGATTTCGGTAGTAGTAGTAGTAGTAGTAGTAGTTTTGTTCGGCTCCAAAATGACGAGTATGCGACGTATTTAATCGTATCCGGAGTTTCAAGATTACTCCGCAGATTTGAAAAGATAAAGGAGACACAGGACTCAAGTAGATTATGAATCTTAGTTTTGAAAGCAACATGTCGTTAATATCCGTTACTGAGCAGCTTCGTATTATGTCTCTGAAGCTAGAGAGCAAGGGTTTGATTTTTCAGTAGATTTTGTTTAGATAGCTAATATCGCTTTGCTTGCTGCCTGACTGTCGTAACGCGAGGGCGTTATCGGAACCATCTGACCTATGCAACCTCAAGACGTATCATGTTCGTACTCATCCGACTCATAGTCTCCCTCGTCACTCAACTGTCACTGATTGTCATGACGTCAGAGAAATGATATTGTATTGAAGAAGATGTCCTTGTTTTATTCGACGTTCGAACCGTAACTCGAACCCGAACTCGAACTCGATTCCAAACTCGACGTTTGGGGATCTGAAGCTAGAGAGGGGGCCTTTACACGAACTCATCAAAATCAAATCAATTGAACTCAAAGTCAAAAGGTAATCAAATGAACTCAAAGTCAAAGGCAAATCAAATGAACTCGACACATACATGTATATACAGTCTCCCTCGTCACGCAACTGTCAGTCATTGTCAGGTCTCTCCTCACGCAACTGACATTGTCCTTGTCATAAGCCCGAGTGTACGCTCATTGAGCGTCTTGTTAGGCATAATATGCGGATATTGCTCAATACATACATTTTGCTCTGTACATAAGACTTAAGTCATACATCAAGTACGGAAAACTAAATTACATAAGCAGACTTTCGTACCTTGGATCTGTCTGACTCTATCCATCGTGGCACAACCATCCAGTGGTCATAATCAATCTTGAACACAACATCAACATCGTCAGTGGTTGAACCCCTATTGTTAATATTAACAAAAAAACATGTATTACACAATAGTGAACGTCGAGAATGAATCTTCTTGGAATACAACGGTTTTACGAATAAGTATATAACACTGAGTGGCGTACTACAATCTTGAAGTACCGGCATATTTTTGTGCCTTGATGTAAAATCACAGAATGTTTTCAAACTAAATTCAAGTGACAAAATTCACTCGATCGAGTTTAAATTACAAAATTAAAACGTTCAAAGTCTATCGTGGGAACGTTTACTAAGCCACAGTAAAGTTGTATAAACAAATTAGACTAGTGCTTGTGAAGTAAACAATGGCTCGCCCGCCGTTGTCAATAGCGCGAGAAAAGTAATACAGAGTTGGCAAACGAAGCTGCAAACTGAGCAACCAACCAATTGCATGCCAAAGGGCAATCTAACTGCAACCAATTTTACGCTTTAGCTAACAGTTTTGATAGCTTTATCGCCGTGTAACTGCTTCAAATTCTACACTTGCCTTGATCTATGTCTTGCTCGTTTATATCTTCAGCTTGTGTCAATCTTGTTTATCGTCATCGTGGAGGAAGTTTACTTTCCAATGACTCACTAGCAGTCCAACACAATGGCTGACAACTCTAGGAAGCCTCCTAAGTGTCGACCATGTCTATTTGACAATGCAATTATTCACTGTCCAATAAGAGACGTCTAGTTCCAGAGCGTCGCACAAAGGATTCAAATATATTGAAAGAAAATTCATTAAGTTTTTCCAGGTCAACGACTTCACATCGGTATGTAAATGAGCGAAGTTTGGGGATGACGTCATAAATAGTTTAAATACTTTTGGTCTTTGAAATACTTCTTTAAAAACGTCAGTTTTGGAGATGATGAAAGTTTGAGGAGGAATATTTGGAATAATCCGAGAAAATGTGAATAAAATAAGCCAAAGGTAATTGAACAAAAGAGATTTTAGACAGTCATTCACAATGGAAATGGATTTTAGTATCATAAACTTTGTCATGTTTTTGGAGTTTTTCTGCGCCCAAAACTCATATTTTTTATTATCATTTAGTAGTAACAATTTTTAAGATTACCGGCCAACGAAATGTATCCATAGGAACAGCATAGTATATATTATGATGACGTGTTGACTGATCTAGTCGTCTCCGTGGTGCCGTCTCACTGTTGGTATTCAGTCTACATTGCGGAACGACCACGGCGCCGTCTGCATCAGTACTGGCCAGGTGGTTGTAGTTAGTGCACAGGCGGGGTATTCCGGTCAAATAGCAAGGGAGAATGAAGCCATTGTAACCCCCTCTACATTTAATAACCACGGTTCACCAGAAATTACAAGACAAGCTCAGTGCAGCTTTAAATACCCGTAGAACGGGAGCAGTCGGCCTCAGGTTTGTCAGTTGAATTACTGTTACGAGCGAATGCGGTGCCGCCAAATACATGAACCTTGCAAGGTTTTCCTTACTTGCAATATCCTAAATCGGTGTTGTCTTCGATAAGGACGGTCTTTCTCTGCACACATAACAAAGCAAACTCAAAACAGCCGCCATTTTCAGAACCGTATCTCGTTACCAGTCCTTCTCTGTGTTCCTTGCAAAGTTGGACGGACAGACGGAGCTAGAGGGGGAAAATTTTCTCCCTGAACATTCTCTCTCCTAACTGGGACAGATCCATATCCATAACAAAATATTTTTTTATCAAGGATTTTTTTAAATTAGAAGAAATATTGAAATAGAAATGCAAAATTGGGTAGCAACATTGCGCATTGCAATTATTATTATTGTTGCTTGAACTACCAGAGAACAACTTGCAACGAAACAGTTTTCATTGTCACCTCCATGGATAATAAAAAGACTAGTCTTATTATCCATGTTACCTCCCAAGAGCTCAAAACAAGAACAATATGTTTGCATGCGCGCATCTTTCCTTGATGGGTACGCGCGCATTACGTATTGCTGGGCTCCCTGTGCGCGTGCGTCAGACCGCGGGTTGCATGCACTTTGTGCAACATATTGTAACAACTTACATCTACTTACAACAATTAATAAACAATGTTGCTTTGCAAGTTGTGCTCTTGGGTGCAATTTTGTTGCCAGATGTACACTTTACAAACATGATTTACACATGAATGGGTCTGGGTTTTGAAATGACCCCTTATTTACTACTACTACTACTACTGAGTACTTATCATCATCCAATGCTCAGCTGTTTTATGACCTTCCTTTTTCTCCACACATGTATTATGTCTACATCAACAACAGGTAAACATGTTTTCTTATAATGGTTTTTATTTTAAGAAACAGAACTTGAAGTTGACAGGATCAACCTGGTTGTCCTGTGTTATCGAGGGTACAATGGTTGACGTTTAAAGCTCTTTTCTTACATATTCTGACATGCTCTGAAGAGATCCATGATATGATTGTAGTAGCTTGTGTGCATTTGGTCATCTTTTGGGTAGTTAGGGAGGTGAGGATGATGATTGTGATAGTGGATGATGGTGATGACATGGTAATGATATGATGGCAATGGTATGGTTGGGATCAGCTGATGACAGTGCTAATGATGATGGATGGCACTGATGATGATAGACAGCACTGTCTGATGATGATGATGATACAGTATGATGAAAGAATATGATGGTAAGAAGGGATAGTTGGTGTTCGTAAAGTACTAGACTTTCGCTGCATATCTCCTGGAATGCTGTTTCCGTTAAAATATTGCAAACATCCTATGTTACAAATTTTTCAATCAATAATAATAACAATAATAATTAACTAATATTATTTACAAATAGCTAGTCCTATACAGCTGTGCTTTCTTGTTCTGTAGAAAGAATGAGAAATGGAAGAATAAAAGATCAGTACATGTCGTCAACTTTAAAATCTAATTGTGAAGACTCTCTCTCAGCACTCTTCAACAGTCAAAACTAACTTGACTGGAAGATGAAAATAATGCAGTGGTGCAACTATTCTTCGAGAAGAGAGTAGGAGTTGTTTTACAAGACATAGAATGAGGGGTTACTGTTTGTAGTTTGAGATAACTGAGTTGAGATAGTGATCGGGGTCCACTGTAATATAATGATGATGATTATTGTGTGGTGGGTGGTGATGATGTTGATGACTTTGATGGTGATAAAGATGATAATGATGGTGATAAGTGATGATAATAATGGTATTAATAATAATGATGATGCTCAATGGCATTTCTTAACAATAACAGTGCGTAATCTCGCAATCTGATTGGCTCTCAGCCATTGTCAATAAGAGTACAGACACATGCAATGACGAATCACTCACACACGGAGCCAGCGTGCACTTGAAACAGTTTTTCTTTCAAACTTTTTCCTTGTTTTTGGATGTTTCAAAAAACAAATCGCAAGCAGTTTTCCATTGTCTGTACTCTTATTGACAATGGATTTGACATCACAAAATGTTTAAAACTTTGCAGTGAAACCACTCGAGTTTTGAACATTTTGTGATGTCAAATCCATTGTCAATAAGAGTACAGACAATGGAAAACCACTTGTGATTTGTTAAGGTGACGGAGAGAACACTATTGACCATGATAGTGATGATAGTAATGATGGTGATGACAACACTTTGACTATAAACCTTACCATTTTCTGATGAATCAGTGGGTCCCCAAATTTTAACTGTCCCATCGTCACTAGCTGATGCAAGCATACTTTATTGATGGATTCCAACTTACACAGTTAACGGTTCTAGAGTGACCTTTTAACATTGCTATTGGTTCTTCCATTTTGATATGCCATATATATAAATTGTGATCTAAAAGTAAAAATACATATTGGTCACTAGACACTTGAAGTATGCAAATACAAGGTACAATAATAGGGTGATCACGTGAATGTGGGATCCCTATGGTTTGCTCCAAGATTAAAACGCCAGAAATTTGGTTAAAAAATCAACCAAAACGCAGCAGATTATAGTTTTCTCTAGTCTCCTATAGATATTTTGTATTTCTAAGTAATAATATTTGTCTCACATTTTAAAGTGCTCCTAACCCCCTTTACAATTGTATTAAAAATTGAATGTACATGACCTGATCAGCTATAGGGTTAAGTGTTTTTTTCATTTGAGCTTCGCATTTAGGAGTTATAGTTGTTTGAAATCTCGATATTTTAATTCGATGACGTCACCCCGGGCTTTTTACCTAACTTATTTCATTGTTTTCAGTAGATCCCTTCCCCGATATGGGGGAAAATTTTATATGAAATCATTTATATAGTCTACAAAAATATTTTACAAGTTCAAAAATATTAATAATTTGTACAAGGGCGTTTTTGTATAATAAATGAAGCCCGGGGTGACGTCATCTGATTTGCATATCCAGATTTCAAACCTCCATAACTCCTAAATGCAAGGTTCAAAAAAAAAAAAACTTAATCCTGTAGCTGATCAGTTCATGTACATTCAATTTTTAATACATTTGTAAAGGGGGTTAGGTGCACTTTAAGTTCTGAAATTTGCGATTTTTGTGACTAATATTTATGAGTCATCCTTTGAAATATTCAATCAATCAATCAATCAATCAATCAATCAATCAATCAATCAATAATTGTTTTATTTACACCATGATTTGTACAAAAATATATTTACAGTCTTTACACTTAAAATAAATAATTGGTGCTAGAGTGCCTGAAATAGTTGGGAAAACTAATCAGTTAGGTGCCCTGTAATATTGCACAGTAATAATGTGTTCTACAGATCTAAAAAATTAAGCAAATCTTACCTTCACTCCCACTAGCTAAAAATACTTGATTTACACCACCAAAACATGAGTGTATTGTATAGAACCCTTGCGTTAGGCCTTGATACTTCCGTTCTAATGATTTATCTTTTAAGCCCCATAAATGAAGACCCTGACACAAGAATAATCAATGATCATAGATTATAAAATACATTTAGAAATCTCTGTGATCTGTGTTTCGGTATAATCACAATCAGGGTGGCAAAGTTGGGTCCACTCTGACCCTAAAATCAAGTTTGTTTATCTCTTATTTTTTCTGCAGTTTTTGAGAGACTAGGGTACAGTGGATAATGTTATGAAATATCTTTGCACAACAGCACTTAGTTTTTGAGATACAGCACCATATATTGAGCAAAGTATTAGGGGTACGGACACTACATTTTGAAAATATGAATTTTGAAATAATTAAAAAAAGTGACAAACATAAATTAATATCATCAAAAACTTGTTTAATCTCAAACTCTATACACAGTAGATGTTAAATCAACAATGATTAACATGGTAAACAGAAACAAAGTCATAATAACATTATCTGCATACAATATATACCATTATTGGTTGAAACACAAACACTATAGCCTACAGAAAGTATCTTTGTTTTGCATACAAGGGCTTTTGTCCATGCCTGTAAACTATTCATAATTTGCATAGACTGTTGGTTATGACTTATGAAATCATTAAGTATCTTATCTAGTTTATCATGAAGACAAGAATTTCAATTAAACACACTTGACCCAATCGTCCGGGGAGGGGGTACGGACACTACATCAACACTTCTTGCAGTGTAATGTTTAAGTTACAGTGGTTTTCTTGTAATTTAATAGAAAATATGTTTTCTATTTATGATTTTAAATGAAATTCTTGATTTTAAATGAAGCACAGGCAATCAAAACTAGTCTGTCATGAAAGAAAGCCTATTGGCTTGGTAACCAGGCAAAATAGGGAATTGTGGGTATCAAGCTTTTAAGATGCAAATTAGTTCAAAACAGTTGATGTGTCTGAAACTTTTGTTAGAAAAATCCCTTATCTGTTTTTGAAAAACATTTTTAGACATGTAATATTATAAGATTTTGAAGTTTGAATAATTTTCAATATCTGGAGTGATAAAGTTGTTATTTACAAATTTTGCTGTTTCATTCAGAACTGCCAAATAATGAGTGACAGTTAATAAAGTTGTCATATTAAAATGTATGACTAGGTATTTTTATTCAAATGAAATGAATATTTGGTTAAATTTTAATCTAAGGCTGAAAAGAGTACTGTGGTAATATAGAGGGTACGGACACTACAAGGGGGTACGGACACTACAAATTGGCATTCAATTGCTAATTTCCAGACAGGCAAAAAACAAAATCTGAATATAGTCACACCACCTTACTAAGCATACCTACTACCAATAGTAGCTTGAGCTGTTACATGTTTAGACAAGTAGTTCTTGAGAACCACATGGGGGTACGGACACTACAGGATTTTTGCCAAATCTAATTCCTTGGCTTTCAAATTCTCTGCCAACTCAAATCCTAATACATTACAGAGGAAACATTGCTGAACATTATGTGGAGCTCAAAAGGTACACAAAAATGAACTGGCAAAGGAAAATGAACTGCCTGCTGTTATAAAACTGCATCATTTCTGCACAGGTCTTCACTATTTCCAATTTGCATAACATACATAACCTTAATAAATTTGTGTCCCCTGTTATGAAATATTACATATTACATCACCCTTTTTTATTATTTTATGCTTTCCATACCTTAAGCTGTTTAAATATAGTTTTTCCCAGGAGCAAACATATAATAATCCAGTTATAACATAGACAATAAAAGTAAGAAATCTCAAGTGACCCTGCATAACGCTGAAATTTGGCATTTTTATCACTTTGCTGAGCCTCAGAATTTTAGAATCAGCATTATGGTGGGAATTTTTTGCTATGTATCATTAGGCATAGATGATTATTTGTTGGTAATAGTAACAAAACTTCAACAAATATCTTCTAATTAGATTTATCTGATCATAACATGTCCTCTTTCAACTTTGCCACCCTGATTGTGATTATACCGTTTGCATCAAGCTATGCAAACACAGTAATGACGTCACAGCTGTATTAATTTTTTTATAGAACATATATAACGTTTATCCGTGTTTGCATAGCAACCTCCCTAAAAATCCCCATGGAAACCTGTATTTGCCTGTGGGTCCCTCCAGTGGATAACCGATGATACATGTAGATACATAATCATCAAAAGATACTCACTTGTGAGGCTACATTTAAAAGACAATGGTCTCCATCTTCTGCTACAGTAAATGACATGATAGGGTGATCTTCCTGGAGTCTACAGCAGAGGAACACAGGTCAGATGAAATAACACTTCAAATTAACATTAAAGGGCTAGTGGTTAAACATTGATGTATAACAATCACACATGTATGTAAAAATGTAAAAAAGGACTAAATTTATTTATTTAATACTCAATCCTATTTTGTTTCATTTTCTGGGTATACTGCTATCACTCTTGCTTGAGCAAGTGAATTGAGAATCTCATAGCTAAGCTGATCACTGCCAATCAATTTCATTTCACAGATATAATGCATAACTCTAGTGTATAACTTACAATGTATTATCGTGAAGATCTTCGAAATTGTAAGAACGTAATCTCTTTTGTGTGTCTGCTGCTAAGACTGTTTTGCCGTCATCTTGGCAGTGTAGAGCATTAATCCGAACTCCTTCCCAGGAATCCAATACATTACCATCAAGGTCCTTCGCATAAACAACAACAACATTTAATTAATACTTTTTATTGTAATTTTAATTGGACTCTAATAAAAGGGTATCCTGTGGCAACAGAATGGAAGAGGAAGTCTGGGGAGAGGTAAATTCCTCCCCAATCTCCTCTCTCCTAGACACAGGAATCTCCAAATGAAGATGCCTGCAGGAGTCTAGGAGCACAGATGATCTAGTTTTCATACTTACACATTGATAAAATTGGCCCCTAGTTCCTCCAGTATAAAATCTCTTGCCATCAGGATTCCATGCACAGCAAGTTAGACTATCATCAGGCGATTGGCTCATTCTACATTTTAAATCTCCCGTCTGAATGAAATGACGATGTAAGAAGGTTAATCAAATACACAGAATTCTAACCAGTAGAATTCTAAATATTATTATTATAAGTAATACCATGACAAGAGGGAAATTAGTGATTCAATTTCCCGCAAGCCGAGGGAGAGTTTGTGGAAGTCCCAACGCCGTAGGCGGAGGGACTTTTACAATCTCTCCCGAGGCTTGAGGGAAATTTAATCGCTAATTTCCCGAATTGTCATGGTATCAGTTTTTAATACCATGATCACCGAGGAAATAAAGTAAAATATAGTTCACATTGCATAACTTAGAGCAGTACGAACTACAATATTTTTCTCAAAGAGCGTTGATTACACCACACTCTGGAGAATTTAGAAATTGTGATGCTTTATTTCATTTGTACAATGATCGAGTATTTTTATTAGTCAGCTTAGGAATATTTAATTGTCATTTGGTCAAAAATCATGGCGGAGAGTTGTTTTGCCTTTGTAAAAGATGCTGAAGTTGACCAATCAAGGGAAAGTGCCCGAAAATATGAAAAAAAAACTTCATGGTGTGCTAACGTTTAGTAAACAATGGGAAAAGGCAAGAAATAAAGAGTTCCAAGAATTTAGTCCAGAAAGACAGAATTCCGGTCTTTGCATATGCGCTGCTCATGCGCAGAGTCAAGGACATAGCATCCCACATGTGTTAGACGCTTGAGTAACTTGTGGAGTAGAGCCAGCTTTCATGTTAAATATAATTCGGACAGATTACTCTGTCCAAGGTCCCAGTGATTGCTATATGAGGGACACACTGGGGACGATCCGAGTCTCCATTCTCTAATTTTCCCGCCGGGAAAATTAGTGAGACAATGCAGATATCCATTGTCAATGGATTTCTACATTGTCTTACTAAATTTCCCGGTCGGAAATTTGGAGAAGGGAGATTTAGTGGTTTGTATGTCCCTGGAAGGACAAAGGAAACCGAGGCGATCATGGTATTACCATAAACAACAGCAGATATGCTGCACTTGCAGAATAAGCCACACCCAAGTTTGGTACTCGAATTTTGGGAGAATTTTTTTGGGAAGAAATGAAAAGACAATGGGAACTACATTGTACAGTCAAGAAGAACGCTGCATTACTAGCTTGCATTCTTTGCTTCATAGAACATAATATTTCTAATAGACAAGCATTACATGTACATGTACATTGTATGTCCATGGATTCTAGTTAGTTGTAAAGATGTATCATCAAAACTGTCAACATTTTGGTCAAATTTGGCAAAATTATGTCAGTGTTTCATTTTGCTTGTGAACTATTTTTCCCTGTCACCCTTTCATCTACCCCAGTCTGATCATACAACAGCGTAGGCCTTGTTTTCACAAATTCATGAATAAATCATAGCTCACTTCAAACGAGATAAAACAGTGCAGCATTTCTACTGGTGTTTATGGTACAGTAATTTATTATTATTTGCTCTCTTTTCTCATTGCCAGCTTCCATCATTCCTGTCTTTCTTTGCTCTCCCATTCTTCCTTCATTCTTCTTTCGTTTTGTCATTCATTATAAATTTCTTCTTCTTTTTTGTCTCTCCCTCCTTTCCTTCTTTCTTTCTTCCTCTTCAATTAAATTCTGGCTTATTATGGGGAATGATTACCAAACACTACACAACTGATATCAGTGATTATTGAGCTCTCTTAGGAATAGGCAAATAGCAGCTTTGTTACAAGTAACATGCTTGGCATTCTGTAATCATATAGTGATGTACAGTCTTAATAATATAATAATAATAAATTATTGACTTGTATTGCTGGTTTGCATGTGACGTCATGGCGGCCATGTTGGTTCCCGATAACAAAGCATTCCTCATTAGCTTCTCTTGTTTGTACATTTACCTCCAACATGGCCACTGCGCCTTTGTACTTTAAAATCTCCAGGGATTGATTGCAATCCAGCAATAGCGCAGGTATCAATTGGAATATTTTCAACTGTGCATTTTATGCAACCTACTTCTACATTCCATATCCACAGTTCAGCACAGTCCTCTGGTCCACAAGCTATAAGATAAGTATCATCAGGACTCCACGCTAAGAATGCTACGCCATACGAATGACCATCAAAAGTCCTGGATACTTTGGGTTCTTTTCCCTGCATGGAAATGAGTACAGTACTTGTTAGATGTGGATAATAGGTGACTTGCACTGTCACATGACCCCACCCCCCCTTAAATCAAGCAGCAGTGTCAAAATGAACTCCAAAAATAAAAAGAGCAACTCAGTATTAGTAAAAGGGCGAATTCTCAGCTCATAATGTTAGGCACAGGAGAAATGACATTAAAAATAAAATCACAAATTTTATTACATGTAGGATTCATATGGGGAAATGTGCTGGACTGCAAGCTCTTGCCCCAACAAATGCATTTTCCAAACAAAATCTTAGAAAACATTCAATTTTATTTATAATGTCATTTCTCCTGTGTCAGACATTATGCGCTGAAACTTCACCCTTGTACTACATGTAATAAATTTCGAGCTGCTCTTTTCATTTCTGGAGTTCAATTTGACACTCTTCAATTTAAGGTGTTGGGGTCACGTGACCTCTTAGTGCAAATGGCCCATTGAAATTTAGACAAAGTTGACCTAGTACAACTACTCAACTACTTACCGTCATGTCCCATACTATGATGTTGCCATCTTTGGCTCCAGTAGCTAATTTTTTTCCATCATGAGAAAATTTGACAAACCAGACCTGTAGGCAATGGATAATGATAATTATACATGTATCAAAACTAATGATTAGTCAATCAAAGGCAAAATATTTAAGAGTATATTCTTTACTACCTCATCGCAGTGGTCTGTTAGTGTGTGCTTCACTTCACAAGGGAATTGTTTCCTGATAGAACAAAATAATAATGTGAAAAAAACAGAGAAATGAAATCCACACTTACATGTACTGTACACATACATGTATGTAAGCGACATTGCTAGCTATGAAATTAACTGATATCTGAGATCACAATATAACACGTCAATGGACCATGCCATGCAAATGAACCTTATGACGTAGTTCAATATTTTGTGTAGTTATTGAAGGTGACACTTGAAGAGCTCCCTGCAAGAACAGAGTATTAAAGTGACTTGAAATCTAAATCTAAATTCTCCTCGAGATTATTTGAAGTCACTTACTCTGTTCTTGCAGGGACCCGGTCACATAATAGTGCTGGAGCACCAACGGACCTTACGTGGCCCTCATCGATAGTAATGTAAGTATAGACACTGAGGGTGGTCACTGCCAGAGGTTTGTTTTCTTTTACATTCCTCCAGTTTAATGACGGGATGCTATTTTATGTGGTCATACAAGCCATGTGAAGGTCTTGTCTAATAATTTATTGTAACTCACTCTTTGGACTATGATACAGTCATTCTCAAACAGGTTGTCCAGATGAAATGACTACAATACTACAATAAAGTCATGTGATTCATTATGTATTCAATTTCTGTGTGCGGAAAGTTCTGCAAGTTGATTCCAGTGGCATTACATTCAGTTCTCATAATGCCGCGTACTTTTGCATCTCAAATTGAAATTCCATGCAAGGAAATTGAATACATAATGAATCACGTGACTTTATTGTAGTATTGTAGTCTTTTCATCTGGACAACCTATTTGAGAATGACTGTATATTGTGATTTTAATAAATGATTTATCTGGTTGCAAGTCTTATTAGGAACCAGGACTTGCCTGTGTTTCTTGTGCAGACAACACAGTGTACATCACATAGAGTACATTGTAAAAAGCATTTATTATTATCATCATTATTTTCACTTGATTCTCAAGTGCTACATATTTCTGTCTCTATCAACTAGACCGTAAACTATCCTGTCATTCATGCAAAAACTCAACACAAACCTTGTACACAGGTGATCAGTAAGAAGAGAGAAGGTGTGAAGATCTGGCTCCATTAGGGTGTTGTGGAAAGGGCATTTTTCTTTTTGTAGTTCTACTGCTTGTGACAGTAGTGTATTTAGTCTGTGAGGTGGTAACATTATGGATGCCGGTAGAAAAGCTGCAGAAAAACAGGCAAATAAAAACTTTTTAAAATGATGATGATGACCACATTTTGTTATGATGATGATGATTTTTTTTAAATGATGATGACGAATGCTGTTGTTGTTGCAACCACACTTCTCAATTTAATACTGTACATATATGGAAGCCAAAGCTGCCATATTCGTTTTGACAGTGTGTGCATGTACCGTAAACCTCCGAAAATAAGCGTGATTCTATACACCGAATTCATAATGGTGTATTTTTAGTTTGGCGATACAATACATTTCTGGTACTTGTAAATGATCACTATCATCTAAAATAGTACCTAGAAATAACATTCTTGGAAAGTTTCTTTGCTGTAGACAAAATATCATCGGGATAAGGAATCGAATCCCAACGTTTCCACCGAAAAAAACAGTCTTTCTTGAAATACATAAAAATACATACAAAAAAAATACATACAAAACTCTCTATTCATGATCTGTCATAACTGTCCAATTCCTTCTAAAGTTTCGTAAAGTTAACATATATATCATTGGGATTCTATTCCTTATCCATGGTAAGCTTAGAAGTTCACAATTCATGTCAACTTTACGAAGGAATTGGACAGTTTTAAAGTAGTCATTTTGAACGGTGGACAAAATTAAATTTGCATGTTGTGCTCGACACATGAAAAGTTTTGTTGAAAAGTAAGCTGAACTAGAAGTATTTTTGTCATGGTTTTTACGTAGTATTTGATCTAAATGTTCTCTAATAAAAGGACTTGCCTATACTAGGGCAGAAGGACCACTTAATAATCCTCAGCAAATCAGGGTTTTTTCATAAATTTTGCAGGACTGAGCTATTGGACTTGTGTAGTCGTTAGTGATCGAAATACACTTCAACTCGAGCACTGGGATGCATTGTAGCATGAAAGATGCATACTTATGGGCCTCCACCTTCCATTCGGTGAGGGACTGAGCTGCGAAGAACGAAGAGATCAGGAACGAATTGAACTGACCGAGACACACGTTCCCAGTCTCACCCCAGACAATACAAAATGGAAGTTAAACTGTTATAAGATTTTTTCAGATTTTTCAGATATGATTTTGAGTCCGCGGAACGGCCTGGCCCGAAAACGCTTGACATCTTTTAGAGTACTAGTATGTGCGTTTGTATGTGAGCGTATTAGACATACTTCTATCAAATGGTTTCTTCTCCGGCACGATCGCAAGACGACATAGAGTAGATTTCGTACGACTGTGAAAAACTTACGGCACGGACGTGACCGTGGTGATTTAGGATTTCGAATGAATCCGTGCCGTGCCGTAACCGTGCGCCGTGGTTTTTCACAGTCATACGAAATCGACTCTAATCTTCCTCCAACAAGGTTTGTGAAGAAAGAGGTCAACTGTTGATAAAACCTCATTGCAAATTGTGCTTAGTCATCATAGCTGTATTCACGACTTAAACATTTCTCAATGTTTAGATCTGAGATAACGATTATAGTGATCAAATCAGTGTTTGGTTACTTGTTGGGTGACTCGGTAGAACATACAGAATTTGGAATCGCCCGGCACTCGACAACATAATACCGGCCAGCTCAGAATTTGTATCAACGACCAAATTCGAGAAAACATACTTAGATTTTGGGGAACTAGTCAGCTAGATATCTTTATGTGAGAGGTTTTGACAGCTGAACTTGCCCCTTGACCTCCGGTGCTTCCTGATTGGTTTGTGATTTGTAACAGACTCTTTGTCTCCTGCCAATTCGCAATGGTGACCAACACAAAAAAAAAAAAACACAAAAAAAAACAGCTGTATTCTTATACTCATGCCCCGGCCTTAGGCCTGGGCACGAGTAACAAGGAACCTCTCTCAACTGACTGATGCCGGTACTTTATCTGTTTAACATTTTGACTGTCTCATCTAGAAAGTGTTTGACATATTTTTGTACTTTATAGTTCTTCTGACACAAGGGAACGCCAACACAGCATAAACCATCTGCAGCAAAAATATAGACGAACTCAAATGGACTCGTGAAGCTGTCGCCTAAAATATTAACAGTTGTTCATTATTGTCATTGAAATAGCACAACTCATTTAGCAAATACTATCATCTCAAAGAAACACAGAGTAATATTATTTTAACCATTTAAAAATATGGTTTTCGTAAGAATGTAAGTAAGCTTATCGCTTCCAACTGCGATGTTTGTTATTCAATCACAACAAGTGTCGATTGTGTATAATATTTATTCAATAGTTATTATCCATAGTATTACTGATCAATATAGTGAATAAAGTGCACAGAAAGAACGGCAAAACAGTGTGTGAAAAGCTAGTAAACTTATTGTTGAAATAAATGTTTGTTTGTCATAGTTTGTCATTTTGTGTACAAGTACTGATAGCAAAAATGTCTTGTGTACATGTAGTTCAGCATTTATAAAACACAATGCTTCAATTTTGAAGATTTTAATCGATAAAAATCAAAATACAAAACAAATACTTTACAAAGGTCAAAACAGAAAACAAATGAAGTATATTGTAGATGTTTTGACTTAAGCTTAGTGAAAATATAAATACTAAAACTTGCCAAAAAGAGCACAGTTCAGATTTAACGAGCGCTTGCCGATGTCATCTCAAAGGTAAAATCCAAATGTTTCACGGAAAAGTGCACCACATATATGTGGCACACATCAGGCCATGAGGCTCAAAATTTCAAAAATGAAGTTAGATTCATGACTGACACTTATAAAGTGGTTCGAGAATACGGTAAAGTTTAGTTATTCGAAGAAAAATTGAATTTTCACATCACATTGACAAAATTAGGAGCAATTAATTGAAAACGTATTTTATTTATTTATTTACAAAACTTCCACCATACAAAATAACAGGAGAAAAAAAAACTTGATAATAAGATATTATTATAAGATGTATGGTGAGGGTCACACAACAGAGCTAGGCTCTACATTAAGTGCGCCCAGGTGAAACAAAAGAAATGAATAATCAAAAAGAAAATATATATATATCACGTCATTTGTCACGTGACTGGAGTTTCATACCTTGTTGGTAGCCCAACATAAGACATTACTCAGCACAGGGAGCCCTACATAATACGTATTGCGCGCGCGCTCTCTACCACAGGAAACCCATAAAAAGACGCAAATATCATTTTATTGAATTATTTAGTAGCCTCAAAAGCAATGGTTGGGCTGCCTGTGCAGCCATTATGCAGCCATTATGAATTCAGCGTATTGTTCTTCTCCAAAATTTGTAGCCAAGTGAAGTTTTAGTTATAATTCTGATGGTTGAAGGGGCACATTGGGCAAATATCAGCCCAGGGCTTATTTTCGTAGGTTTACAGAATACTACCTTCTTTCCCAAACACTCTTTCTGTTTTTATGCTGCATTTATACATTACTAGAAAGGTTTCAGATGCAAAGTGTATAAATCATGATTATTCTCATGTTCAGTACATGTACATGTACCACTGTAGGTAAAATAATGTAGTTTCGATTAACATCAGAATAAACATTTGTCAATCATGATCTTACAAGTATATTCTGAACACTCTCCAGTAACACACGTCCAGTATTACACATACATGTTCTGTACTTACACTGTAGTCTATCCATTAAGTTTTGTCTAGATATATGTCCCTTTACTCTGTATACATGTACCCAGTATTACACATACATGTTCTGTACTTACACTGTAGTCTATCCATTAATTGTTGTCTAGATATATGTTCCTTTACTCTGTATACATGTACCCAGTATTACACATACATGTTCTGTACTTACATTGTAGTCTATCCATTAATTTTTGTCTAGATATGTCCCTTTACTCTGTATACATGTACCTAGTATTACACATACATGTTCTGTTCTTACACTGTAGTCTATCCATTAATTGTCGTCTAGATATACATGTCCCTTTACTCTGTATACATGTACCTAGTATTACACATACATGTTCTGTACTTACACTGTAGTCTATCCATTCCCAAACACTTTTTGTTTATGCTGCATTTATCATTACTAGAATATCAGTCCCTTTACATGATTATTCTCTGTATACATGTACCCAGTATTACACATACATGTTCTGTACTCTACATCTGTAGTCTATCCATTATGTTCTGTACTTTTTTGTCTAGATATATGTCCCTTTACTCTGTATACATGTACCCAGTACATTACACATACATGTTCTGTTCCTTTACTCTGTACATGTACCCAGTTACATGTTCTGTACTTACATTGTAGTCTGTAGTCTGTATATCCATTACATTGTCGTCTAGATATACATACATGTCCCTTTATACTACCTGTATACATGTACCTGTAGTATTACACATACATGTTCTGTACCCAGTATTACATACATGTTCTGTACTTACATTGTAGTCTATCCATTAATTTTTGTCTAGATATATGTCCCTTTACTCTGTATACATGTACCCAGTATTACACATACATTGTACATGTTCTGTACTTACATTGTAGTCTATCCATTAATTTTTGTCTAGATATATGTCCCTTTACTCTGTATACATGTACCCAGTATTACACATACATTGTACATGTTCTGTACTTACATTGTAGTCTATCCATTAATTTTTGTCTAGATATATGCCCCTTTCCATTCCAGTTGGCTCTGTCGTAGAGCTCTTCCGTGCTTGAACACATTATGAGCCTACAACGTAACCATGACAACATTCAATAAAATGAGTGTATAATCAGTGCACTTGTGTCCCAAACCATATGGACGTCTCCTGCTTGAATGACATAGAGAATTAAGAAAAACATATTGAGGATAAATAACTTGGAGTATGGAAATAAATACATGTAGTGATACTTCATGTTTACTTAACATTGTCATGTAAATGTGCCAACCATTTCCACAAAAACTTTCCACACGTTGCTTTGTTTCAACAGCCAATCGATCTCTGGTTGGCACATGAATGACAAAAGCTGACGTCACATGAAGTATCACTATATATGCATAAAATAATCATTCCTGATGAAAAAACTGCTTTGCTATAAATTGGATACAGATTTTTTAATTTCCAATGTCATTAAGCCACAATATTATTGTATTGTATTATTATTATTATTGCCATGTAAACGGCATTAGAGCTCAACAGAAAGGCCACATGTCTGTCATTCGTGACAAATATTAATGATTCAATATCAGGCCAATCTAATTACATTGTTAAAATCGTGATATTTCCCAAGCTAGGACATCACTCTCTGTAAATGTGTGTAGAATTGAAAAGTAGAAAAGTAAACAGATTGAACATGGTGAGTTATAGATGGCTAAGGAACTTTATGTGGCCTTTGAACTAGCTTCCTGGAGGTCTACACTATCAATAAATACTTTGCTGAATGAGTGCTTCATACAGATAGAAAGTTAAGCAAATATAGTAATAATAAATTTCTACAGTGTATGAGCCAGTGTACATCCATGTAAGTATAATGAAAACAAGCCAATTTATATTTCTTAATTAAAAACTGAAAGAATTGACATTTCAATAGCAGAGCACAGCAGCATAGCGTGTCTAAATGCTGCCAGAAACAGGTTTTATGTATTCCCATCGATATACAGATATTCATGAATAATAAAGATAAATGAAAGTGGGGAGTATATGTTTATAGCAATTCTATTATACACTAAGTAGGCACTTTTCTCATTTGTGAATGGTCTGTTTTCAATGTAAGACATTTCCTTTTAGTGTTTCTAATTTGAAAATGATCTGAAAAGCTGAAGTACAGAGAGGGAGACTAAATTTTGAGACAAAGAAAATAATTAAAACTATTTCCTGTAGCCATTGCAGAAGTTAGATGTGAGTGTTATCAATATATATATCTGATCACGATGAATCAATAACTTCAGGCAAATCAAATTGGTATTTAGATATAGGTTCAACTGTATACTAAGTATTCATATTTCAAGTCAATATCTCTTCACAGCCCAATAATATCTGTGTTTAAAGTTCATGTCATAATCTCTCCTGGCTTTGTGCATTTGTATGCAAATAGCAACCAGCATGACAGCTGAGGGGTGCAGGTTTTCTTTAACCATTCTGGATTTCTAGGGTTAGTGGCCATTAAACATTAAAACAGTTAAAATATCAGAGAATAATAAAGTCATCTGATGTTGCACTGACTCATCCAGGCATGTCAGTGCAACACTAGAATGACTTTATTTTCCTCAGTTCAATACTACATCGTATCATAACACTTGGCATACTTGGTATAAGGAAATGCTATTTATACAATGCAAGGGAGCATGTATAGACCTGTGCTTGTGGTATGAGAAATGAGGTGTAAATGTATGCAAGTGTGAAATATGATGGTAGCCAAGATTCAATAGAGATTATTACAAAGCAGACAGACTGACCCACTAAGCTGGTGTAGTCTTTCTCTGTTGTATTTGAGAGGAGCTAACTCAGTTCTGAGGCAGTGGAGTGCTTCTATGGGTCGACTTTCTTCTAGATACTCCAGGAATTTCTGCTCCAAGAGGCAGAACCTCATTTTCTAGTCAGACAGAACAGAGGTTTCAAAATGAGTTTGAAAATAAAATTATATCAATTTGAACACAACAGACATAATCCTATAATAATATTATGAATTTGATATACATTGTGAATGAAGGGTTAAGGCATTGTATTATTCTTGCCTCTGAATGAAAAAAATAGACGCTTGGAATAATAATACAAAACAAAAACATAAAAAATGTCCTCTCATTCTCAAACAAAGAACTTTTTCATTAGAGAAAAATGGATGTTCGTGTTACCGATATATCTTCTTTGCTCTCCACCAGCATTTTCAATTCCTTGAGAATCCCATCGGCCTTTTGGATAAATAAGAAGTGGATCAGAAAGATGTAAAGAGATCAAACTTGCTTTCACAATGAAGAAAGTAGGAAGTTTCTACACTGACCCGACTCCAGTCGCCAACCATGACACTCTGTCGAAACTTAGCAGCCGAAGGGTGCTCAAGTCTGCAGCCAGACTCCGTCATTAAAGCTTCTACGGATTGACTGTCGAAATAATTAAAGAAACAAAGAGAAAAATAAATCCCCTTGACTACTCACAACAAGCCAAACACACGTCAACAAAGAACGACATGAAGCATATAAAGACCGAAGCATATAATGTCGGCAATGAAGGTAAAGTGGTCTCGACTCACTCAAGTCCCAAGCCTTGTAGATACTGGCCGACCAAGCGAACCACATCCTCCTCTACTCTAGACAACAGCTTCTTCTTCAAAGGTGATTTACTATCGCCATTCGCTATGTGCTCTCCATTAGAAGTGCTTGCTTCTCCATCTTCTCGTGTTGAAGTCCGTTTTGATCTGTGCATTTCGGACTCGCAGTCGAAGGAAAGGCGCGCCCTTTTTTGTGGTGGTGGAGACAGTCCACCTATCTGTTCGTCGTCAGAGGAGGCCAGGGTAGCAGATGACCTTGTGGAAAGCCAGATTTGCTACAGTTAACACCGACGAACAGCACAAAAACTCAGTAAAGAACAGCTACAAAGGACTTCATCAACTCCAAAACCTTTTCTTCATATTATGAATTGACGTCACTCGGCCGCGGGAGACTGGTGCAACTGTTGCCAAATTTGGCGAAGAGAGACAAAAAAGCGATATGCAAAGTAGTGATTGGCAGCGTCAATCAAGCAAAAGTCATATTGCCATGTTTCATCATATCGGTGATGGACCGTGATGGCGATTACTGCTCACGCAATTTCGTAGTACTGAGAATATTAGGGAAGTCTATTATATATTCACTCCGATTCTGTCTGTCTTTATATGGTCCATGTCTGAAGGTGTAAAGAAATGATGAAATATCACGTGACCAGTAGTTACATGATCGCGTCTGATCGCGTGTCAATCTCCTAGTTCAATTAACACTAGGTAACAGCCTAACAGATGTTTTTCTTACCATTTATTCATAAACAACCCGTTGTAATATTCTTTTCATTGAACGCAGCATCAAAGTACAAATAATATCAAGCCGTAGATGCCATATTATACTTGAATTCTTAACTTTGAAAACATACAGTTAACGATTATTACAATCCAATCTTTCTCCCATGTTTTTTGGATTATTTATTTTTCACCATTTCTACTGTAGTTAGTTTTGGGTTCCCTGTGCCACGAAGTTCTCCCCATTTCCCCCACGGCCAAGGCTCCAACTCCACAGTTGTCCACGATGTCTTCGTCTCGTAATTTAGGCCAATTATTAGGCCGTTTATATTTATCTAGAAGCCTGAGAGCCCCTTTAGCTGTAAGTACACGACCTGTTGTTGCCTCCTTTTAACCCTGTGCAGTTTTCATCTGTATTTTTGTCGGTTTTCAGAGGCACACAAACCGGTGTTTTTGCGATGCTCGCGCGAGCACTGTCCTTGCAAGAGGTGAGTTTGATCGTCTTGTAAACATGTTAGATCGGCGTAGTAATCATCATTACACTGAATAAACCATTGATTCTCAGCTGTAACTCATTGTTGTCTGTCTTGTCTTCCTCCTTGCGCGTCACTTTTCCAGGAAATGGGAGGATCCTAAGTTTATCTGCTTCAAAACAGAGGTTAGTAAGCTTAAGCTTATGTAGTAAGACTTTAGTACATATCAATGCAATAAATCATTAACTGTTCAATGACTCAGTTACTTATTGCCCATGGCCATGGATCGTTGAGAAATGTGAATTTATGTTGTTTACGTTCTTCTATTTTGCTATCGCAGCCGTTTACTTCCGAGTAGTCATGTATCAAGTACTCTTTGCTCTGGATTTCACTCGTCGTCTTCTCTTTGTAAGTAAATACTGTCTGTAGTACACAGACTGTAGCGATATTTCATATGACGTATTACGCCATTGTTATAACTTATTATTAAAGTTGTATTTTAAAATGTCCAACCAGAGATCTTTATGAATTATTTTATATTGCTTTGATATCAATCAGCAGTGTTAAAAGTCCTTTAATCTCATTATTTACCTTCGACTGAGGGGCAAAAAGCTTGCAGTGTTTCCAGAATAGTTTACATAATGCACCTATCATCGGTTATCCCCTGGGGGGGGGGACCCCGGGCAAATACAGGTTTGCATGGGGACTTTTAGGGAGGTTTGAACGCTATTTCTCCCTGGGGGAGGGGAAAATGATGGAGATTTGTTGGAATTTTTTTAGTGTCATCAGAGAACTTGTGTGATGATACTAAAAACGGCTGCGAAGGAGGCTACTCTAGGAGGGGCATTTGTTTGTTCTATGTCCCCACTTACCAGGGGGAAATTAACAACTTTGACAGGCCCTTTTGCAAAGTCCCCTCCCTTGCCCGGGGTCCCCCCCCAGGGGATAACCGATGATAGGTGCATAACATCAGACTACCACCACTTGTTAACACTGGTTTGCTGTTTCACCTAACTTCTAGATGAAGATAGCATAGTAGTTAAGACACCGCCATTTGCTGAGTCTGTCACAGAGGGAGATATTAGATGGGACAAAGGTTTGTATATCATTCAACATGTTCATTTTATTCTACTGTACCTCATACATGTATTACCAAAGTGCGAGGTCCATACTGTAAATTATGGACTTTAAGTTAACCAATCATAATGCAGCATGGTACTAGCCTTTGGCTTGAGATACTGTCAGAAGAGAATGATATTCCCAGAGCGCTGGTCATTACATGTACATGTGAAGTACAATTTCTGATGCAGATTTATTTCAACATTCAATACTTCACAGCTGTTGGTGATGCTGTCGCTGAAGATGAAGTTGTTGGAGAGATTGAAACTGACAAGGTACATGTAAAATATACATATCATCATCAACTGTGTGACGCCAAAAAGTGTGACCACCGTTAAAGTATTCACATACACTACATGCACTTCTGTCTTAATCACCCACAAGTAATGCCAATTTAATATTCATCAAAGGTGGTCCCAGTTTTTAGCATTGCACAATAATATTTGAGTCATCTATGGTACTGTCCGTACATTGTATCAATGATTTGTTATTGTGTGTGATTAGACAAGCATCCCTGTCACAGCCCCAGCATCTGGAATCATTGAGGAATTGTTTGTAGCTGATGGAGATAAAGTGGAGAAAGACCAACAGTTATTCAAACTTAAAGTAACAGGTACAGTAGCTTTCATTCAAGTATGATCACTGATGTTGCTAAGTACAAGCACTCCTTGCAACTGCTGTAATAAGTGACTGGTACAGTAGCTTTCATTCAAGTATGATCACTGATGTTGCTAAATACAAGCACTCCTTGTGACTGCTGTAATAAGTGACTGGTACACAGTAGCTTTCATTCAAGTATGATCACTGATGTTGCTAGGTACAAGCACTCCTTGCAACTGCTGTAATAAGTGACTGGTACAGTAGCTTTCATTCAAGTATGATCACTGATGTTGCTAAATACAAGCACTCCTTGTGACTGCTGTAATAAGTGACTGGTACAGTAGCTTTCATTCAAGTATGATCACTGATGTTGCTAAGTACAAGCACTCCTTGTGACTGCTGTAATAAGTGACTGGTACAATAGCTTTCATTCAAGTATGATCACTGATGTTGCTAAGTACAAGCACTCCTTGCAACTGCTGTAATAAGTGACTGGTACAGTAGCTTTCATTCAAGTATGATCACTGATGTTGCTAAGTACAAGCACTCCTTGCAACTGCTGTAATAAGTGACTGGTACAGTAGCTTTCATTCAAGTATGATCACTGATGTTGCTAAGTACAAACACTCCTTGCAACTGCTGTAATAAGTGACTGGCTCTAAAAATTATTATTAATTATAATTATTATTATAATTACAGTCGCCATAATGAAACCCTAGTTGACAACATGAGTGGCTGTGTTGTATCATTTTACAGTCACGAGCCAAAGGCATGTGATTGTAGATCAGGGTCCAGTTGTTCGAAAGTGGGTTAATGCTAACCCAGGGTTAAATATGGTTAACCTAGGGTAAAATATTAAGAATTAACCCTAGGTTAGCTAATATAACCCTAGGTTAGCACCCGCTTTCGAACAACCAGACCCTGATAAGACACGGATGAGAATGTTGTAAACAACTTATAATTTCCTGTTTTTACCAAGATTGTGAAGATACTAGTAATTTTCACAGAGAAAATATCTCAATATCTATTGAGAACCCTGGTAATAACAAGGTGTCCATATTTAGTCGGTGTCCATATGTAGTGGGTGTCCATATTTAGTGGATGTCAATAATTAGTGGGTGTCCATATTTAGTCGGTGTCCATATGTAGTGGGTGTCCATATTTAGTGGATGTCGATAATTAGTGGGTGTCCATATTTAGTGGGTGTCCATATTTAGTGGGTGTCCATATTTAGTGGCTGTCCATAAAGCAGGTTTCAAATTTATAAATGGATATACATTGTGCAATGTCAATTAAGGTGAAGCACCAATGAAGCAGGCTGCAGAACCCACTAAATCAGAACCAGTAGCACCTCCACCACCACCACCACCACCTGCATCTACTCCACAGCCCACAGCCAGGGATATACCTTCATCTCCACCACCAGTTCCTCCACTGCCGACTGCACCACTGCATGAAATCAAACCATCAGCACCAACTCCTGTAGCCACAGCGCAAGTACCTTCCGATGTCCCTCCAAAAGGAAGTCGCTCTGAGCATAAGGTAGTGACAATAGTAAATACTATATATACATGTACATGTACATATAGCTAATTGCATAATCGTTGTCGAGTTGTAAATCATGAAAGCTATGACCAAAAGGAATTCTGGGAAATTAAAACTCTCAAATAACACCGTCAATTCATCAACCTTTTTATCCAGACTTGTAGGATCTTAGTTAAGTAGCTCATATACCTTCAAAACTACAAGAACATTGAATATATATGTATGTAATGTGGCTCATGAACTGATTTCCCATCCATCCTTGCGGTCTCAGCTTCTATGATTTAAGATTTTCAACCCGACAACGATTATGCAATTAGCTATATATAGCACTCAGTTGATGTAATGTCTTCATAAAACACTATGCTGATTAGAACAACACAATTAATAGACAGTGAAAAATAGAATACAATAGATTTTATGAACACGTTGCATTCAATAGATCTTTTTCGAGATGCGATGGTCGCTGTCCAAAGTATCGCGGGCGAGCGTGGAAACGAGGCATATTCGGGCAAGAATGTAATCAAACAAATCATTTTCATCGTAAGAAAATGATAAAAGCTCCATATTTTGTGCGATATTGCCTTTCCACGAAGAATTCAAGTGTCTCACCTGTTTCTTTACGATGTCAACAATGTATCAGCCGCCTGTAAAGCAATGACTTGGCATTCTTGTAGTGTTTTTGGCTGTGAACTGAACACCGAACGTAAGATACAACTCGATGTCCCAGGTAACACAATTTTCCGTAGAACTAACAAGTAAACTCTACGTTTTTTAAACAGTACACTGCCTGATTTGAAAGAAGATCTCTCGTACTTGGGAATACCAACGCGGTACAATAATAGAAAGGTTTATTTATACAATGGAAAAACTTGTTGATCATATCTAGCCGCCATCCAATCTTGGCAAAGAAAATCGTGATATGAACAAATTGCAAAGAAACATCACCAAGATAACATTCATTTACCATTATAAATCACTAACTTAAAGACTGGCTGGACTAAAAATCTCACTCATGCACCGTACTATCTACAACTTCAGTAAAATGCAGCCTGTTCACACAAACCAATTTAATGTTCGGTGTTTTCACAGCCAAAAACACTACAGTAATGCAATGTTGACATCGTAAAGAAACAGGTGAGACACTTGAATTCTTCGTGGAAAGGCAATATCGCACAAAATATGGAGCTTTTATCATTTTCTTACGATGAAAAGGATTTGTTTGATTACATTCTTGCCCGAATATGCCTCGTTTCCACGCTCGCCCGCGATACTTTGGACAGCGACCATCGCATCTCGAAAAAGGTCTATTGTTCCATGTATATAGTGTCTCCCATGTATCTAATACATGTATCTAATACAGACGACACAGGAAGTCCAACTACTTCTTTGGCTGTTGTTTCAAATAAGATAATATGCACACATCTTTTTTCCTATGGTAAAATCGCTGTGGATCAGCTCTTCCTCACAGAATCCTTACAGAATATGTACATGTATGCACTTGTGTACAGCATTAATGTATATATGTATGTAGTCACCATATCTGTCTGTTTACAGGAAGTGTCTGGTGGTGTTGTATCTAACTTTTAAGATACATGTAGGATATTGCTATTTCTATTGATTATTTCAAAGTTGAATGGTTTTCTATTCAGGTGAAGATGAATCGTATGCGCCTTAGAATTGCACAGAGATTGAAAGACTCACAGAATACATATGCCATGCTAACCACCTTCAATGATGTGGATATGAGGTGAAGATTTTACATGTTCCTTCCTCCCTTTCCTTCCATCCTTATTACCTTCCCTCTCTCTCCCCTGCTCCTTCCCTCCTTTCTAGCTACCTTTCTTCCTTCCATCCTCCTCTTCCCTCCTTTCCTCTCTCACTCCCTCACTTTGTTAGTTCCTTCCTTCCCTTCTTCCTTCCTTCTCTCCCTCCCTCCCTTTCTTCCTTCCCTTCCATCCTACCTTTCCTCTCTCTCTCTCCACTGCTCTTTCCTTCCTTCCATCCCTCACTTCCTTTCTTTTGTTCTTTCCTTCCCTTCTTTATTTACTTTCTCCCCTCGCTTTCTTGCTTCCATATTTCTTACCATTTGTGTGTTTTCATTCACTTTTTTCCAGCAACGTAATGGGATGCGCAAAACCCACAAAGACGCATTTTTCAAGAAGCACGGACTTAAACTTGGCTTCATGTCAGCATTTGTTAGAGCGACAGTATTTGCTCTTCAATCTGAACCTATTGTCAATGCAGGTACAGCTTTATAATACTATCTTTCTACAGCAACAATTCACAACTGTATGACTGCATTTAATAATGATGATGATGATGATGATGGTGGTGGTGATGGTGATGATGATGATGGTGGTGATGATGATGATGATGGTGGTGGTGGTGGTGATGATGATGATGATGATGATGATGATGATGATAATGATAAGAATCTAAATGGTTAAAATTTACGTGATTTTTTTTCCAGGCATTTTTTCAGTAATGTCAGGTCTCTATTTGGATTCATATATATTTCATATACACTCAATTGCAGAAAGGTTGTAGTATACATTTATACAAATATCTAATGAGATACAAGATATCTAATGAGATGCAAAGTGTGAAACATCGCTTATTTTCTTCTGATATATCAGAATCATCAATTTTAGATTAGTATCGCATCCAACAAGGACAACACAATAATTTTCAGCACTATTTTGTGCTTAAACAGTTGTATTTTAGCATGTCTAACATTTTGCATCTCATTAGATAGTTGTATATTTGTATAAATGTATATTACAACGTTTCTGCAATCGAGTGTATACACTCATTTCGATAAAGTTAGTCACCCGTAAAGCTTCGAAGGTGAGACCGATGAGGATCCTGGGTTGGTTAAAATATATGTACCCATGGTCCTTCTTGGTCTCACCTTCGAAGCTTTTCGGGTGACTAACTTTATCGAAATGAGTGTATATTAATTTAGTACAATGTATATATCACACAAGTGAATAGTACTTTTTGCGCGCTCTGATTGGCTACTCAATCTCGGAATATCCTTGGCTATTCACCTCCGAGCAAAACAAGATGGGGTCGCATTTCGAGAACGTGTCTCTTTCTTCTTGAAAGTAAATTTTATATATTTGGCTGGCTATTCACTTGTGTGGTATATACTAAAACAATTATTCCCCTCAGTGTTGGTGAGTAGTGGGATGCGAAGACTCGCGGCTCGGTAAATATCCACCACTACTCACCTCCACTTCGGGGAATAATTGTTAAATATATTACATAGTTAAGCTACATCAAATTCAGTCTTAATAGCTAGTGACATTGTCTCCCATCCACCTGTACTTATTCATGACAGCATTGTCATTTACCCTTCCCACCCAACATGTTGGGATGTAGTACTGTCATTTGCCTCCCTTCCCTCCCCCCTCCTTCACTTACTCGCAGTACAAGTGTTATCACTCACGGTGATAACAACTAACCCTCCCCTCCCCAATGTATCAGTGATTGTTGTGCAAATCTCTTCTCTCTTCCATATTAGGGACCGTAAGCATCAGAAAATTTTACGATGTGAACGTGAGGACGACGGCGCACGCACTGATGAATAATGTTCAAAACGACCGTTGACGTCCGTGACAGCAATCTACGACAGCATTTTACCTGTTTTCACGTCGTAGATTGCCGTCACGGACGTCAATGATTGTTTTGAACATTATTGGTCAGTGCGCGCGCCGTCATCCTCGCGTTCGCGTCGTAGAATTTTCTGACGCTTAAGGTCCCTATTAACATGTCTAGAATAGTAGAGGTATTACTGGTAATTGCTGACGGTGTGGATTGTGTTGTTGTTTTCCAGTTATTGATGGGAATGAAATTGTATATAGAGACTATGTGGACATCAGTGTTGCTGTCTCTACTCCAAAGGTAGATAAACATGAATCAAGAAGTCCTCTGTAACAATTCATTACAAAGCATTGTAAAAACTAGAAGAGATAACCTCTCTTCTAGTTCCAAGTATTTCCCATCCCATCTACTCCCTTCCCATCTACTCCCTTCCCATCCCTTCTACTCCCTTCCCATCCCATCTACTCCCTTCCCATCTCTTCTACTCCCTTCCCATCCCTTCTACTCCCTTCCCATCCCTTCTACTCCCTTCCCATCCCTTCTACTCCCTTCCCATCCCATCTACTCCCTTCCCATCCCTTCTACTCCCTTCCCATCCCTTCTACTCACTTCCCATCCCTTGTACTCCCCTCTCATCCCTTCTACTCCCTTCCCATCCCTTCTACTCCCTTCCCTTCTACTCCCCTCCCATCCCTTCTACTTCCTTCCCTTCTACTCCTTTCCCATCCCATCCTTTTCCATCCCTTCTTCTCCCCTCCCATCCCTTCCCTTCTACTCCCTTCCCATCCCTTCTACTCCCCTCCCATCTACTACCTTCCCTTCTACTCCCTTCCCTTCTACTCCCATCCCTTCTACTCCCTTCCCATCCCTTCTACTCCCTTCCCTTCTACTCCCTTCCCATCCTTTTACATCCCTTCTACTCCCCTCCCATCCCTTCTACTCCCTTCCCATCCCTTCTACTCCCTTCCCATCCCTTCTCCTCTCCCTCTTCTCTTTTTTCTTCTGAACTAATAATTGTCAGTTCTTTATTGATGCAGGGTCTAGTTGTGCCTGTGATTCGTAATGTGGAAACAATGAACTATACAGATATTGAAAGAGCTATCAATCAATTAGGAGAAAAAGTAAGTTTTTTGTTCACTTTTGGTTTGTCTGTCTGTCTGTCTGCTTGCTTAATATTATTATTTTTAAAATCCCTTCAAGGCAAGAAATAATGAGTTAGCGATAGAAGACATGGATGGAGGTACATTTACCATCTCTAATGGAGGAGTGTTTGGATCCTTGATGGGTACACCGATAATCAACCCACCACAGTCAGCTATACTGGGAATGCATGCTATCAATGAACGACCAGTTGCAGTCAATGGAAAGGTACTGTTAGACCTTACAGTACAGCAAAGTATGATTCTATGGCCAACCACTTACTGATACCTTACCAACCACTTACTGACACCTTACCAACCACTTACTAACACCATACCAACCACTTACTGACACCTTACCAACCACTTAATTACTGACACCTTACCAAACACTTACTGACACCTTACCAACCACTTACTGACACCTTACCAACCACTTACTGACACCTTACCAACCACTTACTGACACCTTACCAACCACTTACTGACACCTTACCAACCACTTACTGACACCTTACCAACCACTTACTGACACCTTACCAACCATTTACTGACACCTTACCAACCACTTACTGACACCTTACCAACCACTTACTAGCACCTTACCAACCGCTTACTGGCACCTTACCAACCACTTACTGACACCTTACCAACCACTTACTGACACCTTACCAACCACTTACTGACACCTTACCAACCACTTACTGACACCTTACCAACCACTTACTGACACCTTACCAACCACTTACTGACACCATACCAACCACTTACTAACACCATACCAACCACTTACTGACACCTTACTAACCACTTACTGACACCTTACCAACCACTTACTGACACCTTACTAACCACTTACTGACACCTTACCAACCACTTACTGACACCTTACCGAATGGCATAATATTTAGTCATTCTGCTCTTGTTGTACTGTAGGTGGAAATTCGCCCAATGATGTACGTGGCGCTGACATATGACCATCGTCTTATTGATGGCAGAGAGGCTGTAACCTTCCTGAAGAAGATCAAAGCAGCAGTTGAAGATCCTCGTGTTATGTTGATGGACTTATAGCTACAATAGTCACTATAGTTACCATACACTATAGATACCATAGTCACTATAGTTACCATACACTATAGCTACCATAGTCATTATAGTTACCATACACTATAGCTACTTATAGCTACATAGTCACTATAGTTACCATACACTATAGCTACCATAGTCACTATAGTTACCATACACTATAGATACCATAGTCACTATAGTTACCATACACTATAGCTACCATAGTCATTATAGTTACCATACACTATAGCTACCATAGTCACTATAGTTACCATACACTATAGCTACCATAGTCACTATAGTTACCATACACTATAGCTACCATAGTCATTATAGTTACCATACACTATAGCTACCATAGTCACTATAGTTACCATACACTATAGATACCATAGTCACTATAGTTACCATACACTATAGCTACCATAGTCACTATAGTTACCATACACTATAGCTACCATAGTCATTATAGCTACCAGTCACAATAGCTACCATAGTCACTATAGTTACCATACACTATAGCTACCATAGTCACTATAGTTACCATTCACTATAGCTACCATAGCACTCTCCTCTGCTTAAAGGCTTTTTATGACTCGTTGTCATCTTTTCTTTGGGGGCCATCACGCCTGGGAGGTAAGCGTGACAATCCTTGAGCATGACAATCCTGGAGCGTGACAATCCTGGAGCGTGACAATCTCTGCGTGACTAAAGCAGTACGCACTAATCTCTGCACTGCTCCGATGCCATTTGTAGACGAATTCGTCCTCTCATCCTCTATCCGCTACATCTTGTCGACAAGTACACAAAGGAAGTTTTTGCCTTACTATCTGCTCAGATATTTGTAGCTGACACAGTAGTTTGTCCTTATATAAGAGTTTTAGTTTATTATCATCCATTTGTGAGTTGGGTAATTTATAATAACTTGGAATGTGTTCTGATCCATTGTGATCTATATTTCTTTCCACCGCGACTTTCTAACGCGGTATCGGTGAATTACGTACGGTACATTCTAATTACTGAGTATCGACGAAGTCCGAGGGTTTTTGTTTTTAGAATAAATTCATTTGAAATTGGAAACAATAAATTGGTGTTGTGTTGTATCAAGAGAACATATAGGTTGTCTCTAAAATCCTTACTGCGCATGCGTATTCAACAAAACAATAATAATGGCATGCGCTGTAACCACGCCTGGTCTTCAGTGGGACACCCGTGTCGTGTGAAAAACACGAAAAGATTGCAGGGGCGTAGCGTGCTTTTTTTCTAATGTACGCACATAGCAACGAACGCCGAAGGCGTGAGCTTCTAGGGGGGTGAGGGGGCATGCCTCCCCCTGAAAATTTAGAAATCTAGAGCCTTGGAAATTTTTTATCGTTTTCCAGCGGACTTTCTCGCTACATAAATACATAGTAAAATGCAATTTTTAGGGGGATTTATGAAAAGGTTATGTAAAGGATTTATGTAAAGGATGTGTAAAGGATTTATGTAAAGGTTATGTAAAGGATTTATGTAAACGGGTTATATACCGCTACCGTTATATATATCGCTAACAGCGATATAACAACCCGAGGCGAAGCCAGTTTTTTGGTATTTAATTTGCTTGCGACTGTACTAACTACATTTATTATTATACATGCCTACAATGACTGACTGCAAGGGGAAATTTATTGGGGACACAATCTGACGAGCGAAGGCGCGAGCTCGTAGAAGGATGCGAAGGCATGCTCCCCGAAATTTTTTTGAGGTATAGGGTCTCCAAAATAGCATTTTCCTGCCTTCTGTGAGTAGTTTCCAGGAAGTTTAAACTGATTCAGCTGTTTTTAATTTTTTTTAAATATTTTTATGTTTCTCATAATAATTGTACGCACGCGCGTATGTACGTATATGCACGCTACGCCCCTGTGATTGTCTTTTTTATGTAAAAACAATACATAGAACGACAATAGAACAATAGCCAGAACTTTTGTGCAGCTACACGAAGACCATCCTCGGGAACCCAGGAGTATATACAGGAGAGGAACTAAATCTTCTAAAGTTAAAACTCTAAACAGCGTTGTCTGTCAAACCTTTAGGTGTTAATTATTGGCTCTGCAAGTCAATCCCCAAGTTTTCTAGAGTCGAAAACCTTCGTTGAGCCGTCAAACTGAAATCATTTATGTGAATAGTACCAAGGACGTTAAATATGCATGAACGTCACTCTGCCTATAGACCCACACGTAAAGGCAAGCGAAAAGCAATGATTGCCGAGACATTTGTGTTTCAATACATTCAATTAAATGTTTCCTGAAACATAATTTTTTCCTGAAATAGTAATTTGCTCGCACAATTTGTTTTGGAAACTAAATTTGCTTCCATGAAACAAAGAATTATTCAAATAAAGAGGAACAATGTTCCCCCAACACGGTAGGTACTGTTCCATTTAGAATTTTGCATAATAAGTTATTCAACTCAAAACTATCTTCTTCGAAAAAAAAGAGAAAATCTGTGTTTTATTTTCACTGTATTTTATTCCTGAACTGGATAGTAAATTACATGGCCGCTTGGAGATACGGAATTTATCCCTGTTCGAGTCGTTCGAGTCGAGTCGTTCGTATCTCGCGAGTGAGCGCATCTCCGCGCGCGCGCCGGCCATGTAAAAGATGCCACTCGGACCGAGTCTCCACACCGACAATAGCTACTCAGGGAGCCTTGAACTGTTATAGTAGTGTGGTCCAAAACAAAACAAAAATCGAGAGAAAACGAGGAAATCTATATTATTTTGAAGTATTTGACATACGTTTACACGGTAAACTGGATTTTATACAGTGTTCGTTTATCGAGTAAATCATGTCTGCCAATCACGCTACAGTTGTACGTTCGATGGGTATAATGGACGAGTTTGCAGCCAATACTGGTCTGTCCTCGTCTGCGACGCATCGACGCTATTTATGGACCGATGCATTTGCTGTATGTAACTTCCTTGGATTGCAGAAACAGACGCAAGACGAACGTTATGGCCGCTTGGCCCTCGATCTTGTCAACAGCGTTCACAACATTTTGGGAAAACATCGTTCTGATGATACAAGAAAAGTGAGTTTAATATAAAGTTAAGATTAATCTTTAATCTGGTAAGCTTATATCCTAAACAGTATAACTACCGTAAAGTTCCGAAAGTAGCGAGCCCCCGAAAGTAACAGTAAATATTGATGCTTGCTAGCAAACCCCGAAAGTAACGAAACAGCACGTAAAGAGACAGAACATTTTACTGCTACACTGATAAGCAAACGTAACAAAAGAAATTGTCAAAATAAAATACGTTATTATGATCCTGTGAATATTTTTCTGTTGGTTAAAATGGATAAAATACCGTACACAATGTCGTTTAGGTACACGGTATAGCTCCTAAAAAGATAATGATTTTAGCACCTCGAAAGTAGCGACCACCCTATTAAAAGTAGCGACCCCCCGAAAGTAACAGTTACTTTTCGTAAAATCTAAACTCCAAAACTCCTATGCGCATTCATTCATTCTGAGCCATATTTCTTGGATACTTTAAACCTGACTGAACTCTCTTTACAACGCATTCTTAGGAAACAGAAGTTTCAGGTGCAGACACACGGTGCAACAGTGCTGGCAACATGTACTATTGCAACGTGTGTCCACCCCTGCAACATGTTGCACACAACATTGGCACCATGTACTATTACAGTGTGTGTCCACCCCTGCAGCATGTTGCACACAACATTGCCAGCACCATGTCCTATTACAGTGTGTGTCCACCCCTGCAGCATGTTGCACACAACATTGGCACCATGTACTATTACAGTGTGTGTCCACCCCTGCAGCATGTTGCACACAACATTGGCACCATGTACTATTACAGTGTGTGTCCACCCCTGCAACATGTTGCACACAACATTGCCAACACCATGTCCTATTACAGTGTGTGTCCACCCCTGCAGCATGTTGCACACAACATTGCCAGCACCATGTACTATTACAGTGTGTGTCCACCCCTGCAGCATGTTGCACACAACATTGCCAGCACCATGTACTATTACAGTGTGTGTCCACCCCTGCAACATGTTGCACACAACATTGGCACCATGTACTATTACAGTGTGCCCACCCCTGCAACATGTTGCACACAACATTGCCAACACCATGTACTATTACAGTGTGTCCACCCCTGCAACATGTTGCACACAACATTGGCACCATGTACTATTACAGTGTGTGTCCACCCCTGCAACATGTTGCACACAACATTGCCAACACCATGTCCTATTACAGTGTGTGTCCACCCCTGCAGCATGTTGCACACAACATTGGCACCATGTACTATTACAGTGTGTGTCCACCCCTGCAACATGTTGCACACAACATTGCCAACACCATGTCCTATTACAGTGTGTGTCCACCCCTGCAGCATGTTGCACACAACATTGGCACCATGTACTATTACAGTGTGTCCACCCCTGCAACATGTTGTACACAACATTGCCAACACCATGTACTATTACAGTGTGTGTCCACCCCTGCAACATGTTGCACACAACATTGGCACCATGTACTATTACAGTGTGTGTCCACCCCTGCAACATGTTGCACACAACATTGGCACCATGTCCTATTACAGTGTGTGTCCACCCCTGCAACATGTTGCACACAACATTGCCAGCACCATGTCCTATTACAGTGTGTGTCCACCCCTGCAGCATGTTGCACACAACATTGCCAGCACCATGTACTATTGCAGCATGTGGTGGCCCTGCAATATGTTGCACACAACATTGGCACCATGTCCTATTACAGTGTGTGTCCACCCCTGCAACATGTTGCACACAACATTGCCAACACCATGTACTATTGCAGCATGTGGTGGCCCTGCAATATGTTGCACACAACATTGGCACCATGTCCTATTACAGTGTGTGTCCACCCCTGCAACATGTTGCACACAACATTGCCAACACCATGTACTATTGCAGCATGTGGTGGCCCTGCAATATGTTGCACACAACATTGGCACCATGTCCTATTACAGTGTGTGTCCACCCCTGCAACATGTTGCACACAACATTGCCAGCACCATGTCCTATTACAGTGTGTGTCCACCCCTGCAGCATGTTGCACACAACATTGCCAGCACCATGTACTATTGCAGCATGTGGTGGCCCTGCAATATGTTGTAGTCAATTGCATCCAATGTTGCACCGTGTGTCTGTTCAAAAACACTTAGGTATCTTGGCTTGATGTACATTGTAGATGTATCAAAATCTCTTTGGGGGAATGTGATGTGGAAGGGAATGAAAGTGAGAGTGATTATTTTTCCCTTTTCCTCATTCATTCCCTTTCATATGCATCCATCAATCCTATTATTAAAGACTTCTTTTAGGGATGTAGTACCTTACACTGTTGTTCTCCAGGGTTGGATAAATGGACAAAGTGATTCAGAGGGAAAACTACATCCCACATCTGGCGGCCTTCGCATTGGCAAGAAACTCCCTGAACGCCAGCCAAATGATCCGTATGATGATGATCAGGAGTGGGACCGAGATGGCCAGTATTACCACTACATTACCAAATGGATGCATGCCTTAAACTGTGTTACAAGATCTACTGGCGACAAAACGTTCAATGCTTTAGCTGCTGAAATGGTCAAGGGAACACATGACAAGTTCACTTATGGACTAGGTAGTAAGAGAATGTATTGGAAGATGAGCATTGACTTAAGTAGGCCACAAGTGCACAGTATGGGTCATCATGATCCCTTAGATGGGTAAGTTATCCAAATACCATTACACTTTGAAGAGAACCTGTATAATCTCACTGTGACATTCTGGGAGCTTCAGATGAAGTTGGGATTCCTGTGCTTTTATGAACCGAGTTAGGCCTGGTTCCCACTGGTAAAATAAGCACAAATTAATATTGGTGTGATACGTAATCACAGTAGTGAGATTTGATTGTTTGAAGCAATCAATGGAGCCATTGCACTTGTGTATTGCACTGATACTTGTAGGGTGCGGCTACACACTTCAACATATTCTCAGTTTTGCTAGCATGCATTGTCCATCTCTCCAATGTTTTGCACAAATATTGCAGGATAATTATATTGTAAGTCACAGCAATTCCAGACTGAGGTGTATATGGACCACACTACAATCATATTGCTGGAAATATGTAAAATAGTACCCCGTGTCCAGTTATTCAAAAGGCGGTTAGCACTAACCCAGGATTAAATCTTAAGAAAGCTCTAACCCTGGGTTAGTGCTAACCGTCTTAAAAACAACCGCGGGTCCTGGGTTTGAGAGGCCCTGGGTTCGAGAGGCCCGAGAAGCCAGGCTCTTTTTCCTCCTCCAGTCCTCCTTGGGCGTCTGCAACCCAGGGTAGTAAAATAGTGATCAAAATCTAAAACCTCTTTGGACTCTTGAAATTCTAAAGGATATTTTGCATGGACTCTGATCATGAGTCACTTACACTGCTCTTGCATGGAGCCCTTCGATTGACCTTTCATTAGGTGGGCTCCCTGTGGCATAATTTCGGGTATAAACCAGTTGCCATTTCCCCACAGGTACATAGCATACCTCCAAATCCAACAGACTCTAACAGCACAAGATAAGGAAACCCTGAGCCTAGAGGAACAGATCACCGATATGGGTGCTGTTTGTACAGGGAAGGACTGGACAACGTCTGACCCTCTTGGTTTGGGTGGGTTGCTGTGTGACGTTTATCGTATCTTCTCCATGATGACGGTCGATGCAAGTGTTCCCGGTGGCAGTAATCTGCTCTCTAGTGTTCTTCATGCATGTGACCAGGGCCTTGATTCCTATACTCATAACAGGTTTGTCTCTTGAGGAGTGTTTATGTGGTTAATGGATGAATTTGAGAACATAATGATTACAAGTTATTTGTAGCAAGTAGCATATTTATTATTAGCATTGTTATCACCACAACAGCAATTAGTGCAGCGTCATACACCTGGTTGCGTGACAATGCCCTACTCATGGAATCACCACCCAATTGTTTAACAACCCTACGTACAATGGTTGTATTCATAGATAAAACAATGGTGACAAATTTCTTCAAAGTGTCAAATGTATTTTATTCATAGCTGGTCTAAAATTTTGTGTGATAAACACTTAAGAGCAGGTGTATGAGAAAATCAAGCAAAGTTGGAAATGAAAATTTTTCACCCACCTTGAAATTTTGTGTGCATGTAGACCACCCAGGGGGGTGCACAAAAACACCCCATGTTGGGGTCATCAAATGCATTGTTGCCATAGCAACGGCAATTGTTCGTTCTGGCCCATGTGCCACAAATTCAACCCAAAATGCCCTCCAGTAAAGGGTAAATGAATGAGGCTCGTTCTCCGGCGCATTTAAACCAATTTCATTCAAATTTGTTCCACAAGCAGGGCAACTCTTCTAGTTTTAAAAATGGTCAATCACTACAATTTGCTTTGAGTATTCGCTCAGAAAATCAGCACTTAACGAGGGACCATGTCGGCCATTTTGGTAGACATGAAAAACAGGTTAAACTCTTTGGCTGATATCTCCTAAAGTACGCTCTTCTAAGAAATGATACTTTTATCACAGCTTCTATAGACATTGATGTTTTAAATTCTACAAAAAGTTTTTTGGGGAAAATTATAATTTTACGGTGGGGGTTCGTACCATTTGAGGGAAATGGTCAAAATGTGAAAAATTAGTCTTGTTATAGCTCGATTATTTCACTCAGAAACTAATTTCATTTACTAAATATCACTATAAAGGCAATTCTTATTATCTCCTAAACACATTCAATCCAATTGTTGAAGGTCTGAAGACGCGAAGTCTGAGAAATAAATATTCATAAAAGACCTACCTTGCGAATTTGGTCACTTTTCACAATGTCGGTCTAATCAAGGTGATTTTACCCTGATTATTCCACATTCTTGGCCATACATGGTGCAGTCACTAACAGGCATGAAAAAGCTCTAAATTACAACTTTAAGATGTCCAGATTAAGATAACCTTTGTTTATTCCGCTCACACAAACTGCACAGCTATCGACCAAGTCGTACCGAAGAGCGTATTAAATATTGACGATCACTTCAATCGAAGCAGGACAATCCCTCCATAGAGCTGCATATATGATCCAAGCACTTTGTTACAGACAAAGCAAAACTCATGGTGTATCCTGATTACTGTTATGTGCTGAAATGTTGCCATTAAAACCTTTAAAACGACAGGAAAGTAGTTTCTTGTTCGTATTGTAAAAACCGGAAATGCCAACCGCTGACCGGAAATGAGACCACTTCGAAACAAAATACCCACCAATAAATCAAGAAAGACGTATTTTTATCTATTATATCCCCTGTTCAGGAGAGAGTGGCCAAAAACCATACCATGTCCAGCGGCACGTCCTGTATAGCCCATATATGGGAGTGCCCCTCCCCCCGGGCACCAACTGCAGCGAACAACAGAGCGTCGTCAGTTCATCTACCGCAAAGTTAGTGCGTTGCTGTTGTAGAAAACTATGTCGTGAAGGGGTATAATGAGTGTTCTTTTTACGTTGAGGTTGAAGTTCCGCTTGAAGTAAAAGTTTTATTACATGTTTATTAGTTAACGTTGAGGTAGTTCGTTGAGCTATAATATTATAATTTCCAGGGGTGTAGCCAGGATTTTTTCGGAGTGACGCAAAATTGTGAAATTCACGAATTGTATACACTTCACCAGAAGTTTTCTAACTTCACTCAATTTAGCACCTACTGTTTCTTCTATAATTTTGGTTCGATGCAATTGTTGGGAGGCACAACTGATATGACGAGCGGCGAAGTCGCGAGCTGCTAGGTATAGGTCTCTGAAATGGCATTTCCTGCCTTCTGAAAATAGTTTCCAGACATATCTTACCAACTTTTACTTTATTTTACGAACTCCCAATAATTGTATGATTGAAAAAGCCCAATTTCAAGCACAAATAACTAATCCCTACAATCCATAGCGTGATAATATTTTGTTTTTTATTTGCCTTTTTTTCTTCTTTTTTCACTTTTTCTTTTTTCTAAAAGAAGCTGCTTTTTTTATTCAACAATTTTTTTAGCTACGCCCCTGATTTCTGTATGGGAGGCACAAGTCTTCAATAAAATATGTTGTGTGATATAGCACATCCACATTAAGTATTTCTAAGCATCGTTGAAAATCGATAATTATCGATCGATATGAAATCGATGGTAATCAATGAAAATGATAATAATAATAATAATAATAAATAAATAATAATAATAATAAATATTATCATAGTATATAAGACGAGGTTCTATACCTTCATTTCATTCCTTTACGCACTTTATTCACTTACTTAGCGAAATTAAAACTATAATGCGTTATATCTTTAGCGAACTGAAGAGGTTGAGAAAACGAAACTAGTTTTCGCTAAGTAAGTTAATAAAGTGCATAAAGGAATGAAATGAAGGTATAGAACCTCGTCTTATATACTATGACATTTACAAAGTCCAGTTTGGGGTCTCAGCAAAAGAAATATCAGAGAAATAAATATTATCGACTATCAGAATTATCGATTGGTATGGCCGGGTTTCAGTAAACTATTATAGATAGGCGAATTATTATTGTTTCGACTTAAAGAGTTTTTAAATATTTGATATCAATGGATAGATAAAAATACAGTCTTTCTTGATTTATTGGTGGTTATTTTGTTTCGAAGTGGTCTCATTTCCGGTCAGCGGTTGACATTTCCGGTGTTTACAATACGAACAAGAAACTACTTTCCTGTCGTTTTAAAGGTTTTAATGGCAACATTTCAGCACATAACAGTAATCAGGATACACCATGAGTTTTGCTTTGTCTGTAACAAAGTGCTTGGATCATATATGCAGCTCTATGGAGGGATTGTCCTGCTCGATTGAAGTGATCGTCATGATATTACGCTCTTCGGTACGACTTGGTCGATAGCTGTGCAGTTTGTGTGAGCGGAATAAACAAAGGTTATCTTAATCTGGACATCTTAAAGTTGTAATTTAGAGCGTTTTCATGCCTGTTAGTGACTGCACCATGTATGGCCAAGAATGTGGAATAATCAGGGTAAAATCACCTTGATTAGACCGACATTGTGAAAAGTGACCAAATTCGCAAGGTAGGTCTTTTATGAATATTTATTTCTCAGACTTCGCGTCTTCAGACCTTCAACAATTGGATTGAATGTGTTTAGGAGATAATAAGAATTGCCTTTATAGTGATATTTAGTAAATGAAATTAGTTTCTGAGTGAAATAATCGAGCTATAACAAGACTAATTTTTCACATTTTGACCATTTCCCTCAAATGGTACGAACCCCCACCGTAAAATTATAATTTTCCCCAAAAAACTTTTTGTAGAATTTAAAACATCAATGTCTATAGAAGCTGTGATAAAAGTATCATTTCTTAGAAGAGCGTACTTTAGGAGATATCAGCCAAAGAGTTTAACCTGTTTTTCATGTCTACCAAAATGGCCGACATGGTCCCTCGTTAAGTGCTGATTTTCTGAGCGAATACTCAAAGCGAATTGTAGTGATTGATCATTTTTAAAACTAGAAGAGTTACCCTGCTTGTGGAACAAATTTGAATGAAATTGGTTTAAATGCGCCGGAGAACGAGCCTCATTCATTTACCCTTTACTGGAGGGCATTTTGGGTTGAATTTGTGGCACATGGGCCAGAACGAACAATTGCCGTTGCTATGGCAACAATGCATTTGATGACCCCAACATGGGGTGTTTTTGTGCACCCACCTGGGTGGTCTACCTGCACACACAATTTCAAGGTGGGTGAAAAATTTTCATTTCCAACTTTGCTTGATTTTCTCATACACCTGCTCTTACTAAAGGCCTACAGTCTTATGAATTTTGTAACTGTCTTAAAATCACCCTCTACCGTCTAAAAGCAGCCTCAATTCCCAGACACAGTGCTGTTGGCACCCCCTGGGGGGGGGGGGGGGGTACTCCCATATAATAATAATAATAATAATGGGCTATACAGGGACAGGGTATGGTTTTTGGCCTCCCCGTCCTGAACGGAAAACACTAGATCCCAATGACCAAAACCAGGTCAAGATTTGAATAACAATAGATGCCTCGTTCTACAAAGACATGTCTTTGTAGAACGAGGCATATCTAACAATAGTTCCTATTGTTGTACAATAGTTCCTATTGTTATTCAAATCTTGACCTGGTTTTGGTCATTGGGATCTAGTGTCATATAATTTTATGTGAGTCTGTCCTAAACAGGGTATGATAATGCACGATTGTTGTCGTAAAATATGGTTTTAACCGGTATTTAGCCACCGAGATCCGAAACGTTTGCTGGTCTTTAACAGGTCATCAGTCAACATAAAACACGTTAAAATTGTGTAAAAGAAGACAGTGTGTATTTTGTCCTAAACAGGGTCCTAAAATAGAGGGTGTTGTCCTAGACAGGGTAGGTATTTTAGATTTTTTTGTAGGTATTTTAGATTTTTTAAACAGGGTCAGGGTTTCAAACCCTCAGCGGCACCCCTATACCCAAACATGGGTCAAGTATCCCCCCCCCCCCCCCCCCCCCCAGGTTGGCACACCTGTGATTCCCCAGACCCAGTTGTTCAAATAGCTGATGCACCATAGGTAAATCCTTATCAAATAGAGAAATTGATTGGACAAACAGCATCAACTTACAGATAGCACTATAGAGCACTCATCTATCACTGGATTGCTGGATTAGCTTGTTATTGCGTATGATTGATGATATAATTCACAACTAGTAACTGTAACTGAGTATCTGAAGGCAGTGATTACCCAGATAGTGCTCTGTACTTGACAATCGTGCAGAGCATTTTTTAAGCTATAGCGACTCTTCTTTTACATTTCTACAGATACTCAAATCAGCTAGGGAAACCGGCAGACCATCGCCTAGCATTCCGTGAGCTGGGTTTGTCCATTGGACTACAAGCCATCCAAAGGATCCAACAAGACCTTCAACACCACCAAGACGTTGTGAAACTATGTAGCCATCTTCCAAAGTCCCTTGACAAACTACAAAAGTACTCGCCCATCGTGAATGAAATCAACAGCTTCTGGAGTGATTCAGCCAATCAGAAGGCTCGTTCCTGGAAAAGTCACTTGGATATTAACATGGTGATGTTGGCCACCAGTCTTATGCCCGATGGGTTCCTTTGTGTTTGAGAACATGGAAAGTCATTAAGTGTTTCACTAATGGATACAGTGAAGTGGCTTTGTCAAGCCATGTCAATGCATGGAACAGTTAATCAAGCTTGGTTTTCACTGGCGACACAAGTCCGTTTTCACGTGACCCAAGTTCTTATGCTTGTTGTGCCACTAGTGAAAACCAGGCGTTAATCTCGATGGTAGATGTACATGGTTCAATTAAGCCATTTAAATGTCTTGTCACTTGGTAAAGCCATCAAAGTGCTCTAATCTAAGAAAAGTGGTACATTTGCAGTGATAGTCACAGTGAAGCTTTGTCGAGCACAAACGAGAGAGCAATGAAGAAAGATCATGTCTGCAGACCATAAAGTAATGTTACTATAAACCAAGAGTAAATCCATCAAAAAACACAACAAACAAATAAATACACAAACAAGATACATATTGAGGAATAGCTTTAGCTGACCAAACCTAAGTGATACATGCTACACGTAACCCTGTAATTCAGTTGAACCGCTCAAATAAACCAGTTATTATTATTATTAACCCGTAGCCAATTGCTATCACACATCTTCTTGATGGGCGTTGTTCAAAAGCTGTACCCATATCGGTATGTAAATAGGTGAACCCAATGTTAGTAAACTATCATTTATTATGTACTATACATTGTATTCATTATTATTCTAACTAGATATTCGATGTTAAATGTACCGTGCTATGTAAAGAATCTGTTCGTTTATAAGGCACGTGGTAGAATATTGAGTGGTATAAAAGACGACAGTACTTTTACGTTGCACTCGGTATATAACTGGACACGTAGCAGGTGCGTGAAGCAAGCATCAGATACGTTACGATTCACGAACCACAAGATGCTACGTACGTATGTACTTTGTAAACTGCGAGGTGTATTCAGGTATAACGGTATGTACGCTTCATGAATCACAAAGGTGCGGTTGTACGTACGTGAAGAGATCGGGTCCGTTACGCTGCACGAACCGTAAGATACTACGTACACGAAAGGTACGGTTACGCACGCTGCCCTCGGTTACGTACGCTGCCCTCGGTTACGTACGCTTCACTCGGTTACGTACGCTGTACTCGGGTACGTATGGTGCACTCGGTTACGTACGCTTCACTCGATTACGTACGCTGCCCTCGGTTTACGTAAGTCACTGGTACGGAGACGTGGTTGATGTGTTTCTTGTGTCTTCCACATTTCGTCGTTTCTACTGCAGTAATGACTTAAAGGCTTCAGATAAGTTGGACGCAAGTGTAAAGTCTGACGAGTCGCTTGGAATTAACGTTAAAACAGAGCTAAGAAGATCCTGTGTTCGTACAAGAGGTACGCTACGACAGCTGAGCTTGGAAGGGACCTGGACATGAGAGAAACAAGATTAATACAATTTTTCGTTGTTGTAAGTTGTTACACAAAGGTAACAATGGAAAATGTTGCGTTGCAAGTTGTGCTCTTGTGTAGCAGTCGTTTTGGTGGGAAAACTACGGTACCGTGACACTCAAATGGCTTCCTTTCTGAACCAATCAAAAAGCGTGCAGATAAACCTACGGTACCGTGACACTCAAATGGCTTCCTTTCTGAACCAATCAAAAAGCGTGCAGATAAACCTACGGTACCGTGACACTCAAATGGCTTCCTTTCTGAACCAATCAAAAAGCGTGCAGATAAACCTACGGTACCGTGACACTCAAATGGCTTCCTTTCTGAACCAATCAAAAAGCGTGCAGATAAACCTACGGTACCGTGACACTCAAATGGCTTCCTTTCTGAACCAATCAAAAAGCGTGCAGATAAACCTACGGTACCGTGACACTCAAATGGCTTCCTTTCTGAACCAATCAAAAAGCGTGCAGATAAACCTACGGTACCGTGACACTCAAATGGCTTCCTTTCTGAACCAATCAAAAAGCGTGCAGATAAACCTACGGTACCGCGACACTCAAATGGCTTCCTTTCTGAACCAATCAAAAAGCGTGCAGATAAACCTACGGTACCGTGACACTCAAATGGCTTCCTTTCTGAACCAATCAAAAAGCGTGCAGATAAACCTACGGTACCGTGACACTCAAATGGCTTCCTTTCTGAACCAATCAAAAAGCGTGCAGATAAACCTACGGTACCGTGACACTCAAATGGCTTCCTTTCTGAACCAATCAAAAAGCGTGCAGATAAACCTACGGTACCGTGACACTCAAATGGCTTCCTTTCTGAACCAATCAAAAAGCGTGCAGATGCATCTCATCCAATCAAACTCTTTCAATACGGCACGGTACCGTAACTTTCCCACTCATACGAAAACGACTCTAATACACGCAACAACAACACTGTACAATTTCGCCGCACATACCTGATGCTTTATCCATCGACTGACATTAGTTGGCAACCTCGATAGTTGGTTGACGCTCTTGGTAGACTCTGCCTCCCCTAACGTGTGTGCTAACCGTTGTCCTACAATCACTAACAAGCTTGAACCGAGGGCTCGCTTGTCTCGTACAGAAAGGAGAGCCTCGAGGGAGAAAAATACTTCAAAAATTATAATCATTGATTCCAAGGAAAACAATAGAAATTCGTTTAAATTGCGCAATCGTTGCAAATCCTGGTTGTACCACAGGTAGCCCAATCATTGCTTCTGATGTTAATTATAATAAATATATTTGTATGCGCGTCTTTTTGTGGGTTTCCTGTGGTAGTTACGTCACGGCTGCTGGCTACAGCACAGGCAGCCCAACCATTGCTTCTGCCGATTACTTATCAATCTCGTCCCCAGAGCCTGCGTTACTTTCGGCCAGCGGCGAAGAACGTAGGCTCTGGGTTGGTACTTTATGTATCATAAATATATTGTATTTAACATGTCTTTATGGTATCTATATATTCTTATTGTTTCCCCTGTGTTCCCCAGTATTCCTATGTATTCCCCTGTATTCCCCTGTATTCCCCTGTATTCCCCTGTATTCCCCTGTATTCCCATGTATTCCCCTGTATTCCCCTGTATTCCCCATCCTCGGGAACCCAGGGGTATATTCTGTCGCTCGTTACTCGCTCCCAGAGAAATACCCCTGGGAACGAAGTCTGTTGGAACTTGTTCCGGAAGTCAAAATTACTCTCGTTTCTGATTGGTCGACCTTATATGGTCGACCAATCAGTATCAAGTATTTCTGGTTTGAATAGGACAGCCGCCATTTTGAATTTTGACTTCCGGAACAAGCTCCAACAGACTTCGTTCCCAGGGGTATTTCTCTGGGAACGAGTAACGAGCGACAGAATATACTCCTGGGTTCCCGAGGATGCTGTATTCCCCTGTATTCCCGTGTATTCCCCTGTATTCCCATGTATTCTCCTGTATTCCCCTGTATTCTCCTGTATTCCTATGTATTCCCCTGTATTCCCCTGTATTCTCCTGTATTCCCCTGTATTCCCTTGTATTCCTTCTAACATGCATTTCTCCACTTGTCACTCTAGCTTTTCTACATACATTCTACTCCTTTCCTCTTTCTCTCATTCTTTTAACATCCATTTTCGATTTTTCACGCCACATTTCTACATATATCCCACTTTGTTCTTCTTTCTCCTTAATTCTGTCATCTATTTCTCTACTTGTCACTCTAGTTTTTCTACATACATTCTACTTCCCTCTTCTTTCTCTCTAGCTTATTTCTATCATCTCTTTCTCTACTTGTCAGTCAGTTTTTCTACATACATTCTACTTCCTTTTTCTTTCTCCTATTCATCTCACCCTCTTTAATCCTCTTCCTTTTAATTAATTCATCCCGTGTTGTGTTTCACCTTTCCTTCACTTTCGTTCCTTTCGCTCCCTCCAGCTCCAACCCTCACATTCACTCTACCTACCACCCTTCGCCCCTTGTTTCTCCCTTTGTCCCATGTCCCAACCTTCTATTCCAGCTTTCTCTGCCCATAAGTGTGGAACTCATGCCCTCCTTATCGACATTCTCTCCCTCGTCTTTTCCCCCAAGCGCCCGCCCATAAATCCACGCCCTCATCCATTCGCTTTTCACCCATTTCCCAGCTCTCCCACTCCTATAAATTTACAATCTCATCCATTTCCCATTTTTCCATGATCCTCTGCCATCCCTCTGTGGGCGTCGCCCTTGTCTTTATTGTCCCTCTTTCCTTACTGTCTCTAGCCCCTTTCTAACATCATCCCCAGCAGTTTAAAACTTTCCTTCTCCCGTCGCCTCTGTCCCTGGCCCTTTTCACCTATCCCTCACCTCATCCCCAGTACCTCCTCACACAAACTCTGACTGTACACTGCCAACGCAATCCCTCTGGATTAACCAGTCGATTATCAAAAATAATTTATCTAACTCTCTACCATTCTATACTAACAGTACTGCACTGCACTACCACACTCATATGGCTTTATTCATTTTTCACATTCGTCTTTTCTTCTATTTCCACACCACAATTTAAAATTACTTCACCCCTCGCCCGCGTTGGCCTGAATACCTCGCTAACTCTATCGCTCTGGTATAGCCACTAGTCGATTTTCAAAACAGGGGAATGAGTGTGGTAGTGCAGTGCAGTGTTAGTATAGAATGGTAGAGAGTGAGAGAAATTATTTTTGATAATCGACTGGTTAATCCAGAGGGATTGTGTTGGCAGTGTACAGTCAGAGTGTGTGAGGAGGTACTGGGGATGAGATGAGGGAAAGGTGAAAGGGGGCCAGGGACAGAGGCGACGGGAGAAGGAAAGTTTTAAACTGCTGGGGATGATGTTAGAATGGGGCTAGAGACAATAAGGAAAGAGGAACAATAAAGACAAGGGCGACGCCCACAGAGGGAGGGCGGAGGTTCATGGAAAAATGGGAAATGGATGAGATTGTAAATTTATAGGAGGGGGAGAGCTGGGATACGGGAGAAAAGCGAATGGATGAGGGCATGGATTTATGGGTGGGCGCTAGGGGGAGAGGATGGGGGAGAGATAAATAGGGCGTGAGTTCCACATTTAGGGGAGAGAAAGTAGGTAGAGTGAATGTGAGGGTTGGAGCTGGAGGAAGCAAAAGGAACGAAAGCAAAGTGAAGGCAAGGTGAAACACAACACGGGATGAATGAATTAAAAGGAAGAGGATTAAAGAGGGTGAGATGAATAGGAGAAAGAAAAAGGGCTCTCAACTTGGTGTTGCAAGGCACCAAACCTGAGCCTGCTTGATCTACATTCACATAACTGGCACCAAACCTGTTCTTGCTATCTACATCCACACTGGCTTGTATGGCACCAAACATATCCTCTTTTTAAAGACCTATATTCACATAGATGACACTCTTTTGTTATTGTAAGTTTTTGAGGACATACTATATACTTCTCTCAGTATCTTGACTCTCAATCTGTTATACTAAGTGGGACACCAGGTCACTGGGACACCTTCACTACTGTCCCGGGCCGACCCAGGACACCTCTACATACATTGTGCATTGTACTTATTTAGCACACTTACATGTATATCTCATTCTGTTATACCGGGTCACTGGGACACCTAACATACTGTCCCACTGTCCCGGGCCAACCCGGGACAGTATGTTAGGTGTCCCAGTGACCCGGTGTCCCACTTGGTAAAGCAGACTGAGATATACATGTAGTGTGCTAAGTGCAATGTATATAGAGGTGTCCCGGGTCGGCCCGGGACATGTACAGTAGTGAAGGTGTCCCAGTGACCTGGTGTCCCACTTGGTATAACAGACTGAGATATACATGTAGTGTGCTAAGTGCAATGTATATAGAGGTGTCCCGGGTCGGCCCGGGACATGTACAGTAGTGAAGGTGTCCCAGTGACCTGGTGTCCCACTTGGTATAACAGACTGAGATATACATGTAGTGTGCTAAGTGCAATGTATATAGAGGTGTCCCGGGTCGGCCCGGGACATGTACAGTAGTGAAGGTGTCCCAGTGACCTGGTGTCCCACTTAGTATAACAGATTGAGAGTCAAGATACTGAGAGAAGTATATAGTGTGTCCTCAAAAACTTACAATAAAAAAGATGTCATCTATGTCATCTATGTGAATATAGCTCTTTAAAAAGAGGATATATGTTTGGTGCCATACAAGCCGGTGTGGATGTAGAGAGCAAGAACAGGTTTGGTGCCAGTTATGTGAATGTAGATCAAGCAGGTTCAGGTTTGGTGCCTTGCAACACCAAGAAAGAGTCAGAAAAAGGAAGTAGAATGTATGTAGAAAAACTAGACTGAGAAGAAGAGAAAGAGATGATAGAAATAAGCTAGAGAGTAAGAAGAGGAAAGTAGAATATATGTAGAAAAACTAGTGACAAGTAGAGAAAGAGATGATAGAAATAAGGACAGAAAGACGAGGGAAGCAGAATGCATGTAGAAAAGATACAGTGACAAGTACAAAAATAGATGATAGAAATAAGCTGGAGAGAAAGAAGAGGGAAGTAGAATGTCCATAGAAAAAAACTAGAGCGACAAGTGGAGAGATAGATGACAGAAATAACGAGAGAAAGAAGAACAAAGTGGGATGTATGTAGAAATGTGGCGTGAAAAATCCAGAAATCCGATATTAAAAAAATGAGAGAAAGAGGAAAGGAGTAGAATGTATGTAGAAAAGCTAGAGTGACAAGTGGAGAAATGGATGTTAGAAGGAATACAAGGGAATACAGGGGAATACAGGGGAATACATAGGAATACAGGGGAATACATGGGAATACAGGGGAATACATAGGAATACAGGGGAATACAGGGGAATACAGGAGAATACAGGGGAATACAGGGGAATACAGGGGAATACATAGGAATACAGGGGAATACAGGGGGATACATGGGAATACAGGGGAATACAGGGGAATACAGGGGAATACATAGGAATACAGGGGAATACAGGGGAATACAGGGGAATACAGGGGAATACCTGGGAATACAGGGGAATACATAGGAATACAGGGGAATACAGGGGAATACATGGGAATACATGGGAATACAGGGGAATACAGGGGAATACATACGAATACAGGGGAATACATGGGAATACATAGGAATACAGGGGAATACAGGGGAATACATAGGAATACAGGGGAATACAGGGGAATACATAGGAATACAGGGGAATACAGGGGAATACAGGGGAATACATAGGAATACAGGGGAACACAGGGGAAGACAGGGGAATACAGGGGAATACAGGGGAATACAGGGGAATACCGGGGAATACGGGGGAATACAGGAGAATACAGGGGAATACATGGGAATACAGGGGAATACAGGGGAATACAGGGGAATACAGGGGAATACATAGGAATACAGGGGAATACAGGGGAATACAGGGGAATACCGGGGAATACATGGGAATACAGGGGAATACAGGGGAATACATGGGAATACAGGTAGAATACAGGGCAATACATAGGAATACAGGTGGAATACAGGTGGAATACAGGGGAATACATGGGAATACAGGTAGAATACAGGGGAATACATAGGAATACAGGGGAATACATGGGAATACAGGGGAATACAGGGGAATACAGGGAATACAGGTGGAATACAGGGGAATACAGGTAGAATACAGGGGAATATATAGGAATACAGGGGAATACATGGGAATACAGGTGGAATACAGGGGAATACATGGGAATACAGGTAGAATACAGGGGAATACAGGGGAATACAGGTAGAATACAGGGGAATACATGGGAATACAGGTAGAATACATGGGAATACAGGTGGAATACAGGGGAATACCGGGGAATACCGGGGAATACATGCGAATACAGGTAGAATACAGGGGAATACATAGGAATACAGGGGAATACATGGTAATACAGGGGAATACAGGGGAATACATGGGAATACAGGGGAATACATAGGAATACAGGGGAATACAGGGGAATACAGGGGAATACAGGGGAATACATAGGAATACAGGGGAATACAGGTGAATACAGGGGAATACATAGGAATACATGGGAATACAGGGGAATACATAGGAATACATAGGAATACTGGGGAACACAGGGAAAACAATAAGAATATATAGATACCATAAAGACATATGTTAAATACAATATATTTATGATACATAAAGTACCAACCAGGCTCTGGCATAATCCATTTTTGAGACAATTTGATTGGCTATTCCATTTTAGAAACTACGCACGCGCAAGATTCCGGAAATGAAATATATCCAATGAAAATTGAGTTGTTAAAACAGCCCGGTGTCCCAACTTCCGTTCAAAACAAAAATTAAAATTTTTCAACGGTTTCATTGACATGTTATTAAAAATCTTGTATTCGTGTTTCAACACATGTCGCCTCTGCAATAAATCTCTAACCACAGAGAAACATCCAGTTTATCTAATAAAGCTTATATGTATCTCGAAGTGTCTTGAAAATTTTCAAGCGAAGCTCAAAATTTACACGAAGATGATGGTTATTCAAAGTACATATGTCGATCGTAAATCCTAATATTCTTTAGGCTAGCAACGTGCCAATCGAGGTGCTTACGAAGGCGAAAGATTCAAAAGAAATACATTTGAAGGAGAGAAAACAATAACCAGAGAAGATGAAGATGATAGATTCAAATAATTAACTGATATGTAAAGTAGACACTAGTAAATATAAATCCGTAGGAAGAACTGTTCGGGTATCCTGCTGTAAAACCACTGCTTTTAATAAAGACTTCAGATACTGCGCTTCTTTCACTGTTATATCTTCTTTACCAAGTGCTTTTAAAGCGTACTCTATTCCCTAATGAAACCTTTCGATGGCCTCCACTAAATCCTGAATCGACAATTTGAATTGACACAGTAACCAACTGCCGTGCTAACTTGCGCGTGCGCTCTAAAACCGGAAAAACAAGAAATCCTGTTCCCAAAAATGGATTATGCCAGAGCCTACGTTCCTCGCCGCTGGCCGAAAGTAACGCAGGCTCTGGGGACGAGATTGATTACTTATAATAAATAAGAAGAGATTTGTATGTGCGCGTCTTTTGTGGATTTTCTGTGGTGTAGCGCACGTGGTTCTCGCAACGTTTTCTGTAACACAGCATATATCAATCTGCCTCTCCCCACTACCACTACCCCCCAGTGGGGGTAAAAAAGTTGCGTTCCGTTCAAACGGGAGCTGTGCTATCCGGACAAAAATTCTATACAAAATGTTATACAATTAAAGAGACGGTTCCGTGTAAACGGTGTGTACGGGTCAACTTTTTGAAAGGTTAAAAATTAGTCCGGTACCGTGTGCAGGGGGCCTAAGCAACAATCCTAGTACTGGAAAACATGGTGTAGCAACCGCTAACACAAAATCCTTTCACTCACCTCGCTGCCCAAACCATCCAAGCCCGCAGAGTACAGCTCACACACGAAATGTCTGTGCAACGCATCACCATCCACGCCCAGTTGCTCAGCAACGGAAAACGCCACTACCGACCAATCAGAAACCGGCAAATCTTCGGGGGCGTGGCTATCAGATGACCCGTCAAACCGCTGTCCCACGGATGTGACGTACATGGAGAGTGCACGTGTTAATAACTTTGGGGAGAAAGACATGTTAGAAGGAGCTAGAGTGGTTTTGGTATGAGTGGGAAACCTACGGTACCGTGATACTCAAATGGCGTCCTTGCTGAACCAATCAAAAAGCGTGCAGATGCATCTCATCCAATCAAACTCTCTCAATACGGCACGGTACCGTGACACTCAAATGGCGTCCTTTCTGAACCACTCAAAAAGCGTGCAGATGCACCTCATCCAATCAAACTCTTTCAATACGTAACTTTCCCACTCATATGAAAACGCCTCTATAAGAAGACCGAGGAAAGCCACATGTTCATCATTACCTTATTGCGTGCCTGCAAGATTGACTCCTCTAAAGACCCCGAGGACAGCGTAGGACTGGTGCTGAGGTCCTTGACGAAGGCTCCTTTTGTCTACGACAACCAATAACAAGAACAAATATGATGACGATATCGTTCATGATAATAATGATGATGATTAAGGCAGCAAGTGATGATGATGATGATGATGATCATGCTGATGATTTTAAAAGGTGATTAATATCAATTAAGAAAGAAAATTCATTTCACTCTTGTTTAATAGTTTTTGTTGTTTTAATTATTGATTTGTTATGTCTCGAAGATATGTCTCGAAGATGTAGCTATCTGTAAAATTCGAGTATAAATAAAGCTCATGTATGTATGTATGGTAGGAAGTGATGATGATGAATGATGATGATGACAATGTATTTATTTATAACAACTTTACTGCAAAGAAAAAGCAACAGCAAAAGGGTGTCAAAAGGGGGAACTGAATTCTCATAATAAGTTAACCCCCTATAAGTTATAGGTTGATAATACTGATGATGATGATGATGATTATGGCTGCAAGTGATGATGATGATGATACTGATGATGATTATTATGGCTGCAAGTGATGATGATGATACTGATGATGATTATTATGGCTGCAAGTGATGATGATGATACTGATGATGATTATTATGGCTGCAAGTGACGATGATGATACTGATGATGATGATTATGGCTGCAAGTGATGATGATGATGATACTGATGATGATTATTATGGCTGCAAGTGATGATGATGATGATACTGATGATGATGATTATGGCTGCAAGTTATGATGATGATGATACTGATGATGATGATTAAGGCTGCAAGTGATGATGATACTGATGATTATTATTATGGCTGCAAGTGACGATGATGATGATATTGATGATGATTATTATGGCTGCAAGTGATGATGATACTGATGATGATGATTATGGCTGCAAGTGATGATGATACTGATGATGATTATTATGGCTGCAAGTGATGATGATACTGATGATGATTATTATGGCTGCAAGTGATGATGATGATGATACTGATGATGATGATGATACTGATGATGATTATTATGGCTGCAAGTGATGATGATACTGATGATGATTATTATGGCTGCAAGTGATGATGATGATGATACTGATGATGATGATGATGGCTGCAAGTGATGATGATACTGATGATGATGATTATGGCTGCAAGTGATGATGATACTGATGATGATGATTATGGCTGCAAGTGATGATGATACTGATGATGATGATTATTATGGCTGCACGTGATGATGATACTGATGATGATTATTATGGCTGCAAGTGATGATGATGATGATACTGATGATGATGATGATGGCTGCAAGTGATGATGATGATGATACTGATGATGATGATTATGGCTGCAAGTGATGATACTGATGACGATTATTATGGCTGCAAGTGATGATGATGATGATACTGATGATGATGATGATGGCTGCAAGTGATGATGATGATGATACTGATGATGATGATTATGGCTGCAAGTGATGATACTGATGACGATTATTATGGCTGCAAGTGATGATGATGATGATACTGATGATGATTATTATGGCTGCAAGTGATGATGATGATGATAATGATGATGATTGTTATGGCTGCAAGTGATGATGATGATGATACTGATGATGATGATTATGGCTGCAAGTGATGATGATACTGATGATGATGATGATACTGATGATGATGATGATGGCTGCAAGTGATGATGATGATGATACTGATGATGATGATTATGGCTGCAAGTGATGATGATGATGATACTGATGATGATGATGATGGCTGCAAGTGATGATGATGATGATACTGATGATGATGATTATGGCTGCAAGTGATGATGATACTGATGATGATTATTATGGCTGCACGTGATGATGATGATGATACTGATGATAATAGTTTACCGTGGTGTCAAACAGTGAGAGTGGTCGAACACTCTTCATATCCAGGGCCATTATTATCCACATGATGGTCACTAATACGATATGGAGCTCAACGAGAGGAACATTACTACTTGGTTGGTCCAAGGCCTCCTCAATTATGGTCTTTCGATTACTGGTACAAAAATAATCATGGGTTTAAATGTGTACGTCGTTCATTTATCCATCAAAATAAACTGCAACATAACAAGACCCCTCCCTCCTCCCCCCAGCCCTCCTAGCCTCCTCTTCCATCTCCCCCTATTTTGAACGACATACCAGGTTCCAGTATGCCAGAAGTCTTCTGTACCAGTCTCCCTAGCCTCCCCTTCCATCTCCCCCTATTTTGAACGACATACCAGGTTCCAGTATGCCAGAAGTCTTCTGTACCAGTCCCCCTAGCCTCCCCTTCCATCTCCCCCTATTTTGAACGACATACCAGGTTCCAGTATGCCAGAAGTCTTCTGTACCAGTCCCCCTAGCCTCCCCTTCCATCTCCCCCTATTTTGAACGACATACCAGTCTCCCTAGCCTCCCCTTCCATCTCCCCCTATTTTGAACGACATACCAGGTTCCAGTATGCCAGAAGTCTTCTGTACGTAAAACCAACACCTCAGCATCAGACATATCGATCTGCAACAAATTAACGAAACCAGTGAGTGAATTCTGTGTATGATGACGATGCAGTTTGTTGAGAACTCCATGATCATAGATGAAGTAACGAGGTATAAACCCCACTACCATGGTTACCTTGGTTACCATGGTGCCAGAGACCCTGTTAAACTTTCTTCAGTGAATCATTGAGCCGCGAAGAGGCGAGCGAGCTCGACCACTGACGTTGTCGAGAAGGACCAGGGCACAACCATGTATTACAATGATTTCATCGGGCATTGTGACGTATTTTGCGGGCTAAAATTACTGCTCTGAGCCAGTGTTCAATATGTCGCTAACTGTCTTCGATTCCATTAAGCCCTTCTCAAAATGAGTCTGAGTCGGGCGAACATCAATCCTAATATCGTGTTATTATTTACCTGGGATATTAGTTCTAATATTGTTTTCACTGCTTTGAGAAGTTCAACCAATGAGGAATACCCAACATCCACTGCCTAATGGAGAAAATGGGTTATATGACGTCATACAAGCAGGGAATCCCCAATGCGCGCGCATGGGTGCGCGCGCATGGGTGCGCGCGCATGGGAGCGCGCGCATGGGATAATGGTGTTATAGAAGCAGGGAATCCCCAATGCACGCGCTTGGATAATGACGTCATACAAGCAGGGAATCCCCAATGCGCGCGCATTGGATAATGACGTCATACAAGCAGGGAATCCCCAATGCGCGCGCATGGGATAATGACGTCACACAAGCAGGGAATCCTCAATACGCGCGCATGGGATAATGATGTTATAGAAGCAGGGAATCCCCAATGCGCGCGCATTGGATAATGACGTCATACAAGCAGGGAATCCCCAATTGCGCGATGACGTCATTCTAAACAGAGGAATTACCAAATGTGCTAACAACTAAACATACCTTCCTACAGAGGCGGTCTTTAGGGGCTTTGCCAACCTTTATAAAAGATAACAAAAAGCACAATAAATAATAATAGTAATAAAGACAACAAAATAATCAATAACAGTAGTAATGAACGTCTATGACAACGCGTGGGATCGTTTAGATTTCCAACCAACAAGCAGACAAACATGTCATGGCGACCGAACGCAACAATTACCTTCTCCATAAGATACACTAAAGCAGAAATCTTTTCACGGAAATATTTCTTCCAAATAATCGAAGCTACGCCTGTAAAATATATCACAGTTGTTAGTCAAGCAGGTTTTAACACATTAAAAAGATCCCCAAGGTATTCCAATGGTTTCCCGAGACATTCCAATGGTTTCCCGAGACACCCTATTGGTTTCCCGAGACATTCCATTGGTTTCCCGAGACACCCTATTGGTTTCCCGAGACATTCCATTGGTTTCCCGAGACACCCTATTGGTTTCCCGAGACATTCCATTGGTTTCCCGAGACATTCCATTGGTTTCCCAAGACATTCCATTGGTTTCCCGAGACATTCCATTGGTTTCCCAAGACATTCCATTGGTTTCCCGAGACATTCCATTGGTTTCCCGAGACATTCCATTGGTTTCCCGAGACACCCTATTGGTTTCCCGAGACATTCCATTGGTTTCCCAAGACATTCCATTGGTTTCTCGAGACACCCTATTGGTTTCCCGAGACATTCCATTGGTTTCCCGAGACACCCTATTGGTTTCCCGAGACATTCCATTGGTTTCCCGAGACACCCTATTGGTTTCCCGAGACATTCCATTGGTTTCCCGAGACATTCCATTGGTTTCCCAAGACATTCCATTGGTTTCCCGAGACATTCCATTGGTTTCCCAAGACATTCCATTGGTTTCCCGAGACATTCCATTGGTTTCCCGAGACATTCCATTGGTTTCCCGAGACACCCTATTGGTTTCCCGAGACATTCCATTGGTTTCCCAAGACATTCCATTGGTTTCTCGAGACACCCTATTGGTTTCCCGAGACATTCCATTGGTTTCCCGAGACATTCCAATGGTTTCTCGAGACACTCAATTGGTTTACCTAGACAGGTTTTCCGATATATTGAAATATCTTCCTACCACCAAATTACGAAATGAAAACAGGAGCCCATGAAAACATATTTTTATACAGTGGCATTGTTTTTACAAAATAGGCGCAAACGCACTACAAATTGAACGTAAGTAACAGACATTTTGTTTCTTCCATGGATGCCTGGGTTAATAATCACTTACCGTGTTTTAGGCCAATGCAATGGATACACTGAATGTGTTCAATTGCCAAGAATAATTTATCAGTTTTCTAGAAGAAAGATTGTTGAATTGTACAGTTAGTTGGCCGAGATTACATGTACAAGTCAATGATATGCACGATGTTACCTCCTTTTCAGTAGACCACTGCTCAGCACACTCGAGCGCACAGGAAGCCCATAATATGTCTTGATGAAGGCTGTGAGGGAATTTAGCTTGTAGCTTACTTAGTCCTGTTGAACGAAGAACGATTTTTAGGAAATTGGTTGCGTCATCAACTGTATCTTAAAATATCTCAAGACAGATATGGACGAACAGACAGACAGATATGGACGGACAGACAGAGAGAAAAACAGATATGGACGGACAGACAGACAGATATGGACGGACAGATAGATATGGACAGACAGACAGATATGGACGGACAGACAGACAGATATGGACGGACAGACAGACAGATATGGACGGACAGACAGACAGATATTGACGGACAGACAGACAGATATAGACGGACAGATAGATATGGACAGACAGACAGTTATGGACGGACATACAGATATGGACAGACAGACAGATATGGACGGACAGTCAGACAATATGGTCGGACAAACAGACAGATATGGTCGGACAAACAGACAGATATGGACGGACAGACAGACAGATATGGACGGACAGATAGATATGGACAGACAGACAGTTATGGACGGACATACAGATATGGACGGACATACAGATATGGAAAGACAGACAGATATGGACGGACAGACAGATATGGACGGACAAACAGACAGATATGGACGGACAAACTGACAGATATGGACGGACAGACAGACAGATATGGTCGGACAAACAGACAGATATGGTCGGACAGACAGACAGATATGGTCGGACATACAGATATGGACGGACAGAGAGATATGGATGGACAGACAGACATACGGACAGACAGATATGGACGGACAGACAGATAGATATGGTCGGACATACAGATATGGACAGACAGACAGATATGGTCAGACAGACAGACAGATATGGTCGGACAGACAGACAGATATGGTCGGACATACAGATATGGACGGACAGACAGATATGGTCGGACAGACAGACAGATATGGACGGACAGACAGATATGGACGGACAGACAGATATGGACGGATAGACAGATATGGACGGACAGACAGATATGGATGGACGGACAGACAGACATGGATGGAGAAACAGACACATAGACATGGACGGACAAACAGACATATATGGACGGACAGACAAACAATATGGTCGGACAGACACTACCGTCCAATTTCTGTTCTCCCGGTGATTTCTAAAATTATGGAGAAACACGCTGCTAATTCATTATCCCACCATCTTCAAGAAAACAACTACATATACCCTCTACAATCGGGTTTTCGTAAATACCATTCTACGGAAACATCATTGATGAAGCTCACTGATGACTTGCTCTTCAATATACACTATTCTAACTAACAATATAAAATACTGTATACAGTCATTTGCAAAAATTCTGGCCGCCACGATATATCAATATATCGGGTGCATTATGGGTAATTAAATAATACTATTTTGAGTTTCCTAACTTATTAAATGAAGCAAAATTTACAAACAACAAACGTAAGACAAAAACAAACATTATACTAAATATTTCTACCAACTTTGCTGGCGTTAACCCGCTTTAAGGGGAAATTTCGATTATTTAATTACCCATAATGCACCTGATATATTGATATTTCGTAGCGGACATAATTTTTGCAAATGACTGTATACACTCAATTGCAGAAACGTTGTAGTATACATTTATACAAATATACAAATATCTAATGAGATGCAAAATGTTAGACATGCCAAAATACAACTGTTTAAGCACAAAATAGTGCTGAAAATTATTGTGTTGTCCTTGTTGGATGCGATACTAATCTAAAATTGATGATTCTGATATATTAGAAGAAAATAATCGATGTTTCGCACTTTGTATCTCATTAGATATCTTGTATCTCATTAGATATTTGTATAAATGTATACTACAACCTTTCTGCAATTGAGTGTACATAAATATAACTATATAAATAATTCTAACTAATACTATACACTGTTCTAACTAACACTATTCTAACTAACAATATAAAATATATACATAAATATAACTATATAAATAATTCTAACTAATACTATACACTATTCTAACTAACACTATTCTAACTAACAATATAAAATATATACATAAATATAACTACATAAATAATTCTAACTGATACTATACACTATTCTAACTAACACTATTCTAACTAACAATATAAAATATATACATAAATATAACTATATAAATAAATCTAACTGATACTATACACTGTTCTAACTAACACTATTCTAACTAACAATATAAAATATATACATAAATATAACTACATAAATAATTCTAACTAATACTATACACTGTTCTAACTAACACTATTCTAACTAACAATATAAAATACTGTATATACATAAATATAACCATATAAATAATTCTAACTAATACTATACACTGTTCTAACTAACACTATTCTAACTAACAATATAAAATATATACATAAATATAACTATATAAATAATTCTAACTAATACTATACACTGTTCTAACTAACACTATTCTAACTAACCAGTTTTGTATATATATTATATTGTTATATTGATATGGATGGACAAACAGACATACACCTATTCCAAATATCGTTGTCCCCACCGAAAGCAACAAGCAAGAAGCTGACGACCGCAAAGGGCATTGGGACTTTCTCCTTATTCATTTATTCATCTGTAGACATTTTGACAACATGCATTTTCAAATGGCCGAATAGTTCCAAATGATTGCTATTCAACGCTCGTAGGGATAATTTCTCCAGTACCACGGATAAATTAATTAATTAGGAGATTCCCAAAGTCCTTTGCGGTCGTCAGCTTCTTGCTTCTTGCTTTCGGCCCGGACAACGATATTTGGAATAGGTGTATAAGAACGGACAGACAAACAATATCGTCGGACAGACAGACAGATATGGACGGACATGCATTGTAGATAGTTTCACCTTCTAGTCGTGTTTCTGAGACAATTTCCACGTCCATTTCTTCAGGTCGATCGTCGTCCCCAGTCTCCTCCTCCTCTTCTAGAACTTCAACTTGCGTCGTTTCCAGTCTCCTCGGCTGCCCAAGTAACTCGGGGGATACGTCATAGAGCACGAGATATCTAGCAAGGACTTGGGCCGATGCTCCAGTGCCACCACTTAATAAACCTGTTTGGAATAAATGGATAGATAAATTATTATATAGTTCATTGAAAGCTACATGTATAGCGATACTTCATGTGACGTCAGGTTTTGTCATTCATGTGCCAACCAGAGATCTTGAAACAAAGCAACATGTGAAAAGTTTTTGTGGAAATGGTTGGCACATTAAATCGCTATATGCAGTATAAGTACAAGAGTTGTGGCATCCATTTTGAATCTCCCGCAAGCCGCACAAAGGATTCTGGGGAATTTATACTATAATATGTCTTTGCGCAAAGCATCATGGGATACCATCCAAATCACAGCATATTCAATACCCTAAATGTAATACATCAGCCAGGCGGTTTTATTGCTATTGATTACTAGTGCACTGAAGTTAATGTACTTGGGTGATTGATATTGCTATAGCAACACCAGGACCATGTCAGCTGTGTTATTTTCACTTATCGACGATATTGCAACATTCAATGCGCTAACCTAAATTCAGCAGCGGAATTGTTTTTCTACTAATGATCATCCGATACAATGAAGTCTATGTACTGGTTGACATTGCTTGGTGATTGGTGCTGCTATAGCAACGTCATGACGTCATCCCAGGGTTTTATTTCACTTACCAATGATAGACAGCTCTAGAGCTCCTGTGTTGTTTCCATGTGTGCTTTCGTGACTAACCAAGCAGCGTGGTGGTTGTCCTATGGTCAGCGGTAGACGATCTACAAATGTCCTGAATGCTATCAAGTCATCCAGCTGAAATATCAACAGATTCCATCGCTCTATTTCCACCGAGATGGACACCCAGTCACCTACAGCCAAGGCTTTGCTGTCTGCCTCAATATCTTCACTCTAAATTTGAAAAAGTCGTTGTTACAAAAGGTGTTTTGGAAAGTACCCGGGGGCCCTTCTGATTGTTGAATAATCGCAGCATTGCCTGGCAACACAGCGAACTTGTAGATATATTGACTACAGCTGCATTCATGTTGGACATTTGTTGTGTTTATAAATTGTTCTTCTTCTTGTGCGTCTTCGATGGCTTGTGAGATATCTAAAGGCCACGTGACCAATCCCATGATGTCTTACGAAAAACAAAATCGACGAGTGGAGATTTGAAAGAGATATCAGATCAGAAGAAAATCCGAACGATTTGGCGTCGGTTTGAACCATCATTGACCAAAGAACAATACTGTGTTGTATTTAAAGTCTGTATTATAGAGTTGTTTTCGTATGAGTGCAGTCCTATTGAAAGAGTTTGATTGGATGAGATGCTTCTGCACACTTTTTGATTGGTTCAGAGAGGAAGTCATTTGAGTGTCACGGTACCGTAGGTTTCCCACTCGTACGAAAACGACTCTATAGTTTTAGCAGGTGCCAACACAAAATCAAAACACTGTCGCAAGGCATCATGGGCTTGGACACAGGGTCTTTAGATGTAATTATTCTTCACACATATTGCTGAAACTATAACACTACTACTCATTACCTGGACTTTCTTAGCAGCAGTGCTCATACCCAGGGCCATGCTACGGCATACAGCCGCTAAGGACAACGCTCTAGCTACCGAGGTGGACTGGGCTAGAGTCTGACGCACGTGTTCCCACCAGGGAGACACAGAGCTGTCGTCACGTTTGGAGTTTAAACCATCGAGGAGCTCACTTCCTGGAAAAGAAAAGGTTAAATTAGATTAGTGTCATCATCATATTTGTATGCACACGCTTTTCCTGTGGTAGAGCGCGCGGAACACATATTATGTTGGGCTACCTGTGTTTTACGCACCGAATCGCGCGCATTTTTCCTTGCGTTTAATGTTCATACCTGCGACTGAACTTATGATCGACACGATTGAATGTAGAGGGAATAAAACGTCAACATCATCGTAAGCCATGCTGGGGCTGGATAACCACAGGGATACCAAGAGGTCCTATAAACAACAAACATGATAGATTAGCCTAGCTTGGGAGGGGGAGGGGAGGGGAGGGGAGGGGAGGGGAGGGGAGGGGAGGGGAGGGGAGGGGAGGGGAGGGGAGGGGAGGGGAGGGAAGCAGAGCAGAGCGCAGAGCAGATCAGAGGGGAGCAGAGCGCAGAGCAGAGGGGAGCAGAGGGGAGCAGAGGGGAGCAGAGGGGAGCAGAGGGGATCAGAGGGGAGCAGAGCAGAGGGGAGCAGATGTTGGATGTACCGATAACCTACCATGAGATGAACAGGATTCATTCCCGAGGAATCAAGTGGAAGACGAAGAGATTCGGTATGAGATGGATTCAACAGCGATTGCTGAAATGACAAAAAGGAAACTCAAACTTACAAGGAAAAAATGAAACCCTTATACATGCAGTATTCTTGGTTTGCAATCAATCCCTTGAGAATCAAGAGATAAAGACATGGCGGCCATGTTGGTTGAACAAACAATAGACACTAATGAGCAATCTTTTGTTGAAGTTTGCAAACCAGCATTCATTTGCATCATGATTGTAGTCATCATCATTGTCATCATTACCATCACCACCACCACCACCTATCATTATCTTGAACACTTGTAACCATCTTCATCATTTTCGTTCATCGTCACCATCATCATCATCAAAAGTGCATTGAGACAATGCGAAATATGCTATACAAGAATGATATCATAACTTTTTCATCAGTGAAAAAAAAATACTTTTAGTTAGAAACATTTGTTGTTGCTTACCTTGAATATGAAATTTGCTGTGAAATCAAAGAGATATTTCCAAATCAATAATTTATTAATCAATTTATATCCATCCATTTGAAAACCGTTAAACTGTTTACTTCACACAACCCACCCACCTAATTTAATCTTCATCTCTGTTGACAATCCTTTTCTCAAGCTAACATAGCCCAACTTGTTAGACAACCCAGACAAACTAGGCTCATCCTTGTCGACACCACACGACTGCTGTCTTGGCTGGTCAGCGGATAACACCTCAAAACATCCCAAGAATGAGTTGATGGTCATTTCAGAGGTAGAGGAGATCTGGGCACTAGACTTGCTTGGTTGTTCGGGTTGACTTGACCGATGGTCATCCAGCAATGTCAGTATGTGTACAGCTTCTGATTTGGTTACCCCCAGCAACTGTGCTAATGCCTACACGAGCAGGTCAGAAAGGTCCCATTAACACATCTTTACCCTTCCCCCTCCCCCTACCACACCCATTTTTAATGCCCTTCTTCCCTTCTAGCAGAGGCTTTCTGTTCCTTGATTATCTGATAGGAGGTAAAGAGTTCATGCCCTCATCAACATACAATTAACATACAATGTAGGTTACAGCTAATTTTACACGAAAGTAAGAGAAAGTGAGCTGTGATTGGTTGAATACAAAGTCTTCTATTCCGTACCGTGACCGTAACTCCGTGCCGTAGGTTTCCCACTCATACGAAAACGACTCTACTGCGAGGCAAATACCAAACCGCTTTCCATTCTTACCAACTGTTGATTCTTTTGTGATTCCTTTGTGTCATCGTGCTGTCGATGCATCATCCCCACTAGACTGGTGTGGGTCTGCAGTAGGTTCTTCTGGATGCTACAAAACCTTGACAAGGCTTCGGTGTCTTCACTTTCCTCGTTGTCGTCAATTCCAGGGGTGCTATTTCCTACAGGCAGAGAAACACAATACAAACCTGTAAAAACGTTTATTCCCCCGATGTCAGAACAATACCATCCTGTAAAACGTTTTATCCCCTGCACCCACTCCTCCCCTCAGTGTCCAAACAATACAACCCTGTAAAATATTTATTCCCCTGTCCCCACCCCCTACCCCCAATGTCAGAAAAACATTTCTGTGGTGAGGTCATTTCTGCCGTAATTTTAACTGCACGCACCAAGCCAATACATCACCTCTGTCTGGTCTCTACTGCACCGATTAATATAATCTCCCTCTCTCTAAGGCGGACACCTTGCTAAGCCAACCACCTTATCTCATCTCGCTATTTTGTTATAAAGTATTTCCAGACAGTAAGCCTCAGTCCCAGGGGTATCTGGCTTAGAGACAGTTCACTGTACAGTCAAACCTCTATTAAGCGGTCATCCTTGGAAAATAGCCCGCTTATAGAGGTGACCGCTTAATGGAGGTCAAGTTTACAGTAAGTATGGGGACCGATTTCCGGGAATTTGAGTGAAAGTGACACCGCTTAATAGAGGGCTGCTTAATAGAGGGCCACTTAATAGAGGTTTGACTGTCTTGCTTTGTCGTTACCTTGTTTACCAATCCCTTCTACGACAATGTTGACCGCTTTAAGCATGACAGATCCTGGTAACCCGACAGTTCCCAGAATACATTGCAATCCTCGTCGTTGAAGCTGAGGTGTCTGAATATCGACTAGAATATCCTGGAATTGCTTCTCTACAATCTCTTGATTGCCATCATCTGCAAGGTGATAGATACAATAGATGACGTCGTACCACAGATAGCCCAACCACTTCTTCTGAGGATAATAATTATTTGAAGTCCAATGGTTGGGCTGCCTGTGGTTGTACCTGATTTGATGTTGTCGAGCAAAGCTGTCAGCTTCTTCAACAAGTGCAAGTCTCTCATCCTTTTGCTGTGCTTGTCACTGGAATAATGTTGGAAATCATGATTGTACACATCATCATCATCATCATCCTCATCACTACCATCATCACAATAATTGTCAAAACTGAGCTATGATAATACATGTACAATGAGCTATCATAAAAAGATCCAAAGATAGTACGCTACAATACATGTACACATCATCATGACCATCATCAAAAGCAATAACAGTACAATGTACAAACATGTATTACTATATCTACAATCTTCATTCATTCATTCATTCATTCATCTTCATCGTCATCACCAAATGTCATCAAAAAGCAACAACCATGCATACATCGATCTACATGTATCATCATTATAATAATCATCATCATCATCATCACCATCACCAATGTCATCAAAAAGCAACAACCATGTATACATCGATCTACATGTATCATCATTATAATTAATAATCATCATCATTATTATTATTACACACACACACACCTAAGTGCAGTATGGAATGGTACAGCGAATGTCTTGAGTGTGCCGTCACCATGGATAAGGGTACAGTTAAGGGTGTGCTGTGGTGGAGACTGACTTTGACGATGAACATGTCCCAGTCCTAATATGCCATGCCCAGCATAGAGGAGCCTGGAAACAAACACCAGGGAGGAAGACAGTTAGATATTTCAATTATCAATAATACTATTGATTGTGGTTCAACAGTTCGTAGTTTCTCACGTTTTGCAAGTCTTTTTAAAACACAGAAAATTGCTATAAATAAAACAATTTCATTTTTGTAAGAACAAAAGAACATGTTTGATACAGATATTAAATAAATAAATAAACAGAATAAACTATACAACCTACCTGCAGTCTTTACCCACGTTAAAGGCAGCCACACGAGGTCCTTGCTCAGTTCGCCATATCTTAGTAAGAACAACAAGAAAGGGTTGATGAATGGAAGTATTGTAATACATGTACAGTACATGTACTTACAGCTATGACAGCGAACAAATTACAAAATAACCAACAGCTAATCATTACTAATATATTACTAATATACTGGGGAAAAAAATCTCCACTAAAACATTGCTTTTATAACCTCCGGGACGAGTCCACTTACAAGAAGTTCAAAGAAAAATTATTTTATAAAATTATTTGTATATATTAAATGGAAACCAGCGAGTACACTAGTATGGGCTACGCTGGTGTATAATGATTAGCCTGCGTATCCCGGTGCTGGGAAAAAAAAAGGAGGGCTATATACAAATTCAATGGTTAAAGGAAATCTATAACACCACAATCAAAAGACTGAGTACTTAACTCTACTGATGTTTCGAGCCTGCCTTAGCCCTTTTACAGTGTTATAGATTTCCTTTTAAACCATTGTATTTATACATGATACTAGTGTGTCTTCTTTGTAGCCATTCTAAGGGTGCATTCGATTGACCTTATTCCGGAATAGGAATAATTCCAGATTCTGGGGCAGACGGATGACGTCATTATTCCGGAATATTCCAAGCATTCTGCTATGATGAGCAGAATAATATTCCGCTTATTCCGGAATCGGAACAGACTGAATTGAATGGACATTCCATATTATTCCAAGTATTCCTATTCCGGAATAATAGCCACTTTGGAAATACATGTAAGTAAAGGACTGGGGACGAGTTTTTAGAATTAATCTAATTAAGAAATGAACTTCATCTCAAGAAAGAGCATATCAGAATTAGCAAGTTTTAGGAGTTTGATAGGGTTTGGACAAGTAGCAAATGAACTGCAGACATTCAAAAACTGCAAAAACTGCAAAGAAATGTATGGTTACAGGGGACACTTGTCCCCTGTAACATACAATCCTTTGTAAATTTTGAGATGTTTGGAAAGCTGTTACTCGTTCAATATCTAACTAAACCTATTGAAACTTTGTAAACTTACTAATTCTGACATGCTTTTTCTTGTGATGGGGTTCATTTCTTAATTAGATTAATTCTAAAAACTCGTTCCCAGTCCTTTACTCGTTTCCAAAGTGGCTAATACTAAGTCAGTCCCATTCCTTGTAACCTGCATAAATAGCTGCCTCTTATGGCTCACCACACTGACTTGGGGTGAGCTATTTTCACAGGGTACATTCCTTGTGGTCGACTTCCCCAACAGCCATGGCGGAAACTACAAGAGCTTTTATTCATGTGTTTGTTGATATTCACCTCTAAGATTCCTCGCTTTGCTGCATAAATGACAAGGAAAAGAGCTGTCCTGTGGCCACTACCACTGTCAGTTGCATGATCTTGGTCCTCATCCACTATGACCCAACCACATTCAGCATCGCGATAACCTAGCAGAATATAAGGTATTTAGAAAATGCACTACTTAGCTAATGAACTTGTTACCAGCAAATAGAGTCGTTTTTGTATGAGTGGGAAACCTATGGTACAGAGTTACGGTCACGGTACGGAATCGAAGACATCTATTCGACCAATCACAGTGAGCAAAATCATTGCTCAACCAATCAGAATGCTTGGACATGGCATGATACCGTCACCACACGGCACCAACTGTACCGTAACTACTTCCCACTTATACGAAAACGACTCTATAGTACAGAGAAAACTGTATTAAGCAGACAGGTCCCGAAATTTCTATATTATTTCTATATTATTTCTATATTATTTCTATATTATTTCTATATTATTTCTATATTATTTCTATATTATTTCTATATTATCAATTTGATAGATTTAACAGTTTGTTTTTTATAAATTTAGATTACCGGTAGCTTAAAATATTTTTCTAGGGCGCACTTAAAGGGGGACTATTACGTAAATCATTCAAAGTTTGATTTAGCTGAAACTTCACTGAAATAATCTCAAAGACCCATACAATCACTGGTTAATTTTTTTCTCCAAAATTCCAATGGGAAGTAATACATTTTTATGAATCTTTAGATGTGTCAGTGACATCACTTACTCAACCCAAACAATCATCACGGCTTCGTTGTGTGAAGGAGTTTTCTTACCTTATTTGTACTTAGGATTGATTGTTTGACTAGTTTTCTTCAGTGCAGAGCTGTTATCTGAACAAACTGTTCAGATATTTTGATCACAAAATAAAATAAAATAAAATAAAATAAAATAAAATAAAATAAAATAAAATAAAATAAAATAAAATAAAATAAAATAAAATAAAATAAAATAAAATAAAATAAAATAAAATAAAATAAAATAAAATAAAATAAAATAAAATAAAATAAAATAAAATAAAATAAAATAAAATAGTTTGGGTTGAGTATAAAGTGACGTCACTGACACCTCTAAAGATTCATAAAAATGTATTACTTCCCATTGGAATTTTGAAGAAAAAAATTAACCAGTGATTGTATGGGTCTTTGAGATTATTTCAGTGAAGCTTCAGCTAAATCAAATTTTGAATGATTTACGTAATAATACCCCTTTAAATTGGAGCCCTGGGCCCGGTTGTTCAAAACCAGGTTAACGCTAACCCAGGGCTAAATATAGCTAACCATAGGGTAAAATCTTAGGAATTAACCCTAGGTTAGCGAATTTAACCCAGGGTTAGCGTTAACCCGCTTTCGAACAACCGGACCCAGCTCTGTTGTGCTCACCCTCACCTTTATTGTATTTTGTTATTATTCTTATGGTGGAAGATTAATAAAATAAAATAATAATAATAATAATAAATTATTTTTGTTAAAAGTGTTTTTGTACATACCTTTCCACATGCGAACTGCAATGCCTTTCTTGATGTCTAACAACAACACGCGACCAAACTCATCAGTAGCGACGGCAAGCTTGCCATTTGGTGATAAGTTGATACTTCTGCCTTGACGATGGTAATCTGGTAAGCCATACCTGCAGGCAGTAAGACAAACTCATTAGTTAGTTTCATAACGTACGTGTAAATCAGCGCAAAAAGACCCTACATATTTGCAAAACTCTGCCAAGAAGAGCTTTTTTTCCTTGCAGAGAAGAGTTGATATGTTCGCCAGTAGAGAAAAGGTAGCTCAGTACTCTACCTAGGCTCAGTATCCAGCCGCTGGGGTTTCGTGTGCCCGCGATACTCTCCCCCTCACGGCTGGGCGCACGAGCTTGTCCTTTGTTTTTGTCAACCAATCAGAAATCTGCCACCCAGTTTTTAGGGGGCATAAATTAAAAATGACGCATAAGATTAAAAATGGCGTGATGGAGAGTTTTGATGCTTGTGAATATGCCCTTGACTTGTGAAGTTTAATTTAGAGAGTTTTAAAGAAAAACAGCGTTTAGTTTTGAAAGAAATTGTTCTGGGAAAGGATGTCTAATTCATTGTTCTTCTCTAATTTTCCAAGCTGCTCCACTCATCTTTGACCTCATGATATCGCTGCTAGTGTCTCCGGCATGAAATACCAAGTTAACTTCCTTTCATCAAAGGGCATTACAGTTGATTTCACACAACTTTGGCCACTCCGATTGCAAAGTGATCTTCAATAACGATCTTTGCCGACTTCACTGTGAACTGGCTTGGTTCAGTGAACCGTGAGTAATGTTTATGTCTCGAATTCAAATAAGAATTGCATCTCAAACGAAATGTTTCAAAAAAAAGTCCCTTTATTGCGATGTCGTTCATCCTCAAAATCGACTTTGAACTCATAGTTTTGATGAGTTTTTGAAACCATCGTGTTATCAGCTTCAAACACCTACTCTGGTCAATTTCACTTTGAAGTTCCGAAGTTTGTTAGCAAACTTGGGAATTGCGAAAATCGGAGCGGCCAAAGTTGTGTGAAATCCACTGTAAAGCGGCTTTCTTTGGAGCAAGAAGATGAGTCTAGCTATGAAATGTGGCGTGTTGTGCAAGATTGAAGACACATTTCCTTGCAAAGACCTCCGTTTCCTTTTATTTTCTTCCTGATTTTGGCAAATGATACAACCACTCTGGTTATTTAGGACAAACAAAGACATTCACACTAAACGACAATCGACATTTCACTGAGCGCGAATAAAGTTTGAGTAAATTGGATTTTCAACCGAATAGAATTTCACTTCCGCTTGCGTTTTTATATTTATTTATGCTAATTATTAAATACGTCACGGACACGCTTTCAAGCCTGTGCGCCCAGCCGTGAGGGGGAGAATATCGCGGGTGCACGAAACCCCAGCGGCTGGATACTGAGCCTATACTCTACCCTGACCAACGAAAACTCCCACATGGAACTCAACTCAACTCTACGCAATGGAGACTTCTGACTGGAGGAGGCATCACAACTTTGTCTGTGATCAATGTCGTGATGTGTAAGTTTGTAAGAAGTGATAATTGTAACATCACATTTATATATATAATAAATGTACATATAAGGTACAAATGAATTAAAAACTTGTAAGGGACAGGTCATTAATAAGTGGTGGGGTAGGGCTGCTATGTTTGGGGGGAGGGCTGCTATGTTTGGGGGGAAGGTCACGATTTTTTAAGCGCCACTTTGGGGAGGGTCACACTTTTTTAATTTGAGTTTTGGGTCATCATTTTTAACCTCATTTTTATAAACCAAGTCTTCATCGCTAATCAGTACCTCTTATCAAGCTCTCGCTTCTTGTTCTATTTGGCAACTTTGAAAGACCATCGAAATGTGCTCATTATTGATACGTGTAAATCACAAATAGCTCTTGGAGAATGCTGAAAATAGCATTTCGGACCCTCTAGATTTCAATATTTTCTGGGGGAGCATGCCCCCATACCCCCTACTGGCTCATGCCTACGGTGCACGCTACACGTGCAAATTAGCAATAAGTGTAAATCACAAATAGCTCTTGGAGAACACTGGAAAAGCATTTTCGACCTTCTAGATTTCAAAATGTTCTGGGGGAGCATGCCCACAAACCCCCTACCGACTCACGCCTACGGCGCTCACTACTGTACACGTGCAAATTAGCGATACGTGTAAATCACAAATAGCTCTTGCAGAATGCTGGAAATTGCATTTTAAACCCTCTAGATTTCAAAATTTTCAGGGGGAGCATGCCCCCAAACTCCCCTAGCGTCTCACGCTTACAGCACTCGCTACACGTCCACCCCCTGGTTTCTTGTTATCAGCTAAAAAGCTCCATAAATATGCCTATTTACGTATGGTATTTATTGTTGAGATGTTCAGTATGTATTGTTTCATGATTTTTATGTTCATTTGTAATGGGGGAGGGCCACATTTTTTTGAACTCAAATATGGGGAGGGCTAAACAATTTAAGACTCCAAACTAGGGGGAGGGCCATAAATTTTTGGCTGAACTTTTCTCCAACATAGCAGCCCATACTGTAACTACTTATATGAAAACGACTGTATAAAGTCAGATAAGCATAGTATACCTTGCTGGTAGCTTGGTTCCTTTCTCAATCTTTGGTTTGGGTGGCTTATTGGGTTCTGTAGTTTGACTTGGTGTACTTCCCCAACCAAGCCAGCCACTGAGTAATGAAAACACACAATGTAAATAAACATGACGGCACTAATGTGATGATTGAAGAACTCTATACTGTCTGATAGTCATGTTGGTAATGATTGGACGACAGTGATGATGATGATGATGATAATAATAATAACATATAAATATTATTATTTTAATGCACATCTAAATATATTGATGTGCTAACAAGGATATTCCAAATTACATATGGATATATATAATTACATAAGAAATATATATAAATTATGTACAGTGATATATCGATAAGCCTAATGTATTGTTTATGATGATGATGATAATGATGACAGTAGTAATACCAATGACAATTTAAATATAATGATGATGTGTAGATGACAACAAAAGGCACACGCATGCATCATGTATTAAACCTACCCTGCTGCGGATAGTCTAGACAGCACTGCAGAGGTGAGTTTGCTGGCCACTGCGATTGCAACATCAGAGATAAGAGGTGGACTGCTACCCTGAATAAACAATGTACAACAACTTTACAACTTTACAGAATACAATTGAACCTGTATACATGTTTAACAGTCACCCTCGGGACTTTAGACATTGGCCGTCGTTATATACAGGTTCAACTGTATATACATGTACAGTCAACTCTCTCCTTGACAACAGCCCACTATTACGTATGGACACCTCGTTATTGTGGACAAGCTAAGTGCCAAATAACTGAAATTTACATTGTGGACACTTGTTAAATATGGACGTGCTGAATTACAGCCCTGGGGTACCTGCTATAAGGAGCTGAGTTGCCTGACTGTATAGGACTGGGACTAGCATTTAACCACCATCTACATTATTTGTGGCAGCTACTCCAACATTTGGAAACAACCAAAGCTATATTAACCTAAATTCATGTATAACTCAGTACAAAGAGCCAGAAGTAGACTTGGAACTCTTCATTGGCCAGTTCCAACATAACGTAACATGATTTGTGAATTACTGGTGTCTGTGGCAAATGTTGGAAGACTGGGTTTGAGTGTTTTGATTGGCTGAATTAGTTACAAGTTTTTCAAGGTGTTTGCCCTCGATGAAAGACTAGTTAGTGGAAATATATAATATCACTTGAATGGATTCAACATTCGTTCTACAGCACATGGATAGGCTATACAGTTTTTAAATTGGAGATAATATTGTCAAAATCCAGTTTGCCAATCTATTTGCCACAGACAAAGAATTACTGTAGGTCAGTTACAGTTACAATAGGTCAGTTAATGATAATACTAAATAGCTAAATAATATACACCTACCTCCAAGGCAGAATACACCGCGATAAATGGATCACTTCCTGACGTAACATAGTGCGACATGGCTGGAGCAGAGCCCCTTATAACAGCATTATATCCACCAATGAATGACGCCGTTTGTAACTGGTCAAACAGGTTTGGTGTGACCACACCTTAGAAGAAGATAAAGTATAACTTGTCAGACCAAAGTCTTTGTAACTGCATACATGTACATGCAGTGTGCATGATCAGTGATGTAAGCTAGTCACCACAAAGCCTCAGTGACTATGTGTTTAATGTCCTCTAGCTGTACCCTTAAATCACTCAGTCACTGAGGATAGAGCATCTAACCTAAATAACATTTCCACTCATGTATAACATTGTATCTTAAGCCGCGGCTACACAACTTTAGCGATTTTTTGCTTGCACAGGAGATGCGATTTTTTGAAATCACCAACGCGCGGTGGTAGCAACACGAGCGACAAATGCTGGCGACAAATGCTGGCGATAAAGGCCGCCATTTTGAAAAACCAAAGCCTCGATTTCTTTCTTGCACCTTATTGGCTAGCGCTAGATAAGCTTTAGTTGCGTTGCGAGTGCAAGGAAAAAGTTGCAGAGTGGCTACACGAGCAACAAAGTCTGTGACTTTGTCACGAAAAGTTCAACTCATTTAATTTCTCGTGACTTTTTTTTGCGATTTTTTCAGCTATCGCGTTGCCTGTGCAAGGGTGGCTACACAGGCAATTATCACAGTGCGTGGTGATTTTCAAAATTTTTTTGCTGCCTGTGCAAGCAAAAAATCACTTGTGTAGCCACGGCTTTAAAGACCCTTGCAATTTGAATAACCAGTTCACAACTTCTCTAGCTTGTGGAAGGTTGTTGTTTCACAACCAAAACATCCATTAAAATGTTCTAATCAGTGTCAATGGCAACGTGCTTTTATTATTTAATTTATATAATGCCTGATTACCGCATCTGCAGCTTTAACCTTAACATACTTAATACACTGTCATGTAACTTTAATATTTCCAAGTGGATTTCAACTTTTAAAAACCATGTCCATCCGACAGTTTTAAAGCTTATATTTCGTAGGTGTTACACCAACATCTTCAGAGCAATATATATATGAATACAAGCAGCGATTACAATAATTGAGACAAACACGCATACATCAAAATAACTGCAATTCCCTTGATGCCTTTAGGCCACAGTTAAGAACGGGAGCTAAGTGTTTAATATAAAGGGTTTCTTTGAATAGGAGAACGTTCCAGTTGGAGTGGCAACCAATAATAGAGGTATTATCTCTCACACTTTGTAGTTGGAATTCCTTATGCGTCACTTGAGTAGAGGGTTCCCCAAAGAAAACAAAGATTGAATGTGTTGGTAGTGAGGACAATTGAAGGGGTGTCCATGAAAACTGCGTATGTGACTATTTTGATGATTTTCGAAATGTTATGCAATTGCTTCAAAAATACACCTACTGGCTTATTGATACCTATATAAACATGATTTGGTCATTTTTAGATCGATTACACTAGAAAAAGTGCTTGTTTTGCAGTTTGCCGTTTTTCGTAGAAATCAAAAATGCGCGTTTTTGACGTCATGACAATGTGCGACATTGGATTTTGATTTTCTTCCAAAATACATCATTGTGAAACAAAACGCCACTTGCTCGGCAAACTTCCATCTCTCTTCTTGATATATTCGGGGATTTTCAATTCGACTATTTCAGGATCCCTGTTGTTTTCCAACGCACGACCGAACTGCATTCTGGGATATCATGAACATTTTTGTCAACGACATTCCGTACCTCCATGTTTTAGAGATATTTTATAAAGTCTTTTATCACCCGGGCCTACAGGCAAACTAATGCACCGGTTGCATTCTTTACTAGTCGAAAGTCGCCAAAACTGCCTTAGTAGGTCCTCGAATTCACCACAGAACGACCAGAGATAACAACTCTCACTCTGCTGAATCCGCCATTTTGCAAATCTGACACCGTGTTTGCATCAGTTTCATCGTGAAATTGCACCTCGCCCCTGATTTCTTCCAGGAGAATGGCCTCTACCACCAGTCAAGCTTAATGATGCTGTTCTGGGGGCTTCTGTGGTGAAAACATGGCAATAAAAGATTTTAAATTGTGGCAAAGTGGCCCAGTTCTGCGAAGCACATCCAGAACCGATAGCCACGCCACGAGACAACTTAACCGCGTGATAGTTTGAGCCCGCGAGCTGTCAAGATTTCCATGGCAACAAAATTCGCTAAAAACTTCTAAAATCTCTGGACTGAGTGAAAGGTTGAAATCATTCACATCTGAAGGTTTGTTATTGGTGAACAACACGTACAGATCACTGACGCGTAAAAGTTTCCTAATTTGCATATTTTCACAAACTATCCTGTCAATGAATTCAAGTAGAAATTAAATATACTGTAGTGCCCAAAATTCGAGTGTAATCGATCTAAAAATCACCAAACATGTTTATATAGGTATTTAGAAGCCAGTAGGTGTATTTTTGAAGCAATTGCATAACATTTTGAAAATCATCAAAATAGTCACATACGCAGTTTTCATGGGCACCCCTTCAATTGTCCAGATGGATGTAAACTGCACTTGTTTTGGGCTGGTCCCAACCATGTTCCGCCGTGTGTTCAAAATTAGGTCTGATTAGAACGCACGGCGGAACATGGTTGGGACCAGCCCAAAACAAGTGCAGTTTACATCCATCTGGACAATTGTCCTCACTACCAACACATTCAATCTTTGTTTTCTTTGGGGAACCCTCTACTCAAGTGACGCATAAGGAATTCCAACTACAAAGTGTGAGAGATAATACCTCTATTATTGGTTGCCACTCCAACTGGAATGTTCTCCTATTCAAAGAAGCTCTTTATATTAAACACTTAGCTCCCGTTCTTAACTGTGGCCTAAAGGCATCAAGGGAATTGCAGTTATTTTGATGTATGCGTGTTTGTCTCAATTATTGTAATCGCTGCTTGTATTCATTTATTGTTCTGAAGATGTTGGTGTAACACCTACGACATATAAGCTTTAAACTTTAGATCCTCAAGTTTTAAGTGTAAACTAAAATTACTTATCATTAATTAAAATTATTAAAATAAAAATTATTATGATTTTTAAAATTATTTTAAAAACATTTTAAAATTATTACAATTATTACTTAATGTAACCTCTGATTACTTACCACAGCTTGCGATATCAGTGATGTTTCTCTGCCCAACAAACCTCCATTTCTTGTAGGCTAGTGGTGGGGGGTTGGCATGGTCCAGAAGTCCACTTGCTTGGGCTGTAGTATGAACATACAAAACACTTGCAAAATGTGAAAAGTTAAAATATATATAGACGGTGGACGATAGAACAGAGTACGGTAAGCTGTGTAAATGTTTGTTGGTTAATTAAGGAATAGAATAGAATGACGTATATGTTGTAGTTCAAAATGATCTTTGGTTCAATTTGAATTGAACTGGTTCAAGTTTAGGGTTAGTATTAGGGAAGACTTTATAGTAATCAAGTACCTTGGGGTTAGGTTTAGGGTTAGTATTGGGGAAGACTATACAGTAATGAAGTACCTTGGGGTTAGGTTTAGGGTTAGTATTGGGGAAGACTATACAGTAATGAAGTACCTTGGGGTTAGGTTTAGGGTTAGTATTGGGGAAGGCTATAGTAATCAAGTACCTTGGGGTTAGGTTTAGGGTTATATACATGTAGTATTGGGGAAGACTATATAGTAATCAAGTACCTTGGGGTTAGGTTAGTATTAGGGAAGACTTTATGTTAGGTTTAGGTTTATTAATAATGTGCAATGCATTACTACCAACGAAATCTTGGATGGTCAAGTGGTTAAGGTCTTGGGATAGCAAGCCAAAGATAAGAGGTTCAAGTACCAGTCAGGTAGGATATTTATTTTAAAAAAATGCTAATTAGATATTAGTTGTAGATATAGTTAGACAGACAGACAGACAGACAGTTAGGTACATGTAGATGAGAGGGGAGAAGATAGAGAGAGAGAAGGGAGGGAGGTCAAAATTATTTAGTTCTTTTTGAGGACCCCCCTAAAATTCCAAATTAAACCAAGGAATCATTTTAAACTACAACATATATACACGTTTTAAAACTAACATAATATTACCCTTGGCAAGTTGATTTCTACAGGCTCGTAATGACTGATATAGGCTGAAACCATCAATGATGACAAGTGCACTGGGATATAAGATAGCCAGTTCTTCAACCTACCAATCACATACAAACAAAAACATACTTAGTTAGTAAAGTAGGTTGTAGGGTTTCGTCAAGCGTAAATAAAGACTCGCAAAAAATCCAAGTCAGACGGGAATTGAACCTGTGACCTCCTGGATACTAGTCAGGCACTCTAACCACTGAGCCACTAGGAAGTCATGTGATAGGCATGTCTTGGTTTGTATTAATACCCAGGTCACTTAGGACGTACACTGTATGATCAGCTAAGGTAATAGTTAATAAAGTAATGTGTAGCGTTTCATCAAGCAAAAATAAAGACCCGCAAATATCAGACCAACAAATTATGTCATTGGAATTGACAGTGCAAGATTGAAGAACCTCAAAGAGAATTTAGACTTTGATCAGAGACCATTTACCTTGTTTTCGTCTAACTTACATGTTCAGCATTGCCGTAGTCCCTATGAGGCTCCCAAGTGCGACACTTTAGTCTGGTGACTCGGTCTTCGTGAAGCAGTTGAGAGAAAATCAAGGAACCATTCTAATAAACACAAGTGCATTCATTAATATGATTTGTTACAATCTTTTACTTTTATTTAGTCTTTCATACATTGAACATCTACACAATGGCCACCTCTACACAATGGCCACCTCTACACAATGGCCACCTCTACACAACTAGACACCTCTACACAATGGCCACCTCTACACAACGGCCACCTCTACACAACGACCACCTCTACACAATGGCCACCTCTACACAATGGCCACCTCTACACAATGGCCACCTCTACACAATGGCCACCTCTACACAACTAGACACCTCTACACAATGGCCACCTCTACACAATGGCCACCTCTACACAACGGCCACCTCTACACAACGACCACCTCTACACAACGACCACCTCTACACAATGGCCACCTCTACACAATGGCCACCTCTACACAATGGCCACCTCTACACAATGGCCACCTCTACACAACGGCCACCTCTACACAACGGCCACCTCTACACAACGGCCACCTCTACACAATGGCCACCTCTACACAATGGCCACCTCTACACAATGGCCACCTCTACACAATGGCCACCTCTACACAATGGCCACCTCTACACAATGGCCACCTCTACACAATGGCCACCTCTACACAACGACCACCTCTACACAACGACCACCTCTACACAATGGCCACCTCTACACAACTAGACACCTCTACACAATGGCCACCTCTACACAATGGCCACCTCTACACAATGGCCACCTCTACACAATGGCCACCTCTACACAACTAGACACCTCTACACAATGGCCACCTCTACACAACGGCCACCTCTACACAACGACCACCTCTACACAATGGCCACCTCTACACAATGGCCACCTCTACACAATGGCCACCTCTACACAATGGTCACCTCTACACAATGGCCGCCTCGGGAATACATTTTGTGGCTGTTGTGCAGAGGTGGCTGTTAGTAGAGGTTCCACTGTATTTCAAAATATTTTCTCAAAAACTTTTTATAAATAAATGAATGAATGGATGGATAGATGGATGGATGGATGGATAGATGGATGGAATAATAATGAATGGGTGGATTGATGGATGGATGGATGGATGGATGGATGGATGGATGGATGGATGGATGGATGGATGGATGGATGGATGGATGGATGGATGGATGGATGGATGGATGGATGGATGGATGGATGGATAGATAAATAGATAGACAAATAGACAGACAGACAGTGACAGATAGACAGACAGACAGACAGACAGACAGGATGGATGGATGGATGGATGGATGGATGGATGGATGGATGGATGGATGGATGGATGGATGGATGGATGGATGGATGGATGGATGGATGGATGGATGGATGGATGGATGGATGGATGGATGGATGGATGGATGGATGGATGGATGGATGGATGGATGGATGGATGGATGGATGGATGGATGGATGGATGGATGGATGGATGGATGGATGGATGGATGGATGGATGGATGGATGGATGGATGGATGGATGGATGGATGGATGGATGGATGGATGGATGGATGGATGGATGGATGGATGGATGGATGGATGGATGGATGGATGGATGGATGGATGGATGGATGGATGGATGGATGGATGGATGGATGGATGGATGGATGGATGGATGGATGGATGGATGGATGGATGGATGGATGGATGGATGGATGGATGGATAAATATTATTCATTCATTTGCTCCAATAATCTATGTTGAGTAAAATATGAAACCAACCTGCAGGTAAATTCTCATGTATCCTGATGTGAACCCAGCCACAATACATGTCCAGTCTGGGCTACCCTGTGAACTCCTAAACAAAACAAATAGGGTTTATAAGGCTGCACTACAGACAGATGATCAATTGATGGCTTACTGTACCTGTGTTGTGAAGCCACTGGTATACACAAAATATCAGTAATACACTCACTGTTGATACACAGAAAACAGTCACAAGTGATTACACAAACAAATGAGCCTCTTGTGAAAAGAAACCTCACTGTTTCCCTTGGGATCAGATATCAAGTGTATAATAATTGTATAATTGTACTTACCCCTCATCAACAGCAAGGCTTCCACTCCATGACAATTCGTATTTATTTTTGGGAGCAACATTTTCATGCTTGTCCCACTTGCCTACACATAATATCAATATTGTAAATTGTTTGAGCAATAATCAGAGAAACTACCTTTTTGTATCTTTTAAATTAATTTCATTTTTCATTAAAATTCATTCATTCATTCATCCATCCATTCATCATTCATCCATCCAGTCATTAATCCATCCAGTCATTTATTCATACATTCATTCAATCATTCATTCATTCATCCATCCATTCATCATTCGTTTGTTCATCCAGTCATCCATCCATTCATTCATCCATCCAGTCATTTATTCATACATTCATTTAATCATTCATTCATTCATCCATCCATTCATTCATCCATTCATTCATTCATCCATCCATCCATCCATCCATTCATCCAACCAGTCATTTATTCATACATTCATCCATCCATTCATTAATCAACTGTACATTCATTCATTCATTCATTCATTCATCCATCCATTCATTCACCCAACCAGTCATTTATTCATACATTCATTCATCCATTCACTCACTCATTCATCAATTCATTCATTCATTCATCCATCCATTCATTCATCCAACCAGTCATTTATTCATACATTCATTCATCCATCCATTCATTCATTCATCCATTCATTTATTCAACTGTACATTCATTCATTCTTCCATTCATTCATTCATTCATCCATCCATCCATCCATTCATTCATTCATCCATCCATTCATTCACCCAACCAGTCATTTATTCATACATTCATTCATCCATCCATTCATTCACCCAACCAGTCATTTATTCATACATTCATTCATCCATTCACTCACTCATTCATCAATTCATTCATTCATTCATCCATCCATTCATTCATCCATCCAGTCATTTATTCATACATTCATTCATCCATCCATCCATCCATCCATTCATTTATTTAACTGTACATTGATTCATTCTTCCATTCATTCATTCATTCATCCATCCATTCATCCATCCATTCATTCACCCAACCAGTCATTTATTCATACATTCATTCATCCATCCATTCATTCACCCAACCAGTCATTTATTCATACATTCAATTCATCCAGTCACTCATTCATCAATTCATTCATTCATTCATCCATCCATCCATTCATTCATCCATCCAGTCATTTATTCATTCATTCATTCATTCATCCATTCATTCATCCATTCATTTATTCAACTGTACATTCATTCATTCATCCATTCATTCATTCATTCATCCATCCATTTAATTATTCATTCATTCTTCCATCCATTCGTTTAATATACACCTATTCCAAAAATCATTGTCCCCGCCGAAAGCAACAACCAAGAAGCTGACGACCGCAAAGGGCATGGGGACTTTCTCCTTGTTCATTTATTCATCCGTAGACATTTTGACAACATGCATTTTCAAATTGCTGAATAGTTCCAAATGATTGCTATTCAACGCTCGTAGGGATAACTTCTCAGGTACCACGGATAAATAAATTAATTAGGAGATTCCCAAAGTCCTTTGTGGTTGTCAGCTTCTTGCTTGTTGCTTTCGGCCTGGACAACGATATTTGGAATAGGTGTATAACTCACTTGATAAAAACACAGCTTTGTCATCTCTTGCAATGGCTAAGTTGTCATTTGCTGGAGAAAGTGAAATACTACAGTCTTGTAGCCATAGCCGTGACACGGCATCAGACTCCTCCTGAAAGTATTGTGCTTTACAATGTAGTTTATCAATCATTTAAGGATTATTTTCTTTTTTTCGCTTCTTCCCTCATTAATTAACAATATTACTAATAAATCACTGTTATTACTAATGACAGCTTTTGTTATACCCTTGTATACTCACTATCATTACTCAAACAGCACTGAAATTACTTACGTTCCAATCCCAAGTGTCTGCCTGGGAATCCCATCCATCTAAAACACAAACCAGAGAATTAATATTAAGCTTAAATATAAAGTAGACCTTCATATAAATAAAACGAATATATATTGCAATAAAAACAAATTAAACGATAAAATATTGTTCAACTATATCCAATGGCCTGTTCTGAAACTCAACAGCTGTAAAGAATACAACACAAAGTTTGTTTACAAATTCTACGTTGTACTTTTAGTTCTTCACGTACATGTAAGTTACCTTCGTGCTTCGCGGTTGCATCGTCGTCTTTTGCTTGTTTTTCAGCGGCAGACGCTGGCTCTGCTAGCACAGAAATAACTCTATTCACATCCTGAATACATGAGAATATGTTCACAGAACAAGCCATGGAATTTGTCGCTCTTTTAAAGGGTTAAATTTCATCAAAATAAAAATAATTGAAAAAAACAGTACACGTCCACCATTTTTGTTTGTGCGAACTACCGCTGAATAATTGCATTGAGGACGCACCACAGGAAGCCCAAAAGTATAATTAGTATTACCGCTGGTCATAAATACTGCTGTTTCATAATCCAAGATGGCGGACGGCATGGTGTTCTGAGTCAAAAACTAAAAACACATCTATTTTGAAAAGAAAAAGCTATTGATCATGGAGCAAGGTGAAGTTAGCAAGCTATTCACTCCTCCAGATTGTGTACGTGGAATCAATACTTTGAACCGCGATGATTTTCGCAAAGTTGTCCAAATGCCAGCACTTCGAATCGAAGCTAAAAAGTGTTCAACGTTCCTAAAAAACTTCCGCAGGCCCCTTCTCAACCAACCAAGGCTACGAAACATAGTGCCAGACGACGAGAACAAGACCAAGAGGCTGCTATTACTACGACCAGGAGTTTCTTTGAATGAGACTGAAGAGAATTTCATTCGCAGTGAAAATGCAGAAGAGATTGTGCATGATTTGGTCCTCGATTATGATTTCTGGACAGTAGATCAAATCTTACGAGCGATTTTACCAGAAGAGGTATCGGAGGTGCCATCAGCTTTTGAAACTATTGGACACATCGCTCACCTGAACCTGAGGGACAATCAGCTGGAATACAAGCATATTATAGGTATCGTGTTGAAATAATAATAATAATATTAAATAATAATAATTTAATACTTATATAGCGCAAAAATTACATATGATCTAATGCGCTTTACAGAATAAAAATAAAGATTATGTATTGAACAATAATAATTTCATCAGCCAATCCATCTCTGGTTGGCACATTACTTTAGAACAATGCCCTACGTCACGGCGAACATCGCCATAGCCTCATTTATCTGAACTGATTTATCTTGTGTTTTTCTCACTCTCTCTCTCTCTCTTCTGAATGTGCTTCTCAAATAATCAATTACATGTAAAAGTACATTATACTAAAAACGTTTTTTTACATTATACTATGTAAGTGTACAAATGTAAACTTATGACCCTTTATATATTTAGTCATAATAATGAGATGATATCAGTGATGATTAATGTTGCAATAATAGTAATGATGTTGCCAATGGTGATGATGAAGATTAATGCTCTTTGGATGTTTTATAATATTTTGCAACATATTGCTATGATTTCAGGTCAGGTACTACTGGACAAGAACACTCCACAAATCAAAACCATTGTAAACAAAACAAACACCATTGATGCGACCTTTAGGTTTTTCAAAATGGAACTTCTTGCAGGCGAAGAAGACATGCAAGCGATGGTGAAACAAGATGGCTGTGTCTTTGAATTTGATTTTTCTAATGTCTACTGGAACTCCCGCCTGCAAACAGAACACAAACGGCTTGTTGAGACATTTTCCAAAGGAGACATCATCTGTGACATGTTTGCAGGGGTCGGTCCATTTGCAATTCCTGCAGCAAAGCAAGGGTGTTTTGTACGTGCCAATGACTTGAATCCAAACTCATATGAAGCTCTCTTGAAAAATGCCAAACTAAATAAGGTTGAGAAAAAAATTGTAGCCTATAACATGGATGGGAGAGAATTTATAAGGAGCTTAGTGCAAAAATTGGATTCAAACTCATTATCCAAAGGAGAGCTATTTAATCACGTGGTAATGAACCTACCTGCCAGTGCCATACAGTTTTTGGATGTCTTTATAGGTTTATTTTCAAATTATAAAAACCTATTCTCAACTGATAACTCTTTAGACCCAGTCCTTCCCATGATTCATTGCTACTGTTTTTCCAAGTCTGAAAACCCAGAACAAGATGCTCAACTCCAAGCAGAGCAAGTATTGGGGATGTTGCTGGGGAGTGATTGTAAAGTTTACTATGTGCGAGATGTTGCACCTAAGAAAGCTATGTTGTGTGTGTCATTTAGACTTCCTTCTGCTGTGGCGTTTGATGATGGAAAAGCAGTGAAGCAGCAAGATGGTGAGGGTTACATATGCTGTAATAATGCTATGAATAATGCTCTATATACCATTATACTAGGGTAACCATAGGTCAAAAATTGCGACCTCCGAATTCGAAAACCAAGACAAATTAACAATCCTCCATACAAGTAAAAATGTTTTGATTTCGCGATCGTTTCTTGTCCATTTCAGCCGTGGGAACGGTCCATTCTGATTGGTTGATTTTTACAGAGATGTGATTTCCGCTGTCATGTTACATAGGAGGCTAGTTATTGCAAGCCCGTGTACTAGTACATAGCCACCTGAACAGTTTTAGAAATCTATTGACATAGAATTTATAAGCCATCTACGCTTCGCTCCGACGGCAATTATTATCACTGAAGAAAGACATTAGTATCAATCAATAAAAATCAACATACAGTTGTTTTCTTTATCAATGCACGTACTTTATCGATTTTTCAGTATTCATTTTGCTACACTTTATATGAACGGTCTCTTATGAACACCTATATCTTGAATTTAGTATAAAGTGTGGTACGGTTGGCGGCATGATAAACGAACGAGCTGTTAGGCAGATAATTCAGTGACAATGTCTCTGCATCTGGGACTGATGACTTGGTTTCCAAGAGCTAGCATTTATACGGTACTAGGATTCGATCGACTACTTATGTTGTCCACAGTGGCAATCAGTGCAGCGACTTAGCACACAACAGAGCTGAAAGACTAATAAAATAACATTGCCTTCCCCTCATATGATGCTAACTGAAGCGATCGTCAACGTACAGAAAATGAAGATCTTTACATAATTACATTGAAGAATCGGATATAAAGTAAGAGCAAAAATGCTTCGAATCAACTCTAAACACGAGATCACAAGTCACAAATGCCCAAATGAACGACGGGAACGTACAATATATGACGTCAGGGCAAAAGTCATGTGAAAAAATTATTTCTCCACTGAAAAACACAAATCGAGAATCGAGCTGGCATCTGAAACACAGGAAGCCCAACCAAAGATTAGCGTTGCTCCCAGTTCGCTCACTGGGGCTCGCTCACTGGTCGCAAAAATAACTATGATATATAACGTGTGGTATGATTTGCCAAAGGATGTGTATGTGGATATTTAAACATTTTGTAACAAACAAAATTGTAAACTTACCTTAAAATCATAATTGTATTCTATAAAAGAAATAGAAAACTTGTCCACTGTGCTATGTGCAATTTTAGAGCACTTGGGGACTGATCAGAACACAAGAGAAGTGCGATGCGCCATGCTTCTCCTAACACTTCACATGTTCTGTTCAGTCCCACATGCTCTAAATCTGCACATAGCACACGCTTTATATTTCTTCAATAGTTTTTGATGTACATGTACCAGATGCAGTTATCCCCCAGAGTTTGTAATACATGTATGTGACCATTGTCACTCTGAAAAAATATCCAATTCTTAATAAAATAACTTATGTCAATTTTGTGAGTGTTTGTGTTGCAGATGTTGCAGAGCCCCCAGAAAAACAAGCAAAGATCTCCACAGAACAGACTTAATGGCTCTGCATGTCAGAGCATGAAGGACAAGGAGCTTGGGGGACAAGTTCAAAGTGCAAGAGAGATGCAGAAAGTAGACACAGTCTCTACTTGTAATTTCAGCATTTCCCTCGTACTTTGCGCTCACCCCAAACTTCTTTGGCACTTGGAGGATGCAGGCCTGAAAAACTTCAGTACACCATCTGAAATATCACTCTACCCACTATCAATCTGGTCAGGCCTTCTACCACTACATACACCTCATCTACCTGCTCCCTCATCAATGCCAGACATAATATATCAGGAGACAAATGCTGACATAGGTTGATGGCTGTTTTTAGCAGATGAATGCCCTGTAGTGTGCTCTATCAATGATATTGTATCTATGTAATGCAAGTGATTAATGGTATTAATGGTAAAGGCTGTAAATAAATGAATTCATCTAGAAATGATATGCTTCCATGATATGCATCCACTCATTCATTTTTTCATTAATTCATTCTCTTATTCATTCATTTTTTGTTTATTCATTTTTATCGATGTGTTTGTTTGTTGTGTTTTGCTATTGTTTTGTCAGTTCTATTATGCAGCTATAGCAGCATCTCATATACTTTTCTAGGCTTGATTACATCAACTATGACCTCTCCACAGGGATCCCAAAACTAAGAACGGGTGCATAGGCCAGAGACTACTGTGAGCTTGTTTTTAGTTTTCTGTATTTATTCATCTATCCATCGATTTGTATTGAGGTCGGCCGTACGGAACGAGCACCATACGGGTCATATCACAGGCAGCCCAACACCATTGCTTCTCAGTACTTTTATAAATAAAAAGTGTTTGTATAAAATATAAAAACATATTTGTATGCGTGCATCTTTTTGATGGGTTTCCTGTGGTAGAGCGCGCGCAATACGTATTATGTTGGGCTCCCTGTGCGTAGAAACGTATTATGTTGGGCTCCCTGTGCGTAGAAACGTATTATGGGAGCCCAACATTTAACAAATTGAAGATGGTTTTGTCGTTGTCTGTACTCTTATTGACACACACTTGAAGTCATAAAATGTCCAAAACTTGGCAGTGAAATCACTCGCTACTCTGTGATTCCACTTGAGTCTTGAACATTTTATGACGTCAAGTGTGTGTCAATAAGAGTACAGACAACTCAAAACCATCTTCAATTTGTTAAATGTTGGGCTCCCTGTGCGCGTCCCGTAAGACGCGCCCGCACAAATGCAGTATAAATGCTGCCACGTATATTGTATAAAGTCAGTTCAGAGTTTAAGAATGAGGTTCAGTGTGCATGCGATGTTATCCCGATTATATCACCTTCTTTGCAGTAAAGTTTTGGTGAAACATTTAACTAGGAAAACGTTAACGTTTGTGTTATTAGTTTTTAAATAAAAAAAGACGATATACTGATCGGGATAAAATCGCATGCGCACTAAATCTTATTCTTTTAAGATAAGTCGCCTCAGAAGAAATGGTTGGGCTGCCTGTGGTCATATGATAATTTCATTGATCATCGTTGTGGGCTACCTGTGTCACTACCTGTGACATCCCAGTACCACCAGCATAATCACCTGCTCCACTCACCGTTGGGTTCCCTGTGTGTTTACCAGTAATCAATTTGTACACCTGTGAATCAAACCTGCCTGCGTCTTTCAAACATCATTTCACAGACTATTAAATATATAATTAGAAAAAGGTCTCACAAAAGAAACCCGTTTGACAAGTATTTTACTCCCTTCTTGTTTGTTTCGATACTACTATCGTCCTAATCAAGACCCAAATGATCTTCTAGAGGTATGTATTGTGAGATGAAAGAGAAAATCCTTGTAGTTTTGCATGGGTCCCACACGTGTACGAAAGCCACTCCACAGTGCGATGCAACGTGTCAGACGACAGATCATTGAAGCGATTCGGAAAACATTTTGCATATTGTAGTTTAACCAGTGTAGCGTTTAAATCGGCGACTTTTTTAGGGAAAATATAAATTTTTGCGTTTTTTTCTACAACCGAGTTTAAGTAAGGACACTAGGAATTCGTGCTATTCTGTTTTGTTTTTACAATATTTTACCGGAATCACTTTTAGATGTTTACAATCAGATTCAAACTGCCTCATGTATGACCCCGTTAGTGAAAGCTAGTTTCCTCTTACGAACTTGAACTGTGCAGTTTTCGCGAAGGTTACAAGTCTAACAAGGTTACAAGTCTAGAGTACGATTTTTTTGATGTATAGTCGCTTAGTAGTGTATGTATACCATTTTCACACACCTATATGATTTGTGTTTACAGCCCCTATGACATACGGTCTAGCGTGGACAGAGTGTATAGTCACCAAAGGAGGGTCAGTCAAGCAAGAATGTATGGAATTCAAACATTCATGGTACTAACGCTTTCAGCACTTGATGAAAGGAGTCTAGTCAAGCAATGAACCTAGTAACACGCGGCAATGGGTCTCAATGCTCGTCAAAGAAGTATTTGCATCGTTGTTGTTGGCTTGGTTTGCCTGGTGTTGAACTATAGCTGGCAGAACCGTTACTGTTGTGACGTGTTGGACAATGTATCTAAAATCAAGCAAGCAAACGAGGGGTTCAGACCTCCTATCTTCTTCGCGATACGTGGAAAAAAGGCAGACAATCACGAGCTGGCATTTCATTTCCCTTTAATCAAAAAGAAGCTTCGGCATTTAATCCTTAAAAAGAACAAACTCAACGACGCAAGAAAACCCACCAATTTAATGATCATCAGCCAGGGACGTAGCGGCTCGTCGTTTGTTGGTCAAATCTTCAATCAAAACCCACGAGTGTTCTTTCTATACGAGCCTCTTCTGACGATAGAGAGAGTAGAAAACATGGACACATTCGTCGGGAATAACACTAGAGAGTACAGCAATCTTGCATCGAGACTGCTCGGGGAGGTACTACACTGCAATTGGACAAACTCTGCATATTTGGACTACTTATCGCGACCGGGACATTTTCGAATGTCAAGCAGGGTGCTGACATCGCCGCCATTTTGTACCAAAGACGCTGAGAAAAGTTCCCCAAAGGAGATAATCGACCAGAAAAAATGTACAATTCTAGACCCAACGATTCTGAACAGAGTTTGTCGAAATTACGCTGTGAAAGTAGTCAAGGTCTTGGAGCACAGGATACCCGGTAGACGAATCGAAAACCTCGAGGGCTTTTTAAAATCCCGAAGTTTTGATAACAAGATCCTGTACCTTGTGCGGGATCCCCGTGCTTTTATCCTGTCCATGTATCAATCTGGCTGGATTGCGCATGTCCGAGGTAAAACGCTCGTCCCTTATCAGCCAATGAGCGAGCGGTTTGAATGGTACGTGAAGCGTATTTGCACGCAAATGGAAGAGAATATAAAATTCGTGAAAAACCCACCAAAATGGTGGAAAGGACGAGTGCTTTTACTTCGGTATGAAGATCTTGTATTGGACACTGGAAATGCTACGAGAGAGTTATTTGAATTTGTTGGGCTTCGAGAACAGCCAGGAATCAAAGACTGGCTTTATCGCCACATGCATTCGACTAATTCCACTGTGGGGAGTATAGAGGGGAGATATTCGACAGAAAAGAATTCCACTTCAATCATGAAGAGATGGCGTACCGAAGCATCGGTTCAAATGATCAAAGTAATTGAGCGACATTGCAAAGCGGTGATGAATTCTGTTGGGTATATTATGACTAACGGTTCTTCGACGTTACAATTTGATCTGAACACTCCTTTGGTTAAAAGATAAGCTCAGTCAAATCAATCGGAAATGCGACTCGATCATTCTTTAGGCACTCAGTTACTTTGGGACGAACGAACGCTTAGCCGATTTGTTCGTTTCAGTAGATAGATAGATAGATAGATAGATAGATAGATAGATAGATAGATAGATAGATAGATAGATAGATAGATAGATAGATAGATAGATAGATAGTATAATATTCTGCCCTATACATTGTTATTAATGAGGTATGCGGATATCCACTCTGGCCTGGGACAAGGCCAAGGTAACCCAGAGTGGAATATGTTAAAATCAGATCCCGCTTGCTCGCGGGTGGGAGGGCGGGTCGGTAGCTTTCACTCTTCCCGTCAACTTGTATGAAGTGGCACAGAGGGACCACGCTTTCCTTTATATATACCTCATTTACATATTTACAATTCCCTAGGGCCTTTATTACCATATTCAAATGACTTTGAATAGTATAATATTCTGCCCTATACATTGTTATTAATGAGGTATGCGGATATCCACTCTGGCCTTCCCAAGTCTCTCATCAACACCAGACTAGGTTGGTACGCTCAAACTACTTCGCAATTAATTTACATTATCCAAACAACTCCCTTTCCCAATCCTAATCCACCCCCAACCACATCTAACTCTCCACCGATTCTATAAACTATCTAATGATAAAAGAATGGAACAAATCCCTTTAAAGTATTCCAGTCCTTGTAAGTTTGTCCTATTTGCGGGTCCAAATCTGCTAAAATCGAAGCCGCTCCAGCAGGATCCATTACTTGTTTCAGTTTAATGTAGTGCAACGCCGTCCTACTGCATGGATTTCCAACCAATGTGGTCCATGATGTCTCGCACACCAACCCCTGCCAACGCCAAAGAGACTGCCGCACCACTACGAAATCCATGCATGATAAAACGGTTCCCTGACAGTTGTCCACGCAGAATCTTTGTATAAGTATCTAGCCTAGCCTGCGCAGCTACGGTATCAAATGGGTGAGCACTAATAGCGCCCGACTTTAAAACGGGACGAAACAGAAACCCCGGGGTCAACGTTACTTTTAATAAGGCACACATCCTAACATATACTTCAATCCCCCATACTGGACATATGATCTTATTCCTTCCTCTCTTAAAAGCGAATACGTGTATTTCACTCTCACGTAGCGTCTTTGTCCAGCAATGATTAACCAACAGCCCGGAATTATCCGGTAAACGAAAAACATCTGCAGTACTTCACTTGAAACAAATCCGAGGCCCTGTCCCCCGCAAAAAAAAAAAATAATAACGCTTTAAACACTGCTTGATCTCTTGCAAGCAGTGGTCGCCGTGAGCTCTGGAGACGTACGACTTCCTTCACCCTCAAACGTATCAATGGCCACTTGGCTATCCACTTGTGCGTCCACTCTGCAATTCCTAAAATCCCCCGGAATACCTTGAACCGCATGCACCAATGCTAACATCTCCTTTGTGGATATGTTAAGGCCCAATTGACTAGGCTTCCAGATATCCAGGAGTCCAGGAATCGCCAATCCACCAGTTCCTCACGAAAGGCCAAACTTAAAGTCACTTGGCCACTGTCCTTTGCCAAACCAATTGCCCGACTCATCGCCCTTATAAATAACTTGGTCGCTGGAACTGCCAAGCTGAAAGAAATACACTTTCCCTGAAAACGTTGCAACGTTTTGACGTTCACGTGACTCTTGCAGTCTATAATTTTTTCCCGCAAACTAGCCCACGACGCTATCTTATGTTCAGGCCTAGGAAGTAGAAAAGCTTGTTTCTTTGAGTCAACTATCAAACCCAAGTACTCCAGTGAAGTGGTCGGAGCCAAACTGATTTTCCAATCCCAATCGTGTAACCCAAATCCACCAAAGTAGACAAGACGATAACAATAGCTGCTCTTGCAGCCTTCAAACGAAACCATCTGACCTGTGTGCTGGAGGCGTAGACCACGGCCCCGAAGTCGTGAATAACTCTCCATGCAAACGATCATCAATATACAAAGAGCATGGGATACCCATCTTTCGAAAATATCCAGAGGCTGCCGAGCCAATCGTGTGGTAAATGAACGGCGATTCTTTCCAACCAAAAGGCAGGGTCGTGCAAACGAACCACCAGCGCAAACCCACATATGTCTGTGGTGATTCCTGAAGAAGCACGTGGTCATATCCAGATTTATCATCGCACGTAGTCATAAATGAATCCTTGTAGACATATCTCGGCACATCCGCCAACTTGTCTAACGAGAAAAGGGAGTCCTCATCCACAAATTGAGAAAAACGTGCATCTAAACACAAACGCGGTTTTGTTGGTTCAACAGTAAGTGGTAATACCAAATAAGGCGGGTCATCGGATCCTACCTCTCCCCATATCCGAATAGCCCCAGTAGTCAAACGCCTTATAATCTCACGAGACACAAACTCAGAATGTTGGCTACACGAAGCATGGTTAGGCAAACATCTGGACGGAGGGAAGTTGCAATCATAGGGAATCTTCTTGAACACACCCTTAAACGGTTGACCAAATTTCCACACGTCAATCTTATTCCAAATCCAATCCCTCAATACATCCGCCGACGGGTGACCCACCAAATTCTTCTCCCAAGCGTCCGGGTTCGTATGAATCCCACCAGCAATAAAATGCGTAGGATCCCTCAGGGATACTGAAGCAAGCTGTGGATCCTGGGAAGCGCAAAGGATACTCGAAACATCCAGCGCACAAGGCTGCCCCTCCTGAACGGGAACCCCATCCATATTTATCCATGAACAACTTTTCCTGGCCTGAACAGCACCCACTTGAGATTCGAAATCTCCATCACTACCCAAACTTGCTGCTAGGCCCCGCTCTACTCGTCTTTTCTTACAATGGGGAAGCTAGGAGAAAACGGAAAAAAATAAAAATATAAAAATAAAAATAAACCACATTCTAGGATGGGGTTCCCGATCAGGAGGAAGCAGACCTCACACGCCTGGATTCAGGTCGTCCATAGGCATCCCAGTAAAAGGGGTAGCCAACGGGAGTCTACTTACCCTAAAAGGGAAACTAATACTAACAAGAAAGAAATCATGCAAACACGCACGTGCACTATGTTTACGGTCATTTATTGCGTAGTCAATAGAGAATAAATCAATTTTATTCAAGAACTTGAGTCCATATATCTCAATTATAAGCAGCTGTGTCAGATGACCATTTTCCTCTCTCAGTTAGCTGGTGGCTGCCTTCATCCTGTACTCTGCCCAGCTAACTGTGGACAATGGCTCTTGTAATGTCCATAAGCCTGGCACTGAAAACACTGGACACTCGCGAAACGACCACCTCCACCACGCCTATTAAATGTGCCTCTACCACTCCTAGGAGCCGTTGCTTTCACAGCCTTATCAACCTTTGCCATAGCTTCCAGAACTCTCTCGTGATCTTTATCTCCCAATAGTACCAGGATGTATCTCTTAAACTGCTCATCTGGGGCTGACAACTTGTCTCGCATAGCCTCCAACACTGCCGTAAAATATCCAGCTTTTTTATGATTCGTCTCGCGAGCTACCATCTTTAAACTCAGTAACAGATCCATCAGATGATACTTGTTAAACGCTAGTGCTTTTGAAGTAGCCAAGTGCTTAATCTCTGTCAGTGTAGTATCAACTGTCGCCTTTTGGGCCTCTTCTCTTCTAACGTCTTCAGTCTAGCCATTACAGCTTGCATTTCCCCAACTGCCTGTGCAAACACACAAACCCCAATGAAACCAAAAACATGTGTAAATATGCCAAGTAACAAAAACAAAATGAGTGCAAGTGAGTAAGTTGTATAAACAATGAAGTGCGTGGATATGTAAGTATGTCAAGTCAAAATACATGAGTGCAAATTGCTAAGGTGTGTAAAGAATGAGGTGCGTGGATATGTAAGAATGTCAAGTCAAATAAATGAGTGCAAATTGCTAAGGTGTGTAAAGAATGAGGTGCGTGGATATGTAAGTATGTCAAGTCAAATAAATGAGTGCAAGTGGCTAAGGTGTGTAAGCTCTACAAACCACAAAGTTTTACAACTATTCGACTTAAAACTCAACAAACCACAAAGCTTTTCAAACACTGCATTCAACGCTCACAATCGACAGAGCTTAAACCTCGCATATAAATAGCAATAGAAATGCACTTATAAAACTCAACAAACCGGCACAGAGCATTGCAAAAACTACTGATCTAAAGCTCGACAAACCACAGAGCATTACAAACACTGCACTTCAACGCTCAACAATCCACAGAGCTTAAATCACACACTCATATAAATAGCAATCGGCGGAAATTTACTTATAAAACTCAACAAACCACAGAGCATTACCAACCCTACCGATCTAAAGCTCCACAAACCACAGAGCTTTGCAAACACTGAATTCAACTGGTTGAAATCACCGCTCAACAATCCACAGAGCTTAAACCACTCACATCATAAATAGCAATCGGAACTGCACTTATAAAGCTCGACAAACCACCGAGAGCATTGCAAACCATACTAATCTAAAGCTCGACAAACCACAGAACATTGCAAACCATACTAATCTAAAGCTCGACAAACCACAGAACTTCGCAAACTTTAATTTACTTAAAACTCGACACAACAGAATAAACAACAGAGTTCCAAAACCTAATATATTCAACTTAAAACAACCTTGATACATAATGAACCGCACCCTTAACAGAATTTGAAATTACTAACACCATTGAATCCTAACGGCATCTTAACATACTATTTCGTAACCGACCAAACCATTAGCTAATTCATTCAAACAGAACTTATGTAGTCTATGAATCGAAACCTACTACTACACGGTATAAAAATAAAGCTACTTTTCGTTACCTCTTGAGCTGGAGGTTGTGGAGCATTGGCTTCGGCATTCGCCTCAGCATTCTCGTTCTGATGGACAATGGGCGCCTATCTTGGAACTTGAACTTGAGCACGATCAGCTATCGGCAAAACTACCTGGCGTACATCCCCTGGCGCGGGGATAACGGGAACCTGCTCGAGACCTTCCATATAACGACAACAGCGAGCAAGCGGGACTTCGAATCTACAATGAACGGGAGCTTTCACTCTTCCCGTCAACTTGTATGAAGTGGCACAGAGGGACCACGCTTTCCTTTATATATACCTCATTTACATATTTACAATTCCCTAGGGCCTTTATTACCATATTCAAATGACTTTGAATAGATAGATAGATAGATAGATAGATAGATAGATAGATAGATAGATAGATAGATAGATAGATAGATAGATAGATAGATAGATAGATAGATAGATAGATAGATAGATAGATAGATAGATAGATAGATAGATAGATAGATAGATAGATAGATAGATAGATAGATAGATAGATAGATAGATAGATAGATAGATAGATAGATAGATAGATAGGATGGATGGATGGATGGATGGATGGATGGATGGATGGATGGATGGATGGATGGATGGATGGATGGATGGATGGATGGATGGATGGATGGATGGATGGATGGATGGATGGATGGATGGATGGATGGATGGATGGATGGATGGATGGATGGATGGATGGATGGATGGATGGATGGATGGATGGATGGATGGATGGATGGATGGATGGATGGATGGATGGATGGATGGATGGATGGATGGATGGATGGATGGATGGATGGATAGATAGATAGATAGATAGATAAATAGATAGTTTATTTATTTTATAATAATATACATGAAAAAAATACTCGATTCTGATTGGCTTAGAGCAGTGCAGCTGAAAAGTAATTTGCACTGCAGTGCAAATTACCTTTAATTGCACTGCAGTGCAAATTACTTTTTTTTTCATGAATATTATTAATTGGTAATCATACGGTTTCGAGTTCAATTTGGAAATAATTTGCACGAGTGTGTTTTTCAAAGAGTATCCACAATATCGTAGAAAAAGCATGCTGAAATTAGTGAATGTAGAAAGTTTGCTGGTTTAGGATGGAATGTCCACCATTGCCCTCCAACATACCGCTGTTTCAAGTAACGTTGTCGCTGAAAGCGCTCATGGCTGCACAAAAAGACCGAAAGGTAGCATGGGTAATTTTGAATAGGTATGTTTATGCTAACTTCATCACCAACGAACAATTGTAGTGTTAGTCTGGGCAGAGTCATCACAAGTCATCATCGTTATGACAAAAGCTACTTTTATATATTTTTCAATTACCCATCGTTGCTTGCGATGGCGTAATTACTTGGGCTTCCTGTGGAATGCCCAAGATTACAGACGGTTATTCTTTTTGGTGTTTCTCAATCTCGTCCCCAGAGCCTGCGTTACTTTCGGCCAGCGACGAGAACGTAGGCTCTGGCATAATCCATTTTTTGGGAACAGGATTTCTTGTTCTTCCGGTTTTAGAGCGCATGCGCAAGTTAGCTGGGCAGTTTGTTGTCGATTCAAATTGTCGATTCAGGTTTCAGTGGAATCCTTCGAAAGGTTTCATTAGGGAATAGAGTACGCTTTAAAAGCACTTGGTAAAGAAGATACAACAGTGAAAGAAGCGCAGTATCTGAAGTCTTTATTAAAAGCAGTGGTTTTACAGCAGAAGGATACGCGAACAGTTCTTCCTATGGGTTTATATTACTCGTGTCTACTTTACATATCAGTTAATTATTTGAATCTATCATCTTCATCTTCTCTAGTTATTGTTGTCTCTCCTTCAAATGTATTTCTTTTGAATCTTTCGCCTTCGTAAGCACCTCGATTGGCACCGCCTTTCAGTTGCTAGTCTAAAGAATATTAGATTTACGATCGACATATGTTCTTTGAATAACCATCACTCTAAGACCTCTAAGCTTCGTGTAAATTTTGAGCTTCGTTTGAAAACTTTCCAAGACACTTCGAGATACATATAAGCTTAGATAAACTGGATTTTTCTCTATGCTTAGATATTTTAATATTGCAGATCGAGGCGACATGTTTAAAATAACATGTCAATGAAACCGTTGAAAAATGTTAATTTTTGTTTTGAACGGAAGTTGGGACACCGGATTGTTTTGACAACTCAATTTTCATTGGATATATTTTATTTCCGGAATCTTGCGCGTGCGTAGTTTCTAAATTGGAATAGCCAATCAAATTGTCTCAAAAATGGATTATGCCAGAGCCTACGTTCTTCGTCGCTGGTCGAAAGTAACGCAGGCTCTGGGGACGAGATTGTTTCTACGCCAAATCTGCATGGTCACCATAGCGCATGCGCATGCTAATCTTCTCGTTGTTCCAATTTTTGAGTATACAGAAGTTGTGGTCAGCAGCTTATCAACGAAATTCAAGATGGCAGACGTACGTAACGATAAATCAAATCACCAGCAGCATTCAAAAAGGATTTTGCCGTGCTCCCTTGCTCGAGCCAGTCGAGTCGTTCATTAATACTGCTTAGTAAGGATGCAAATATCCTAGAGAATACTTTTTGGCCTTGCAATTCTGTCTGAAAGTGTATTTCTAACAGATGTCTGTGGCTTAGTAAGAACTCGATCGTAATTTTATTGAGTTTGTGAAATCGTTTCTTGCAAGGTAATCGAAATGTGCTTCGCCATACAGCTGTCAGCTAGGAGTGTGAGTGTTGAAGCTAATTACGTATGTATGCTCTACTGAGTCACGCAACGAGTGACTTAAATTCTGCAAGTAATACATGTAGGCTAAAACTACTTCTGTATGATGATACAAGCTATTAGGTCTATCAAAACAGCTTTATTAAGAAGCCCAAGTTCACGCTAGTAGAGCGTCTTGTTGAGACTGTAAACAACTCCTAAAAAGAGCAAAGTTTGGACACTTGTAACTTTCATCTCATCTACGAAATTCGAATTCGTTTGAGACTTTCCACATTTACTAATTCCAACATGACTTTTTCTAGTTATGATATTTGTGATGGTCGTGGGTGAAAATTTAAAAAGTCACGTGACAGGGGACACAAGTCATTGCAATCCAGTCTACACTGAAGGTGCGCGACTTTATTTCCAATAATCAAGTATTTAGTACTAAATAGCACTAATTAAACAATAGAAAACAATAGAATTAGCATACTTTAGCACTATTTAGTACTATTTATGTTGCACGCTTTTAGTGTTTGTACTCTAGTAGTTAGAATGATTCCAATAAACCTGGGCACAACTACTTAGCTGTCAGTGTTTATTAGATGCAAAGGAACAAAAGAAAACAAAAGAGTGAGTGGCTAATAGTGTGTATTGGTGTAGTTAGTAATGCCCACTCTATCATAGTAGTGTTGTAATTTATATTTATATTAAAGGCAATCCTGAAGGACTACCCACCGTGGATAAATAAAGTTAACTTATCTTATCCGAACTACAGTGTGTTGATTATAATGTCGTATCTGAGCACCACAGGCAGCCCAACCATTCCTTTTGAGGCTATATCTCGGCACTCTCTGCGGGCGCGTGTCACGGGATGCACACAGGAAGCCCGACATATACGTATTGCGCGCGCGCGCTCTACCACAGGAAACCCATAAAAAGACGCAAATTTATCATTTTATTGAATTATTTAGTAGCCTCAAAAGGAATGGTTGGGCTGCCTGTGTGAGCACACGTGTTCTGATACGATATTTTTTCACATGTTTAATTTTTTGTAATACAATTAAGCAGCTATTTAGTTATCACACGTTATATAACTAGTATAATAACACACCTACAAAAAATACTCGTTTCTGATTGGCCGATTGACTGTGGATTTTTTCTTAATACCGTGCAATTAATTAATTGCACGGTATTAAGAAAATTGCACATGTGCTATTTTATTATTGGTGGTTGTGATTGTGTTACGAGCGATTTGCTACTATAAAGAAACTCATATTTGTTGCCAGGTGTGTTATTAATAGGAAATACTAATTATCGTCATTATTATCACTGCCGATTAGCGTTAACTCGGGCTTCTTATGAACCTTGAAAATGTGAAACCTAATAACTTATTTCTATCGTCATACAGAAGTAGTTTTAGCCTATCACTGCACAATTTACTGTAAGGGGTGGACCATTAGATTATTGATGGGGGGGTTGCATGAATTTTGGCTGCTCGATTTTGTTTTCTTTGCTCCTAGCTCTGCACGTTATTTTTTTCAAGGACCTTGACCTTGCACGATATTTGTTTTCCTCAAGTTTATAAATTTATAAGTTAACATAGAAGCAGCTTGAGGGGATATATCCTAGTGGATATATTTTATATACACTCGAATGCAGAAAGGTTGTTAAGTAAGTATACATTTATACAAATATCTAATGAGATACAAGTCTAATGACAGAGATACAAAGTGTGAAACATCACTTATTATCTTCTAATATATCATAATCATCAATTTTAGATTAGTATCGCATCCAGCAAGGGCAACACAATAGTTTTCAGCACTATTTTGTGTTGAAACAGTTGTATTTTAGCATGAATAACATTTTGCATCTTATTAGATATTTCAGTATAAATACAAATTAAAATGTACTATACAACGTTTCTGCAATTGAGTGATTGCAGAAACGTTGTAGTATACATTTGATATATTTCGTAGCAGCCAGAATGGCCAGAATGGCTGTATCTTAAATAATGTAGGAGAGAGTTGAAGGCAGCCAACTTCTAATGTCCACAAAACTTTAATAAATAGACGTTTCGACCTTCACTCTTCTTAAAGATTCCATAATTCTCCTTCCTTCCCGTGCGCCTTTGCGCCCCACCTTCCCAAGGCCTTTGCGCACTTTCCAGTTTTTTTCCGGTTTCTTTCCGGTCCGGTTTACTTCCCTTTCCACGGTATTAAAGTAACGACTAGGAACGAGTCTGGTGTATTATTAAAATCAAATGATCTTTATCGTCTTTTAATATTTATATATTGAAATCGGCTACATTGCTTGCTCGATTTTTTTTTTCCCCTCCTTTATGTGTTGCGCGATTTTTTTTTCCTTAGGAAAGGCTTGCTCGATATTTATTTTGGGATTCGTGCAACCCCCCCATCAGTAGTCTAATGGTCCACCCCTAAAAAAGAATTTCCAGAAGTGCTAAAACCTTGGACAGATTTAACCGATCTAAATATGGACAACGTGACCACAACACTCGTTGCGTGACTCGGTAGAGTATGCATGTGTAATTAGATTGACCACAGGCAGCCCAACCTTTGCTTCTGAGGCTACTAAATAATCAAATAACTGAAAATGATATTTGCGCCTTTTTTGATGGGTTTCCTGTGGTAGAGCGCGCGCGCAATACGTATTTTGTTTGGCTCCCTGTGCTTAGTAACGTATTATGTTGGGCTCCCTGTGCTTAGTAACGTATTATGTTGGGCTCCCTGTGCTTAGTAACGTATTATGTTGGGCTCCCTGTGCTTAGTAACGTATTATGTTGTACTCCCTGTGCTTAGTAACGTATTATGTTGGACTCCCTGTGAGCTTTGTAAAATCTACGACGGCGACGTCAACCGGAAGTGTAAATAACTTCTCTTTGGAGTTTCATACCTTCATAGTTGGTATTCCCTGTGGATAAAGTAATCTCACGGCAAAGGCTTGGACTAAATCTCTCAATGTACAACACCCCGACCTGAAGTTATGACGCACACATGGAGCCCAACACAATATTTATTGCACACGCGCGCTCTACCACAGAAAACCCATAAAAAAGGCACAAATATCATTTTATTTGATTATTTAGTAGCTTCACTAGCAAAGGTTGGGCTGCCTGTGCTTCTTCTCTATTTTGACGATACTAGCTCAAACATGAAAGTGCAAATATAGCCAAGAACTAAAGTTCAATAGTTAATTAACATCTATGATGCACTTATTTTTCACTACGAACAAAATCTCGCCAAGTTTCAACTCTGACAGCGAAGCACGCTTCAAATCACATGAATTCCTTGCAAAAACGACTTCACAAATGAATGAACATGTACTGTAATTTTTACAAACTTAGCAATAAAACGAACAATATAAACTGAACCGACATCTGAGAGATTTGTGACGGAACCGGACGACGACGTGACTGAACAGCATATTCCACAGGAAGCCCGAGCAGTTAATATCCTGTGCTTTGTGGTACAATTAGGCCCCGTCCACACTACTCCGTTTTCGTTTGAAAACGCGTACTTTTACATGGGTTTTCACCGAGTGTCCACACTAAAACGATCGAAAACGGAGATGTTTATCTATGGACGGGGCCTTAATCTAGTGTGAGTTGTCTACAGGAGGGAGGGGGTGACTCTATTGTTCTCGAAATAGCATTTCCATTCAATCATATCTACCAGAACCTCCTTTTTTGAAGTAACCATTACTTAATTTAGCTTCTCTATAAAGCCGAGATCTTTACCCGGTCGAAAGGTTTCGGTCTCCATTTTGATAACCGTCAAGACTAAAACTCCGAAAAAACACACAGAATTCTTGCATTACTTTTATCTCGATAGAGATATTCTTACACATTAATACCTCTAGAAACTAAATAAATATACATATAGACTGTACATGTATATATGAACAGAATATTGACCGTTTTATAGTCGGCATAAAGAAGACCAGATTGGCCGCCATATTGAAATTCGTTCGTTCGAGCGAGCCGTGACGTCACACTGGTAGGTCTGAGTGTTTCAGTGTTGAACAATAGAGTCACCCCCTCCCTCCTGATTGTCCGGCTATTATCCTGCTGTCAATTTAATTGGTTTAGGAGTTACCGGTCAGCTTGCATACAAACCTTTTTACTTCGTCTGGATCATCACATTGGCCAGCATTGCTATCTATATGGGACGTTATGTCGTGCGAAGACGAAAATACTATATAATAGCATGTGTCGTCATGCACGTTGTCGGCACTGTAAATCTCCAATTTCAGCCATATTTTGCAGTTTACATTTTTACATGACGACCCTAACCACGAGCGAATCTTCTGTTTAAGAAATCTGTCTTCTTCAACACTTTTACTTTCTGCAAGACTTCCTCCAAACTGATTTTGGCAATAGCGAAGGGACTCGTTCCACGTCTTTAGATGAGAAACAAAAATGTAACAATGGTTTTTGAAGCCCTCTGTCACAGTGTGTCCCTCTGTTGTGGCAATAAAGGAGATATGACGTCACTTGCAACCCAATAATTGATTGTGTACTGAATAGACTAAAACTAGACTACTGCTAGCCGTGTCTGCCTACTTAAAGTGCTACTTGGACGAAAATCGATCGAAATTTAATTTAGCTGAAACTTCACTGAAATAATCTCAAAGAGCCATACAATTACTGGTTAATGTGTTTTCTCAAAATTCCTATGGGAAGTATTACATTTTTATGAATCTTTAGAAGTGTCAGTGATGTCATCTACTCAACCCAAGCAATCAACACAGCTTCGCTCCATACATTTCTTTGTGTTTAGTTTCTTGAATTATTTTATTTCTATGAAGCTAAAAGTTTGGGTGAAGTAGTTTTCTTACATTATTTGTGCTTAGGATTGATTGTATGACCAGTTGTCTTCAATGCAGAGCTGTTATCTGCACAAAACATTGAGATATTTTGACTCACAAAATACAAAGAAATGTATGGAGCTGAATGTTGGGTTGAGTAGATGACGTCACTGACACCTCTAAAGATTCATAAAAATATAGTACTTCCCTCTGGAATATCGAAAAAAGATTTTAACTAGTTATTATTAGACCCTTGAAGAATTATTCAATGAAGTTTCAGCTAAATTAAATTTCGATCGATTTTCGTCCAAGTCAGCACTTTAAGGTATAGACACTTATTAGACCATATACTACTATAGCTCTCTGCTCTACGTTTGGTACTGGCACTTCAGTACTATAGAAGTCATAGTTTTTAGCCCTGCAATATCTGATTGGTTCGCTACTAATGGTCTGTCAGGTCATAGACGGCTCCGAGTAGAGGTAAACAAACAAAATGGCCGCTTCGTCGTCGCGTTTTGCTAATGTTTCGGAGGAGTTTCGATTCTGTTTCGATTCTGTCATTTTCTACTGACCTACTGTACTGGATGGTCTATGCTAAAACAATTAGACTACTCGTTCTCGTTTCCTATCGGCCTCATGAGATACGTCGAACTCGTAGTATATAATAATTGGTATATAACGCGCGCTTTGATTGGTCGAGGGCCGTGTGTTACTAGAGTACAGACACACAGATGACGTCACAAAATCACTCAATTCTCAAAATATTATATAAACAAATAGATTCCATTTTGCCGTGCGTCTGTACTCTTATAGATGCACAGAAGACGTCAAAATGTGTTGAAATCGGGCCCAACTATAATATTAATAAAAATATATTCTAAAGCGGATACGGATTACTGAGAAGCCCCGTTATGTAATTACATTAAAAAAACAGATTGAAAATACTTCCTTTCAAAGATCGCACATATTTTAATTATTAATTATTGTACTTACCATTCTCAAAACCTTTACATCTCTTAATACCAGCACTTCCCTTGTCTTTGGGTTTGTCTTTCCCAGTCTTGACCGGCTTCTTACACAGCTGTGCTTGCTAAATTTAAGGACGAATTAAAATAGGGGAAGCGGAGACAGCAAGCATAGAAACAAGAGAGGCCAGAAGAAAGGCAAAGAAATTCTAAACAGAACCCACTTCGTTTTCCCTTTCATCCTTATCTCATCCCTTCCCATTTCTTCATTCACAATTCACCTCTCTACTGTCAGTACTTTAACTAACCAGTAAACACACCTCGTCGTGTTTGAGTTGTTGGAAGACGAAGCCATACGAGTACACAAGACTTGTGGTCGCGCCTTTGCTCTGGTCCACGCCACACTGATACAGCTCACACAACCCGTTGGCTCGTTTTTGGTACTGATAGTTGTACGACAAACACTTGGGGTCTTGCTGACATGACATGATGCAGCCAAGCCAGTCTTGTGCTTTGAAACTACCAACTAAAAGTTCATCGTCGACCACCATGTGATTCATGATCGTGTGAGGGTAGAATGGTGTTGCACGGTGCAAAGCTATGGCTGCTACTAAGACTTTTAAAACAGACCTGAACGACTGTCTGGACATGGTTGGATTGCTTTGGAGTGAAGACTGGCAAAGAAGATGAATCAATTTGTTTTATTCGTTTTACAATATGATATTTATTGTAAATTGTAGGGCCACAAGTTTATTAGTGTACTTTATTACGTGTTACCCTCTCCCCAGTACTTATCATGAGGGATCCCTCATGACTATACATGACACATGTGGGATATGATGTCCTCGACTCTGCGCATGAGCAGAGCATATGCAAAACTGACTGGAATTCTTGCAAGTTTACAACTTGTTTACGATCAATTAGATAGCTTCGAAACCAGTCTAATTCAGTCCCCCGCAGACCATAATACTCTAATTTGCTAAGCAAGGCATCGTGTTCAATGGAGTCGAAGGCCTTGCGCAGATCGATAAACACTGCGCCCGTCAGCAGACATTGGTCCATACCACGACGTATACAGTCTGAGAAAGCAATGGTGGCAGACTCGATCCGTTGAGTGCTTTTTCCTGAAGCCACACTGAGGGCTAAGCAGCTTGTGTTTGTCTAGGAAAGCACAAAGTTGATGATGGACAGCACGCTCAAGCACCTTAGCAGACAGGATTGAAATAGGACGAAAGTTATCCATGTCAGTAGTAGCATCCCCCTTCCTAAATAGGGGCATCTATCTATCTATCTATCTATCTATCTATCTATCTATCTATCTATCTATCTATCTATCTATCTATCTATCTATCTATCTATCTATCTATCTATCTATCTATCTATCTATCTATCTATCTATCTATCTATCTATCTATCTATCTATCTATCTATCTATCTATCTATCTTAATCTATCTATCTATCTATCTATCTATCTATCTATCTATCTATCTATCTATCTATCTATCTATCTATCTATCTATCTATCTATCTATCTATCTATCTATCTATCTATCTCAGTATCTATCTATCTATCTTAATCTATCTATCTATCTATCTATCTATCTATCTATCTATCTATCTATCTATCTATCTATCTATCTATCTATCTATCTATCTATCTATCTATCTATCTATCTATCTATCTATCTATCTATCTATCTATCTATCTATTCAAACTCATTTGCATATACTAAATTATGCATGCAAGTCATTATAAAGTCCCAAGGGAATAGACGCTAATATATAAACCACTCCTTGAGTAAGCACGGTCACTTAGGCGGCAAACACACGAAACCAACATAAGCTTCGAAGTTTCTTGGCCAGAAATCACCGAACACAGATCGCTAATCCTTCTTCCATCTTCATGGCTGACCAGAATCCAGCACCAGCACAACCGGGTGTAGTTCAACAAGCAATAAATGATTTAAACGTTGCCCCTGCTCCGGCCCAAGTGCCAGCTCAAGCTGCCGGTCAAGACGCCAATGCTGCTGGTCAAGATCAAGCCGCTAATGCTGCTGCCGACGGCGAGGTATGTTAGACTCTATGGTTTATTTAATACTTCATGTAATGCTTCGGTTTTTTGGCGGTTCTTCGTAATTGTGTCCAGAATTTTGATCTGGGATAGCCATTCTGTGCTACAGTCCAATCGAACGTCAAGCATAGTGTTTGTAAAACGTGGTAAATGGATTTAGTCAATATATATTGTCCAAAAAAACAAGAGGAACGGTTAGGCTGCTCGCGATCTACAGATTGGTTCTTGTAACGTGGTATATTAGCAGGGAATTTGGCAGTTTTTTGGTGTAGCCGACCAGAATTTGAATTTATAATTAAAGTGTTGCCTGCCCTTGGGACTGAAACCATGTATCCTTTTGTTTTGCATTTATATACCTATAATGAGATCTGTGCCTATGTTTGGCTTAGGGCCTTTTTGCAGAGAAGGGTTTTTTAAAGCGCGTGGACTTTAAGAGTCCGTTTATAGGGAGCGTTTCTGTGCCTCTGATTGGCTATGGGCCCTTTTCAGAGAAGAGGTAAGCTCTGTGGACTTTAGGGGTCCGTTTATAGAGAGCGTTTGTGTGCCTCTGATTGGCTTCGGGCCCTTTTCAGAGAAGAGGTAAGCTCTGTGGACTTTAGGGGTCCGTTTATAGAGAGCGTTTGTGTGCCTCTGATTGGCTTCGGGCCCTTTTCAGAGAAGAGGTAAGCTCTGTGGACTTTAGGGGTCCGTTTATAGAGAGCGTTTGTGTGCCTCTGATTGGCTTCGGGCCCTTTTCAGAGAAGACTTCAGCTCTGTGGACTTTAGGGGTCTGTTTATAGAGAACGTTTATGTGAATCTGTTGGGTTTAGGGCCTTAGAGAAGAGTTAAGCTCTGTGGACCTTGGGGGTCTAGCGAAGTAAACTTTGAGGAAAAGTATAAGTAGAGGCATGTGTACGTGATGAGAGGTGGCTGTATGCATAACAGCGTGGTTATTAATTATTATTTTCAGGTCCAGCCTCCTGACCCGATGATGGCCATTCAGAATAGATTGGCGAAACTTGAGGAGGAGAAAAAAACCACCAATCCGCGGATGTAATCCTGACCCGCATCAGGATTCTGCTCAACAAGACGGATGCCACATTTAATAAAGACGAAGCTTTTGATTTGTTGATTGAATTGAAAGCGGCAGCAGCCACAGAGAAACATAAGGACCTCCCACACTACCAAGCAGTGTTTATGGCGATGAGGCAAAAGGTGGCAGTACCGGCGAGTCAGTTCAGAAAATACCTAGCTGCTCTCCTGGGAGATAAACACCAAGAGAAGGTACTAGATATCTTGTCCAAGGTGGATAAGGGCCTAAAGCTGGATGGAGAGTTAGCGGGGCGTCACAGTCGACAACAAGAACCCAGGCAGAGCGGGTCGTCGAAGAGGAGCATGCGTTGCTTTTATTGTGACGCAGTAGGCCATCTACAGAATAGATGTTTCAAAAGGAAACGGGATTTAGATCGTGCGGGACACGATCCCGACGAACCCGAAGACAGAAAGCCGCGCCGACACGATCGCAGGGCGTGAGTGGAAATCTCGTCATAAGACGTGTATTGAGTAATTAACTATTTATTTTTTGTTATATTTTGGCTTGTTTGGACGCTACCAGATGTATTGAATTTAATTAAAAAAGAAAGAAAGTTAATTGTCGTAATCGAATTGAAATAATTTCGTTTTGCCCTGGATCTCGGTTGGGAACAGCAACCCGCACGGACATATCGTCTCATCGAATGTCACGTGTTCGTTCCGTTCGCGGACGTTGGGGATGCTGTCTCCTGACTGGGGCTCTAGCCTTAACCCGTGTGTTTAAAACCAGTTTTATTGGGTCTTGTTCCTTTCATGTGGGTGAAATCTTGTCTTGGCTTATTTTTTTTTTTGTTTTTTTGTTTAGAAGCCCCGTAAAAGAAAGAAGTTATACAACGTTTACAATACCCCTTCATGGGAGACACAAGCTGTTTTTCACCCTGTTCATGATCAGAAGGAAAACGAAACAAGGCGTGTTAGATGGGTTAGGGCAAACGGGAGCCCCAGTCAGGAGACAGTGTTTTCGCGAACACACATTCACGAGGTGCTTGACAATCATCAACCACCTTTGCTCGAGGTTTTGGGTTTCCGGGATCCCGATCAGTTTTTAGCGGGGGAGATTCACCGGCATCCCGAAGTATGGTCGGAAATCCTTAAGGGACATCAATACAAAGACATGATCCTTGATTGGCTGCGCAACGGCGTAGACGTGACGGATTTTTCCACACGATTTAAGGGAGTGTTCAGAGGCACACATTATGACACCGTGTTCCCTCCACCAACCGTGCTCAAAAACCTGCAAAATTGCAAGAAATTCACCATGTTCATCACAAATACCTTGGGGGAAAGAATAAAAGCCGGAGCAGTTGGAGTGTGGGGAAGGGTTGGAGAAACAGAACCGCCGCATCTGGTGCTTCCTCTCACAGTAGAACCCACAAAACCCAGGCTATGTTTAGACGCGCGGTTTCTAAATATGTGGATGAAGGATTGCCCGTTTAGTTTGGATCGTTTAACGGACATCAAATCCTACGTATATAAGGGATCGTTTATGACAAAATGTGACGACAAATCGGGCTATGACCACGTGCTGTTAAGTGAGTCGTCCCAGCAATATTTTGGTTTTGAATGGGCAGGCTGGTGGCTAGTATCCAAAACCCTCCCATTTGGGTGGAAAGAATCAGCTTTCATCTACCAGACCCTGGGTGCGGCTGTCGCTAGTTTCTTCCGAAACATTGGTATTCCATGCTCCATTTATATAGATGATAGATTAACAGGAGAGCTCATAACACACTCAGGTCCATGGTCGGTCCCAGTGGAACAACGCACACAGCAGTTCAGCCTACGCGCTTCCCAGGCAGCTATTTATTTGGTATGCGACGTCCTAGTCAGCTTGGGATATTTTCTCGGCTTTTCCAAGTGCGTATTAACACCCGTAAAACAGCTGGAATATTTGGGTTTTCTAGTAGATTCAGAGCTACAAGCCTTTAGCATTCCACTACCCAAAGTGGTCAAATTTGCCGAGCTTCGAGAAGCAATTCTCCGTAGACAGAAAACGGTACCCATGAAAACTCTGCAAAGATTCCAGGGCAAGTGCATCTCATTTTCTATCGCAGTTCCAGCGGCCAAGCTGTACATCAGAAATATTTGCGCAGCCATTGCTTCAGCGCACGACAGCCTAGAAGTTAAGATGACTAAGCCGTTAATAGAGGAGGTGTCACACTGGAGGTTCCTGGACAGTTGGACCGGACATGTTCCGTGGAGAAACGAGAAACATTGGCAGATGACTATAACGAGTGACGCCTCAGGTTCAGGAGGGGGTGGGGTGATCCACTTGCCCAAGAAGGAGTTACAGTTAAGAGACTACTGGAATCACAAGGAAATCTCTCTCAACATTTCGACCAAGGAGACTTTGGCCTTGGCAAGAATCCTCCAGGCCACGCCGGAGCAGGTGCGGGACTGCAGAATCGATGCGTATACTGACAGCCAGGTCCTGATTGACACGTGGAATAGAGAAGGGAGTAAAAGCCCAGAATTAACGGAAGCCATAAAGGAACTTTTCAATGTGGTTTCCCAAAGAAACCTGCACTTGGCTTTGCAGCATATCCCAACCCAGTTGAATAAGGCAGATATGCCATCAAGATGTCTATCCAAATTGGATTCTATGCTGTCTCCCAAAGCATGGGCACGAGTACAATCCAACTTTGGGGGAATCCGAGGTCACTCGGTTGATTTGATGGCGCTCGACACCAACGCCCAAACAAGATTTCTCTGGTCAACCTCTACCACACTTTACTCCTTTCCCAACGCCAGAGTCGGCAGGTGTTAATCTGTTTGCGCAGTCTCCACAGACCGCGCCAGCAGTGTGGGACAACCCGTATGTTTTCCCACCCTTCAATCTCGTGGGCCCGGTCCTCAGATTTCTGCTGCCTTTCCATATTCCGTTCACAATCATTGTACCCGCACCATCTCCAAAACCAGTTTGGTGGCCAATCCTGAAAGCCGTGTCACATGATTTTTCTAATTTGGGTACCAAAAGCGACAACTCCACAATTTTGTCCCCCTCCAAGCAAGGCATGAGGCCATCGCCATGCCCCACTGACATTTGGATGTTCAGGGTTTACGGTGCATAACGCATCCACGCGGATAACCTATGTTTCCTTGTGTCAACCTACAGCCACTTCCATACGTGCCAAAGTTATTCCAGCCTTCAGTAGCATGCCCGTCTTGCCTCCACCCAAACGATGAAACATTCAATTTCTGTCAAAGATGTGGCTACAAAAGAAAACGAATGATGACCGAACCGTCTCCACCGCTAAAGAAGCTCAAATTCTCGGTGAATGAGGATGAGATAGAACAACGCATTTCTGTGTTATCAAAGTCTAGAAGCGATTTGCCGTACGCCAGACAAAAGTCATCTTTAGAGGCAGAGTTGACCGCGTTCTTGGCCCAGCTCAACTTCCCCAAAGATATTCCTTCGTGTCGTCCCCCGGAGATTATCAAATTTCTTGTGGGGAAGGATAAAACGGGGAGGACAAAAGTACACAACGCTCAATGTAGTTTTCTTGGACACAAAGGCCCCTCGAACTGCGCGTGTGCAATACGCTTGGCTTTTGGAACAGTTGACTCTATGATAGGAAAATTAAGAGCTATTTTCTCACAGAATAATAGAGTAGGCGAGTGGGATCCCATGCTAGGCATCGGCAATCCCGCAAGCGGTTTGGTTATCAAGCAATATTTGTCTAGCGTAAGGTCAGAACAATTACAGGCTAGGGCGACCCCCTCACAAGCAAAACCTCTGCTTGTGCCCCACCTTGAGGTTTTAAGCAAGTTCGTACATGTAGGTCTGGGTGAACCCTGTTTGACACCACCTCAGATCTTTATATTCGCAAGAGATCAAGCATTCTTCAAGGCGTTATTCTTTTCCGGCGATAGGGCGTCGGACCTTGCTCAGGTTAAAACGTCTGAAATACTGCGTCTGCCTGACAACTCGGGTTTCTTATTTAACCACATATGGACTAAAACCCTGCGCAACGGCGATACAAATGTTTTTGCCTTCAAAAGGGGTTCAAACAAACTTGTTTGTCCAGTCGCTGGCATAGAGTTGTACTTTAAGATTGCTGCTGCTATTAATATTGATATAAGTAAAGGCTTCCTGTTTCGAGCGATAACAAAGGAGGGAAAAGTATCCCAACAGCAATTTAGCGCCACCGCGGCTCAAGCTAAGCTGAAAGAATATAGCCAAAAGCTAAAAGCACAATGGCAAGACCAGCATTTCACGTTGCATAGTTTTAGGGGAGGGGCGGCTGTCTCCCTCGCAATGGCGAATGTCCCGCTGCACGAAATAATGGACCATGTCGGGTGGAAAACTAGTACGCAGGCCATGCACTACATAAGATTACGTGAAGTATTAAATCCAGCAGGACCCGCAGCGAAGTTAGCCGATTTAGACCCCGCCTCCTTCGCGCATTTCTTCCAGCGGAATAACCTCGAGGGTTTCACCCCAGCCTTTCCTTCTCGCACGTAGAGCGTCTTGGTACCTTTAAGTAAGTTTTTATACACTCAATAGTTTAGGAAAGCAGTAAATATAATTCGCATTCAAGCTTTGACGTGCCTCAGTGCCTTGATATCAGGGTGAAGGAAGAGAGAGAAGGAGGGGGGGGGGGTGGGGGTGGTGTTGTAAGGTTTGGAAGACTTAGAAGACTTGGGGTGCCTCTTTTAGGTGAAGGTCTGTAGTATAACAGATAACAGATCAAAGGATAGTTGTCTGGCGAAAGCGGAGGGTTGCTCCCATATCTTAACCAACAACAATGACAGCAGGAATAATATAGTACTATCTATCTATCTATCTATCTATCTATCTATCTATCTTAATCTATCTATCTATCTATCTATCTATCTATCTATCTATCTATCTATCTATCTATCTATCTATCTATCTATCTATCTATCTATCTATCTATCTATCTATCTATCTATCTATCTATCTATCTATCTATCTATCTATCTATCTATCTATCTATCTATCTATCTATCTATCTATCTATCTATCTATCTATCTATCTATCTATCTATCTATCTATCTATCTATCTATCTATCTATCTATCTATCTATCTATCTATCTATCTATCTATCTATCTATCTATCTATCTATCTATCTATCTTAATCTATCTTAATCTATCTATCTATCTATCTATCTATCTATCTATCTATCTATCTATCTATCTATCTATCTATCTATCTATCTATTCTATCTATCTATCTATCTATCTATCTATCTATCTATCTATCTATCTATCTATCTATCTATCTATCTATCTCTCTCTCTCTCTCTCTCTCTCTCTCTCTCTCTCTCTCTCTCTCTCTCTCTCTCTCTCTCTCTCTCTCTCTCTCTCTCTATCTATCTATCTATCTATCTATCTATCTATCTATCTATCTATCTATCTATCTATCTATCTATCTATCTATCTATCTATCTATCTATCTATCTATCTATCAATTCAGTATTCAATATTCGCAAGACAAATATGTTCTATAAAAACAAGCCTATCGAGCTTTTTTTTTTTTTTTTGAAAATTCATGCAGAAAATATGTATTACCGCTTCACATAATAGACATAATTAATATCTACTACAATGGAAAAAACAAACTGTTACACGATTTTTCGTGTCCTGAACGCCTCAATCCCGGCCATGATCTTTAGTGTTGATGAAACTAAAGCGGAAACTGGGGGACAGAAAAGTTCCGTTTTGGTGTTGTGCACTGAATTCTTCATAACTAAAGCTGTGGATCTGCTTGTGGTAAGACTTGAACAAGACTTGTTTATACTTTTATTGTGTTGTGTTTTTCGCAGCTATAGTTTCTGACCTATATTGCATAGCTGTTCTGTATTTTTAGCGCTTTAATTCCGGGCAACATTTTTCAGTATATCTAGCAGAAGATAACGGCGAGATTTATCCTTTTGCTTTGCTAAGCACTTATCGCGTAGTTTTCGTAGCTTTTATCACAGATAGGCAAGCTAGACTAGACAGCTGAAAACATTCAAAGAACTAAACGAAACTCTGCTGACCTGCAGTAGACTCTTAAACTCTCAGCAAAAAAATTGAAAGAGTTCGTTCATAATATGATGACAAAATACAAAACATCTTACAAAGCATTCACTGAAAAACATATATTATTTTGTTGCTAGCTATGCGCATAGTTTTCCTGTTTTCCATGATTGTAAAACCACCGTAATTCTTTTGCCAAAGGTGGCTAATAAAGTTTATTATTATAGTAAGTAGTTTATATTTATATTTTTTTGAGGACATGCATTTGTATTAGGTAATTTTGTTTTCCGAGTCAACCCGATGTAATTTGTTTCTCAGGAAGATACAATCAGTAAAGTTAATAACCTAAAGGTGGAACTCAGCCACTGTGTAGACTTCAGATTAACTACGATTTCAAACTAATATCTTTTCTAGCTTATTCTGCAGAGCAAGCAAAGAGTTTTCGCTAAAGCTTTAAAGATGTTAGCGAAGTATAATTCATCACTTCTTCTGCGGATTCTGGGCTGCCTGCCTGGTCTCCCACGAATAGAAGGCGAACGAAGCATCCAACAAGTGAGTGAACTCACACAATAGTGAATTTAACTGAAGTTCAGATCTCACAATTGAATATTCAAGCGCCTTTTATCTTTAATAAAAGATCTATTTTAGGAAATCAAAAATGGAATAAAAAGGCAAAATTTAATATAATATGTTTTCGCAAATTTTACATTGATTTACATTGATAATTCTCGGCGCATGCACTCGTCTATGACAAACTTTGGGTCATAACTTCCTCTGCTTTTATGCAATTGCCATAAAACATTGGCAACTATATATTAGAGCTATCATTCACCTATAATACAATCTAATTCGATTGCACTGAAGAACATATATATATAAAGCACGGCCGCATGAACTCCAACGATTTTGCTAAAGCTTGGCCAGGTTATGAATTATGTCAATCTAAAGTGATTCCAAAACTTTCATCCAAAAAAAACGGGCAGACTTTTCGCAAGATCCAATTTTATCCAAAAGATTGAGTTTACTTAAGTTCTAATATTATTTAAAAATTGTTCTGCAGTGCAATGGAATTATGTTGTATTTACTGATGGCAATTGCATATAAGCAGAGGAAGTTATGACCCAAAGTTTGTCATAGACGAGTGCGCCGAGAATTATAACGGAGTCACCATAAGCAGGGAGTCACCTCCCTGCCATAAGTTAGTATATTTTCACGAATCATTGCTAATTATAGTTCCCGGAATAATTATGATAATAATAGCATTTATCCAACGGTCACGGCTTGGCTGTTGTGTCTACTGTCTGACACAACCTTTAACCATTTCTTCTTCAATCAGGTCTTCACGAAGCGGGGTGTACTACATCAAAACCAATCCTACGGTCACAGCTTGGCTGTTGTGTCTACTGTTTGACACAACCTTTAACCATTTCTTCCGTCAGTCAATCAGGTCTGCACGAAGCGGAGTGTACTACATCAAAACCAATCCTACGGTCACAGCTTGGCTGTTGTGTCTACTGTCTGACACAACCTTTAACCATTTCTTCTTCAATCAGGTCTGCACGAAGCGGGGTGTACTACTGTCAAAACCAAACCAACGGTTACTAAAGCGTACTGCTATATGGAGAACGTCCCTGGGATGTGGTGGTGGTGGATGGACTACTATCATGAACATGCATGAAGACCGATGACTACAAGGTAACATTAAGATTGCAGGTTTTCATTTGGTTGTTGCCAGTGGAAAATCTCTTCCAGATACTCAGCGTGGAGATTTTGCGTTGATTGATCGTGTAACACTGATCAATGATTGTAACGATTTTCATCAAGAGAGCCATATTCTTGCTTTAATATAGTCCTTCACATCAACGCTTTAAAGAGGGTTAGGATGAATCTGCATCTGGCTTGCATGTACAGCATATGCCCAGGGTCTATGGTTGTAAATGATGAGCACAACTTTATTTTTCACCGAACACAAGCTAGCTATCCTTTTTTGTTTGCAGCCAACATTTCGTTACGATTCATTCCTCTGGACAAACAGAAATGCTTACCACGTGACCAGTCATGGCCAATCAGGTACCGATATCCAGGAGACCAAACTCCCCACCTACTGGACCCTGCCGTTTTCTAAAAAGGCTTTGTCTGGGAATGAAGACCAAAGCTGCTCAACAACAACCCAACTGGATTCATTTGAACTATCAGTAAGTTATTCGAAACACATTAAAATCAGGTCATTTTAGCTTGCCTAAATGTCCCCCCATTTCATATCTCTTGCAGGGGCGGATCCAAGGGGGGGGGGGGGGGGGGGGGCATGCATGGGTTGGTCCCGATATATGTTTTTGAGTAGTGGAAATTTATTTTAGAACGAAAAACAACCGTTCTTCTTAGGCTAGGGTCCAACGTCGAACCCGACATGTGCCGTTTGACCCTTACACAGTCCAGATTAGTATCAAATTTGATAACGCCAGTATTTTCGGCTAAAAGGATTATGACGTCATAATTCGGGTCTCTCCGTTTCTCTCGCAGTAAAGGTTTCATTTTCTAGATTATTAATATTCCCGAAAGTCTTTGCGAAATTCAAAGCTATGACGTGAAAGAGAATTATTCAAAGCTTCACTTGGGCTGGTTTCCGGAGCAATGGAGCGAAATCCTAGCAAACGGTGAGTTATTTTCTGTTCCGAGCTGGCGCTTCAAAGCGCTAATTTGAAGCCAATTTCAGCCCAATTCCTCAGATAAATACTTATCTTTCTGCCTACAAAAATTTGGTTGGGCTTAGATTTTTATCCAGGAAGATTCAGGAGATATTCTTCTTTCATTTGTACTAAGTGCCAACCTGGGCCGCGGACCGTACGAGTGGGCCGCGGAGGTTATGTGTGTACTTACATGATCGTGTCTAAAGTACCCTACAAGTGACCACGAGTGACCACGAGTGACCACGGATGACCACGAGTGACCACGGATGACCACGAGTGACCACGAGTGACCACGAATGACCACGAATGACCACGGATACCAAATTGAAAAAATTAAGAAGCAAAAAAAAAAACCCGATAGTAGAAAGAGATCGAAAAGGAAAAAACGACTGTTGGCGAGTGGTACGTTTATTACTTTATCAACTCAACTGTTTTTGAATCTTCAAATACGTAACAATTAATTTATATAGATGTTTAGAATAATAAGAACTTCCTAGCGTGTCATGAAAGTTTTACAACGGGTTTTAATTCTATTTGGATTGACAAGTTTTTGCCGCAGTTTATGCGAGAACTAACATTATTTTACAATTGTGTACTTACTGGCGTAACACTTCGTGAAAAACTATTGTAATGCTTCAGTCATGTTTCACCCTCATAAAAACGGGTATGCTCTTTCTTTATATAACTACCACCAGTATCGTCACAATCTAGATCAAAGGGATGTTTCAAATTGAGCACTTCTTGGTTTACAAGAAATGTTGTGGTTCCATTTATTCTGTTAGGCTTGACAATCACAAAATAATCCTGTGACACATCCTGTTGTAAGCAAAGCTTAAACATTTCTTTGATAGACGGACTTCTTTTGTTGTAGATGGGTAGTCCTTCCCGATAACTTTCGATGTTTTCGTCTGAATCAGTGAATTCATGATCAAGGTTCCGATTGCAAGATGCTGGCTCCTCTTCGTCTGAACTTAACGTTATCTGTCATGAACTTGCTGCCTTCTTTTTCTCAAAGTTTGATCTTCTTCCTTTTTGGGTGTTTTAAAGTCTTTCCGTTTCATGATTAATCAGTTCAGTTGTGATGAAGGTCCAGTACATGCATGCAGGATCCACATGCAGTACTGAAACTGACAAGCAGACTCAATGACGCGCTTTTGGCATTGAAATGGGTTTTTACCGTGAGAACGGCGAAAGGTGATTGGCTGCTAAAGATTTCCTGAACGAAGTCATAATCGTCACTATAATTAGTGATTGGCCCCTTCATCCATCCATCCATCCATCCATCCATCCATCCATCCATCCATCCATCCATCCATCCATCCATCCATCCATCCATCCATCCATCCATCCATCCATCCATCCATCCATCCATCCATCCATCCATCCATCCATCCATCCATCCATCCATCCATCCATTTATTCATTCATTTATAATTATCCGCGTTTATTCGATCATCCGCTCATTTATTCGTTTCGGTTTGTTCGTTCATTCATTCATTCTGTTACGGAAATCCGTCGAATTCGGTCCCGTAGGAGACAATAAACAAGAATCACGCTTAATTAACTGGCCTTGATGTTTATAAAAGCATTACAATAGTTTTTCACGAAGTGTTACGCCAGTAAGTACACAATTGTAAAATAATGTTAGTTCTCGCATAAACTGCGGCAAAAACTTGTCAATCCAAATAGAATTAAAACCCGTTGTAAAACTTTCATGACACGCTAGGAAGTTCTTATTATTCTAAACATCTATATAAATTAATTGTTACGTATTTGAAGATTCAAAAACAGTTGAGTTGATAAAGTAATAAACGTACCACTCGCCAACAGTCGTTTTTTCCTTTTCGATCTCTTTCTACTATCGGGTTTTTTTTTTTGCTTCTTAATTTTTTCAATTTGGTATCCGTGGTCATTCGTGGTCATTCGTGGTCACTCGTGGTCACTCGTGGTCATCCGTGGTCACTCGTGGTCATCCGTGGTCACTCGTGGTCACTCGTGGTCACTCGTGGTCACTTGTAGGGTACTTTAGACACGATCGTACTTACATTGCTTATTTAATCGCGCTCCGCCCGCTGTTTATATACTTGACTAGCAACTATAGCGTTATAAGTCTTATAAGAGTGCCTTTGGTATTGACTGGGGGCTGATTCGGTAGCTGTTCCATACTGCTGTTCTCGATTACATTCTATTGGCGATATTTCCTATCAGAATTATTGATTATGCGAGGTTTATACCGCTTTATTATTTTTTTAAAGTAGAAGTAAGAACGGACTTTGCCACGTGTAGTTGTAAACATCCAGATATCTTCCCGGCCGGGTATCTTGAGTCTTATCGTTGTCTCAGTATGTAATTTAAATTCATCTTCTCCCCAAATGCTTTCCTAAGATAATTTAATAAATGCTGTTATTAAATTTCTCTTTCAGAAAACCAGCATATTGTGCAGTCAGAGGTCAAATGAGTATGAGCGCTCTTGGATTTGACTGATGTGTAGCCCGGGATAATAAGGATAATTTAAATTTATCAATCAAGTGTACAATATATCTTTCATTTTTAAATACAGTCCCTGATGTTTTATAATAACATCATCGGAATTCTCCCCAATTCAACTGAAACATTTGTTGGCCGTCTTCATCCGTCATCACTGCTGCCTGATACTGACTTCTAATTGGCTAATGAATGTTTTGATTTCTCAAATATCAAAACAAAAGAGCGTTATCAAATTTGATACTAATCTGGACTGTTACATGCGCGATAGACCGGAAGTAAAAGCTGTTCCGTGATTGAACGCTTTATTCCCCACCATTAGATACCCAGAATGGATGGAAATTGCATTTTCGAGCTTCTAGATTATTTCAAAATGTTCTGGGGAACAATGCCCCCATACCCCCTAGAAGAAGGGGCCTTACGGCCCCTTATTGGTGTCCCCCCCCCCCCCCCCCCCCCCCCCCCTTTGAAAATCTCTTGATCCGCCCCTGTTTTGGGAAAGTTTATAAATGAGCGGCCACGAACAACACTCCACTGGTATACGTCGGATCAAACAATGATCTAACTGGTTCGCAATTAAGAAATAGGTTAAATGAAGAATAACCAATACGACGTAGAATTATTCGGATTTAATTTTGCACAATATTTCGACTAGCCATACTAGTCTTCATCAGGTGCATGTGAGATTTTACAAGTGACTTGACTAAATATAATGGTAAAAAGGAAATGACGTTATAATACATGATATGATACTTGTAAAATCTCACATGCACCTGATGAAGACTAGTATGGCTAGTCGAAATATTGTGCAAAATTAAATCCGAATAATTCTACGTCGTATTGGTTATTCTTCATTTAACCTGTTTTGGGAACAACATTTTGTGTTTGAAATATTCTTCTATGTCAATATGGCCTTTTTTTCATGCGAGCGTTAGAACGAAAGAAATAATCGAATGGTTACATACATGCTGGCTTGAAATGGGAAGAGATGCAAACGAAAACGG